>OY987214.1:21561657-22161657 GCA_963920805.1 Primula vulgaris | reverse complement strand
AATATGGCTCAGCTTCATGGAACCAAAACTGGAATGAAAAGGAGGAAAAGACCTATTCCAAACCTAAAACCAAAACGCCGAAGGATACGAAGGATAAAGCTACATCGAGTCAAGGTAAATCTGAACCGAGAGGTTCTAGAAATCGAGATGTACAATGTTTTAAATGTTTAGGAAGGGGACATTATGCTAGTGATTGTCCGAACCGAAGGGCTATGATTATGAGGGAAGATGATGAGATTGAATCGGAAGGCGAATCTGAACATAAAAAATATGAAGACAAAGACGATAACGAGCAAGAACATCCGGTCGATGGGGTGGTATTAGTTGCTAAGAAGGCGTTAAGTGTTCAGATTAGGGAAGACGATGAGGAGATACAACGCGAGAACATCTTTCATACTAGATGTCACGTTAGCGATAAGGTGTGTAGTATGATTATTGACGGTGGGAGTTGTGTCAATGTTGCTAGTAGCATTATGGTGGAGAGACTGAATTTAAAAACATCCAAACATCTGAAACCTTACAAGTTACAATGGTTGAACGATTGTGGCGAGGTTAGGGTTCTAAAACAGGTGTTAGTTTCATTCTTAATAGGGAGGTATAAGGATGAAGTGTTGTGTGACGTAGTTCCTATGCAAGCGGGCATATTCTGTTAGGAAGGCCATGGTAATTTGATAGGAGAGTAACACACAATGGCTATACGAATCGATACTCTTTTGTATTCAATGCAAAACCGATTACACTCGTTCCATTAACTCCAAGGCAGGTGTATGACGACCAAGTGAGAATGAAAGAGAGTGAAAAAAAATATGAGAGTGAAAAGAAAGAGAATGAAAATAAAAGGAGTGAAAAGAATGAGAGTTCAAAAAAATCAGATGTAAAGGAGAGAAAAAAAGTGAGTATATATGCGAGAGAAAGCGAGGTTAAAAAGACTTTGTTTCAAAATCAGCCGATGATTGTACTCTTGTATAAGGAGGCTTGTTTAAATGCTAACAAAACTAATTTTCCTAGTGTTTTTCTATCTCTTTTACATGATTTCAAGGACATATTTCCCGAGGAGGTACCGAATGGCTTACCACCAATAAGGGAAATTGAACATCAAATCGACTTTGTGCCAAGAGCATCAATTCCAAACCGATCAGCCTATCGAAGCAATCCCGAAGAGACTGTTGAACCATGGGTTCAATACTTGATTTTGATTATAAGTGTGATTATGATTTAATGATTTTATAATTCGTTGATATAATGTTTGATCTTTTCCAAAAATAGAAAATGTATATTTCAGGACTTAAAATGATAGAGCACTCAATAATGAAGCCAAAGGTTCAAACGGAAGTCGATTCGGAGTCCGAACGAGCAAATTACGAGTGTTTCAAAAATTAGGAAAATCAGTCCAGAAATCTCGATCGATCGAGATATAGTCCGATCCATCGAAAATGATCCAAAAAGTTCTAGTGAATCTCGATCGATCGAGATTCAGTCCGATCGATCGAGATTATAGAAGTACAATTTTTCTCCAGAAATCTTGATCGATCGAGATCAGTCCGATCGATCGAGATTTAGTCCGTTTCAAAAAAGTTAGTTTTTTCTTTTTCAAAAACAAGCTTTTACCCCTTGAATAAAAGCCACAACAACTATCAACGGTCATCTATGGACCAATGGTCATTTTGCCTCTACAAAACAACCCAATCGCTACCAATCAAACATAACCTTACAATCCTTCAACCTCTATCTATCAAAAACACTAAAATTCTCCATTCTTGAGAAAAAAAGCTCGAAAAGAGGGAAATTGAAGAGAAAGCAATACAAGCTCAAACCAAGATCGAATATCATCAAATATCACAAATTAGCTTATTTAGAAGCAATCAAATTGTGAGTGTTGTTTTAATTTCGATAATTTTGTAAAGAGCAAACTATAATCTCATTTGTGAGTGAGTGTTTGGGTAGAAGCTTTTAAGCCAAAGTGTTGGTTAAAAGTTCTAGGTTAAACACTTGGTTACTCATAGATTGAGGGGGATTCGTTGACTCGTAAACGTGTTCGCTTGCACTTGTATCAAGAGTAGGAACCTCCGATAGAGGGTGAGCAAATCGATTGATGAGCTCGGTAGGATTTGTAATATCGGAAAGAACATTATAGTGAAATACTCGGTACCATGAATACCGAGAAGAGGACGTAGGCGGGTTTTTCCGAACCTCTATATATCGTGGTGTCAATTTCTTTTCCTAATATTTACTTTACGCATTCCCTATTATTGCTTATTCTCTTGCTAGCGTATCGTAATTCTAGCATTTCATTAACTTTTGATAAACGCTTAAGCTTAGAATTGCGATAGTTGGGTTGTTAGTTGCACCTTATTTTAATTCCGCGAAAAAGCCTAAAACCTTATTCACCTCCCCTCTAAGGTTTAGCCGCACGGGCCAACAATTAGTATCAGAGCCAAGGCTCTTGCATATAGGAATCTAGCGATTTAAGAGTTTTGATCCCGATGGCTAACGTACTTAATTTCGCTTCCGGTATTGCTTCATCGCCCAATACTCCACCATTTTTTGATGGGGTAAATTATTCTTATTGGAAGGATAGAATGAGTATGTTTTTTCAAAGTTACAATGTTAAAATTTGCATGACCATAAAAGTAGGATATTCCGCACCTACATCCGAAAATAGCGAAAATCCTATCCCCGTAGAGGACTTAGATAACGCTCAACTAGAAGCCTACTCTACTAACGCTAAAGCAATGTACGCTATTGTTTGTGCCATTTCCCCTAACGAGTATAACAAAATTTCCGCTTGTAAAACGGCTAAAGGTATGTGGGATAAGTTAGTGGTTATGCACGAGGGAACTAACCAAGTTAAGGATTGCAAACTCCAACTTTTAGTGCATGACTATGAGCTTTTTAGGATGAGCGAGGGAGAAACTATTTCCGATATACTTGCTAGATTTACCACTATTACTAACGGATTAATGTCTCTTGGTAAGTATTTATCTTGTAAGGAAATGGTTTCAAAGGTGATTCAGAGCTTACCGAAAGAATGGGAACCAAAGGTCACCGCAATTCAAGAGGCGCACGACATGAACACATACACTCTTGATGCATTGACGGGTTCACTCATTACTCACGAGATCACCCTCAATAGTCACAAGCCAATCTCTAAAAAGAAGGAGATATCTTTCAAAGAAACAACTTGTGACGAAAGCGATGAACTATCCAATGATGACAAAAATTCAATATAAATTTTGCGGATCGTTAAGGAACTACTAAATCTTAAAGGCAAACACAAACATAAAGGTAAATCATCAAATACTTCAATTATTTCTAACGATTTTGGTTGCTATGCTTGTGGCAAGGAAGGACATTTGGCGAGAGATTGCGTCAAGAATCGCAAGGGCAAAGGCAAGAAGAAAATATTCTCTTCAAGCTCTAGCGATAGTTCCGACCAAGACGAAGTCGGTCATGTTGCTTGTTATATGGCCATGGAAGACAACAATGAACTTAATCAATCGGCTTCAAGTGAAAGTGAAAGTGAAACCGGTGAGGTAAATGATCTATCGTACGATGATTTACTTCATATGTGTGATTTTTACTCTAAAAGGTTTCCTAAACTTTCAGAAAAAGTTGAATCTCTTAAAAGGATAAATTCTTCTCTCAATGAAGAAATAAGATCCTTGAAAAGAGATAAAATTAAAAATGAGTCTATTCCGAAATCGTCATTTTCTTTACATGATGTAGATGGCGAAAAGGAAGACTTGAAAGATAAAAACAATGATCTCGTTATTCAAAACAAGTCTTTACAAACCGAGATCAACCTTCTTAAAAATGAAGTGTCTAGACTTGCTTAAACTCTTTCAAAATCCCTTCTTTAGATTGCGACTTAGTAGAAAATTTTGAAGAGTTAAAGGATGTTCTCGATAAAGTTAAAAGAAAAAACAAGATTTTTAATTCCCTAGCATTTAACTTAAAAGACAAGGTCAAGCTTTTAGAAACCAAGAATGAAACTTTGAAAAATAAAAACAACGATCTTGTCATTTCCATTGAAAAACTTGATTTAACAATTTCAAAGTTTTCTAAAGCTAAAACCGTTTTAGATGAGATTTTGAGTTGTCAAAAGGATGTTAATGACAAAAGTGGTTTAGGTTATCATTGCATTAGTTCTAATTCAAACAAAACCCACTTCGTCAAAGCCTCTAATATTTCTAAAACTCCTACTCGGCCTAAACAAGAGGTTGTTTTTACTAAATGGAGTGCTTCCAAGATTTCTCAAAAATCTTTTAATGATAGAAAAGGTTTAGGTTTTCAAACCAAATTGGATACTCCGAAAAACTTTTCCAAAACTTCGTATAATTCTCGTTATATGAAAAAGTCTATGCATTGTGTACATTGTAGTAGATATGAGCATATTTCTTCTAGATGTCCTTATCGTTTTTGTGTGAATAGAAACGATTTGAAATGGGTAGTAAAGAGCCATGCCACTAACAATGTCGGACCCAAAAGAAATTGGGGACCAAAAGACAAAACACGTGTTGTAGGTATCTCCGTTCAAAAGGAGAAAATCAATAATTGGTTGACAACACCGGAAAAATTCATGGAAGTCAAGAAAATCGACTCCAACATAAAGAATGACGTACCATTGATCAACAAAAGGGGAAGGCATACCAACAAATGGTACCACATACTTGGACTTGGAAACGCTCAATGTAAATGTCATTAAAGAGCGGACTCGACATCATATATTCGGTACATTCTACTCTATAATCTTTACATATATGTGATTAGTTAGGTTATATGCATCATGATAACATTTTTCATGTTTTATTAATTCTTTCAAAACTCTCCATAAAACCTCAATTTTATTTACATTTTGATAACGCCAAAGGGGGAGAAACATGATATTTAGGGAAAAACGTTTTGTTAAAATGGGGGTGATATGTTCTATACTTGTAAAATCATTATTATTTTGTCATAATCAAAATGGGGGAGATTGTTGAACCATGGGTTCAATAATTGATTTTGATTATAAGTGTGATTATGATTTAATGATTTTATAATTCGTTGATATAATTTTTATATTTTCCAAAAAGAGAAAATGTATATTTCAGGACTTAAAATGATAGAGCACTCAATAATGAAGCCAACGGTTCAAACGGAAGTCGATTCGGAGTCCGAACGAGCAAATTACGAGTGTTTCAAAAAGTAGGAAAATCAGTCCAGAAATCTCGATCGATCGAGATATAGTCCGATCGATCGAAAATGGTCCAAAAAGTTCCAGTGAATCTCGATCGATCGAGATTCAGTCCGATCGATCGAGATTATATAAGTACAATTTTTCTCCAAAAATCTTGATCGATCGAGATCAGTCCGATCGATCGAGATTTAGTCCGTTTCAAAAAAGTTAGTTTTTGCTTTTTCAAAAACAAGCTTTTACCCCTTGAATAAAAGCCACAACAACTATCAACGGTCATCTATGGACCAATGGTCATTTTTCCTCTACAAAACAACCCAATCGCTACCAATCAAACATAACCTTACAATCCTTCAACCTCTATCTATCAAAAACACCAAAAATCTCCATTGTTGAGAAAAAAAGCTCGAAAAGAGGGAAATTGAAGAGAAAGCGATACAAGCTCAAACCAAGATCGAATATCATCAAATATCACAAATTAGCTTATTTAGAAGCAATCAAATTGTGAGTGTTGTTTTAATTTCGATAATTTTGTAAAGAGCAAACTATAATCTCATTTGTGAGTGAGTGTTTGGGTAGAAGCTTTTAAGCCAAAGTGTTGGTTAAAAGTTCTAGGTTAAACACTTGGGTACTCATAGATTGTGGGAGAGTCGTTGACTCGTAAACGTGTTCGCTTGCACTTGCATCAAGAGTAGGAACCTCGGGTAGAGGATGAGCAAATCGATTGATGAGCTCGGTAGGATTTGTAATATCGGAAAGAACATTATAGTGAAATACTCGGTAGCGTGAATACCGAGGAGAGGACGTAGGCGGGTTTTGCCGAACCTCTATATATCGTGGTGTCAATTTCTTTCCCTAATCTTTACTTTACGCATTCCCTATTATTGCTTATTCTCTTGCTAGCGTATCGTAATTCTAATATTTCATTAACTTTTGATAAACGCTTAAGCTTAGAATTACGATAGTTGGGTTGTTAGTTGCACCTTATTTTAATTCCGTGAAAAACGCCTAAAAGCTTATTCACCCCCACCCCCCTCTAAGGTTTTGCCACACGGGCCAACAGAGACTAAGGAGCTACAAAAGCAAGTGGGAGAGCTTATGGAAAAGGGGTACGTGCGAGAGAGCATGAGTCCGTGTGCGGTACCGGTGTTACTTGTTCCAAAGAAGGATGGGACTTGGCGAATGTGCGTAGATTGTCGCACGATCAATATCATCACTATAAAGTATCACCATCCTATACCTATATTATATGATATGCTTGATGAGTTGCATGGTTCCTCTATTTTTAATAAAATTGATCTTAAAAGTGGATACCATCAAATTAGGATGAAAGAAGGAGAGGAATGGAAAACAGCCTTTAAAACTAAGTATGGCTTATACGAGTGGTTAGTTATGCCGTTTGGTTTAACAGATGCACCTAGTACTTTCATGAGGCTAATGAATCACGTCTTATCATCACTATAAAGTATCGCCATCCTATACCTATATTATATGATATGCTTGATGAGTTGCATGGTTTCTCTATTTTTAGTAAAATTGATCTTAAAAGTGGATACCATCAAATTAGGATGAAAGAAGGAGACGAATGGAAAACAGCCTTTAAAACTAAGTATGGCTTATACGAGTGGTTAGTTATGCCGTTTGGTTTAACAGATGCACCTAGTACTTTCATGAGGCTAATGAATCACGTCTTAAGAATGTTTATTGGCATGTTTGTAGTGGTAATCTATAGCAAAAACTTAGATGACCATGTTGAGCATTTGAAACTTGTTTTAAGTGTCTTAAGAAAAGAAAAGTTATTTGCTAATATGTCTAAATGCGAATTCTGTACGGAAAAACTTGTATTTCTTGGATATATTGTTAGTGCTAAAGGAATCGAAGTAGACGAAGAAAAGATTAAGGCAATTAACGATTGGCCTGTTCCTAAAAGTGTTTTTGAAGTGAGAAGTTTTCATGGCTTGGCTAGTTTTTATAGGAGGTTTGTTAAAAGATTTCAGTAGCTTAGCCGCACCTATGACCGAAGTTATTAAAAAGAATGTTGGTTTTAAATGGGGAGATGAACAAGAAACAGCTTTCAATTTAATAAATGATAAACTTATTAACGCACCTTTGCTAACTCTCCCCGACTTTACTAAAACTTTCGAAATTGAGTGTGATGCCTCAGGAATAGGTATTGGAGCTGTTCTTACACAAGGAGGACGTCCCATGGCATATTTTAGCGAGAAACTAAGTGGGGCAGCCCTTAACTATCCAACTTACGACAAGGAGCTTTACGCATTAGTGCGCGCGTTGGAAACTTGGCGACATTATCTTTGGACGAAGGAATTTGTGATTCACACCGATCATGAATCGTTGAAACACTTAAGGAGTCAACATAAGCTGAACAAGATACATGCCAAGTGGGTAGAGTTCATCGAAACATATCCTTTTGTAATCAAGTACAAGAAAGGTAAGGAGAATGTTGTGGCTGATACGCTTTCGAGAAGGTATACATTGCTCCCAACTCTAGATTCGAAATTACTTGGTTTTGAGTACATTAAGGATTTATATGTTGATGATTCTGATTTCAAAAATGTTTTTGAAGCATGTGAGAAAACTGGGTTTGAAAAGTTTTATAGGCACAATGGATTTTTGTTTCGAGGAAATAGGCTATGTGTGCCTAATTGTTCTTTAAGAGAATTACTTGTTAAAGAAGCACATGGTGGGGGTTTAATGGGGCATTTTTGTATAACTAAAACTTTTGATGTTTTACAAGAACATTTCTTCTGGCCTCATTTAAAACGAGATGTCGAAAGAATTTGCGACAGATGTATAACTTGTAAACAAGCTAAATCTAAAGTTAAACATCATGGTTTGTATACGCCATTGCCTATACCTAGTGAGCCTTGGATTGACATTTCTATGGACTTTGTGCTAGGTTTACCGAGATTTAAAAGAGGCATGGATTTTGTCTTTGTTGTCGTTGATAGATTTTCTAAAATGGCACATTTTATTCCTTGTAATAAAACAAACGATGCTTCATGAATTGCTGATTTGTTCTTTAAAGAAATTGTACGTGTGCATGGTATGCCAAGGACTATTGTTTCTGATAGGGATACCAAATTCTTAAGCTACTTTTGGAAAACTTTGTGGTGTAAGTTAGGAACTAAGCTTTTATTTTCAACTACTTGTCACCCCCAAACAGATGGCCAAACCGAAGTAGTTAATCGAACCTTATCAACTCTATTGCGTACCATAATTCAAAAGAATTTAAAAACTTGGGAAGAATGTTTGCCACATGTTGAGTTTGCTTATAATCGAAGTATACATTCAGCTACTAAATTTTCACCTTTTGAAATTGTTTATGGTTTTAATCCTTTAACACCTTTGGATTTGACTCCATTACCTATGGGTGAGCGTACTAATTTAGATGAAAAAAAGAAGGCTGAGTTTGTCAAGCAAATTCATGAAAAAGCAAAACAAAATATTGAGAGGAGAACCGAACAATATGCTATCCAGGCCAACAAGGGTCGTAAAAAAGTTGTGTTCGAACCAGGTGATTGGGTTTGGGTTCATATGAGGAAGGAGAGGTTTCCCGTTCAAAGGAGATCGAAGTTACTTCCTAGGGGAGACGGACCATTCCAAGTGGTCGAAGGGATCAATGATAATGCTTATAAATTAGATCTTCCTGGTGAGTATAGTGTAAGCGCTAGTTTTAATGTTTCTGACCTATCTCCTTTTGATGTAGGTGACGATTTGAGGACAAATCCTTTTCAAGAGGGAGGAGATGATGTGATCATGACTGCTACACCGAGAGATGCAATGCAAGTTTCAATCAGACCAGTTACGAGAGCTAGAGTTAAAAGGTTCAAGGAAGCGCTTAACGGGCTGTTGCAAGGTATGCGCAATGACGAGGGAAAGAACGCGCTCGTGCGTAGAATAAACGAGGCCGATAGAAGCTTAAACACGGACGTGACAAGTCCAAACGAAGCTCATTACTTTGTGAACCTGATTGGAGCTATTCAAGACACCACATTAAAGGATAATTTCATGGGTTTACATGCATGAACCAAAAGGGGGCTGATTCTAGAAGATTTAAATACATGGGGGCTGATTATTCAATGCATTTGAAGCCATTAAATGCTACAACTCAAGGGGAACGTATTCGAGAAGTTTAAGAACTCATTTTTATGATACATTTCTGAATTTATTGTAATTTAATTAATTTTGAAGTTATCTAGTAGTTAGAAGGTCATGCGTCTATTCTACATTGAACCTATGTTTAATTAATGTTTTCTTTAGACTTTCCCAATTCTTGGAGGCTTGTTCCAAGCATAAATAGGGGTCAAATCAGATTGTAAAAATTAAGTTTTGATTAATATATTTAAGAGTTTTCTCTTTGGTTCTTCATTGAACTTTCCGAACTTATCAAGGGGTTAACTTGTGGCGTTCAAAACTGACTTATCAATCGGTATCCCGTAACCGTTTGTGGCGTCTTCACATACCAAGGTTTTCACCTCTTTATAGGTGACGGGTCGCGGTTCCATACCAGCTAATCATACCAAGGTTCCCACCCCACCTCTTTATAGGTGACGGGTCGCGGTCTTAAGTTTGGCTTTTATTTATTGTTATTTTTATCATTGATTTTATTCCGCATTTGTTCAAGAAACCTGATAGATAGGTCGACCACTTAGTCGATCTTGTGTCACCTTGGTCGATCACGCATCAAAACCTAAAACATAAATAAAAGATATTTCATTGTCGTGTAAGTTACGATTGCACTTAGCTCATACAACTTGCCTTTAAACCTTTAAGTGTCCTTAAAGGACGAGTTTAGTCTCATGAGGGTTTAATTGAAACAATACCCACAAACATCAAGAATGTAGATCCTCAAAAATAGTTTTAAGCTCAACCAGGTTTTAGAAAACATACGTCATTGATACGATACCTTGTAAAATTTTCCAAGTTATTAAAAATCTATTTATAACTCCATAGCATAACCATACTATTACGCATGCTTCCAAACAAGTACGCATTATATGACTAATTGACTTGGCCAGAAATGCTGGCCCAGAATCAAGACTCCTCTTAAATTACTGACGTCTACTCATGCACACAATCTCACGGGTTATTCAAAACAGTTGAGAATCACTTTCTAAAAAATCATTTATAACCAAAATGTAGTAAAATCTTTCCCTTCACCAAGGTGGTGAAGTTCCTTACCACTACTACTACAACTAATCAAAACTAAAGCAAATGACATACTGCCTGATAACGTCTTACCCTACAATATCCATTTAAAATAAGATGAAATTAAAGAGTTGGTCAATTAAAGCTCATACTAAAGCATTTATGAAAATATTTAATAGAACTGGCTAGCCAAGTCGCTTTCGAACACAAACTTCTAACCCTTATCCACCCAGAGCATCTACTATGCACACAATCTCACTTAGCTTGTAGAAACCACTTGTTTTAAAAAGTAATTCCATTTATTTCCTTATTGAAACATATGAATTCCATCCTTGATGATAAACCTTTGAAATTAAGAATTCTAGATCTTTTCCTTTTTTGGAATTTTAAAAAATTAAAATAAAAACATTCACTGATTCGGTTTACGTTCCATAAGATATTCATTTACGCCTTTTTTCTTTCAAGGCTCGCTCTTCTTTACACCTCTTTTGGTTTTTCTCTTTTTTTTTGTTTTTTTATTCTGCCGATTTTTTTTCCGCATATGGCTTCATTGTGAAGTTCCATAACAACGTCACAATTTAAGTAAAACATGAATAGCAGGATTATAATAAGTTGTTAAACATTTAAAATAAGTTTAAGCAGTTTCTAATCTCCCTATTTTTGCTATATCCTCCTTTTAAATGAGAAAATCTAACTATGTCTTGCACCTTATAGCTCTCCTCCTGTCAACCACCTACATACTCTAGTCTCCAACTACTTTTATTCAGTTCCACAATGTGTTAAAAAGTGATCTCGGTTAGGGAAAAATAAGTTTAACTCTCAAGCCCACATTCCCAATATAACCAAAAAAATGGTGGTGTACATATATTTTAGTATACTTACGAAAGCAATACTCTCAAAGTGTTTACACCAACCTTTTGTTTGTAATCTAAGGAGTTTCGTCAAGACCCAGACAAACAAGAACGAAACAAGGTACGGTCAGGTCATAGTTGCCCAGATTAATGCAACGTTATTTTAACTATTTTAAGTTATAAAAGAATCATAATAATCTCTTCTTAGAATCACAAGGTTTCTATCTAAATAGACATATGATGGTTTTAATAAAATTGAGCATTCTCAAAGAAAAAACGACATAGTTTTAGCGAGAATCTAGAAACATTTTAGTAATCTCTCTCCTCGGGAAACTTTCCCCAACTAGGGTTATGCAATATGATCTATATGCAATTTCTAATCTAACAAATATATATAAAGTTTAGACAAATAATCACACAAAATAATAAAATTTGGAGTTATGGATATGATACACCTGAATGTGCATGCAATGTCGCAGTAAGAAAAAACTACTTTTCGGAAGATGGCCAAAAGCTTGATCTCCACTTCTCTTATGTCATTGTTGCCATCCTTTTTGCGATCTCTTGGAAATCCTCTCAATGATCTTTATAAAAGAAAATCTCACAAAAAACATAAAATTCATGTGCAGGAGAAATCCATAATAATATTATCAACTCCAGAAAAACTCTCTCAGTAAGAGATACAAATAAGAGAAAACAAAAATATGGGGCTTTTAAACACAAAAACAATCAAAATTTTGAAAAATTCCTTCCATTTTCATATGAAATCAACGGTGATGTACCTTTCCGCCAACTAGCTCGGACCGTGTCCTCACTGACTAGAGAGATCAGAAAACGTCAACGTTGATAGTCAAAACACGGGACTACACATAATAAACAAAACAAAAACAATCTGGCTCACATTCGGATAAAACGATTAAGAACGCCAACTTCACTTACCTCAATCAGGCGGTTGACCAACTAAGCCTTTTCGCCCTTTCTTATTTAGCAAATTGATAAATTGATTACTCCATGGGCTGTTACTTGTGGTCTTAGCTCCATTTTTTGCGAGAGGTGTCTTGGGCTTCTTCAGACGGTCAAACAACTCGCTTTCTCTAGCACATCTAATTCTTATAAAGCACTCGAGGTTTCTAATCAAATGGCCTTTGTGCCTTCCGCGACGTTTACCTCTCCTTCGACTAACTTTGCCTCTATCATTTTTTTTTCCTGTAAGTATATTATAGAAATTGGGACCAAACCCAGATTTTACAATGAGTACATAAGAACAAATGAGGCTTAGTACAAAAAAATCTAGCTAACTAGAATTCTCAACATATATGAAAACATACAAATAAACCAACAAAAACTGATTTAGTACAAAAAAAACAGCTTCATCTCGGCTAGCTAACCCTCTGGGGGGTTTAAACTCTTGTTTTTCTTTCTTTGAGCTGCCTCTATAGCATTCTTCTTTGCTTTGATCTCTCTTTTTATTCTCTTGCTCGACCAATCTTTCGGGTAATCGTCAAACGCTAGACCTTTCGGGAGTTTTATAGGGGTAATACTTGTAATTGCATTCTCTTCTTCGTTATCCATTCTGTTATTTTTAACCACAGCCATCTCAATCAAGCTACCTGTACCATGCCCGTTTTCCATTCCAGATTCATCATCCAATACCGTTTGTTCCTTTGATACACAATCTACATTTTGGCAAACGATTTCTTCATCGACTAACTTCACTACAACCTTGTGAGCCTCTACATCCTCTTTATTTCCTGTTGGGCGCAAGCTGTAGGGGCCTCACCAGCAGTTACATTCACTCTTACCCCCTGAAATACACTACCTCCATCTTGCTTAAGATCTTTTGTTAAGTCCGTGAAAACTCCAAATGAATTACTCACCTTTACCTTATCTTCATGTCGTTCCTTTCTAACATACTTGGCCTTTATATCCCCCACTCCTTTTAACATTGCCATACCTATCTCTAATTTGATTATTCCTCCTCCTACCATAAGTCGACTGCCATGAGTATTCTGTCATATGCCGTTGATCTTTTACTGTGTTTTCCCATTTCTGGGCATAATATTTTTTCCCCAGCCTATTATCAAAGTTTCGTATTCGCCTCTGATCTTCTATTTCACTCACCCCTGTACTAACTTCCACTTTGCTACACAAAGCATCTCTATGTCCGAAAGTTTTGCGAATACCACATCTTGGGGGTAGCGACTGATATTTTACTTCTATATCAACAATTTCATCCCCATTTTTAACTTGTAACGTACTCGGCAACTCTCTTAAGGCATCTATTTCGACACACACCCTAGCATATGATACACTTAAGAGCTTTTCCGTTGCTTGATCAATGTAAAGCGGTCTCCCTAATTTGCTTGCAATCCTGCTAAGATTATCACATGACCAAAATTCCAATGGTACATCATACAATCTCACCCATATTGGTATTACCTTCAACACATTTTTATTCATTCTCAACATACGATGCCATCTTTTCAGAACCATTAATCGACCAATTACATAGCAATACTCATGTTCAAGGAAAAGATTCATATCACATTCTTTATGAAAGTAAACGAAGTAGAAATCCTTCTCATTATGCTGTATTCTTTTTATCCCAGACCATCTCCACTTCATTTCCTTTTCAACATCCAAAAACGGTAATTTTCCACCTAAGAAATAACCAACCACACAACTATTTAGTTTTTTCCAGAATGGACTCATCCGGGGTCAGCTCCACAGGTCCCTCATCACTCGTAAAATATTTTAAGCTTATTGTTGACCTTGCACTAGGCTCTATGTAGTATTCGAGACCTCCTTCTTCATTGCTGTCAGTACCTTCAGCTACATTTTTTACCTCCCCTGTTAACACCTCCTTCCATGAGACACTCTCCATATTTGTCCCTCCATTTGGTTTTCTATTTCCATATGCCTTTATTTCCTTGAATAGCTCTTTAGGGGTTTTTAAAGCATTAATGTTTGGGGTGGAACTCGCAGCAGCATTAAACCCCTCAATTTCCTTTTCAACTCGTTTTATATAATCTGGTACTCGAGCAATTTTGGTCCTTGATTCGACCCAGAAAAGTGTTATAATTGGGTCGATATTTGATTGCTTTTGTCACATTTTATTAGTAAAAATGGGTTTAAAATGTTTATATTATGCAAAAGTTATGCGGATTTATCTACAAAACGGAGCTATAGTAAGGAATGAGGTTATGAAGCACACCTGAGTTTGTGGAAGAACGTAAGAAGACCAGATACTTGAGTAAAGAAAGAGATTGTAAAAAATAAGGAACTAAATTGAAGACCAGAGTAAACATTTGGACCAAAGATTCTGAGGAGCTTATTCGAATAAGACATGTTGATTCGAATAAGGAAAAAAAAGTCAGCACCGCCTTAGTTCTGATGACGTGGCAGCCAATCATTGGTCAACACATCTCTTATTCGAATTAGAGGTTGTGATTCGAATAAGTCGTGAAAATTAGGTTTTCGAACAGAGGCCTATTTAAACAACTTTATGACAGAAAAAAGGAGTCTCTTCCTTTTGGAGTCAGACCTAAAGACGGCTTTACAACCTCTTTTCCTTCTTTCTTTCTTTCTTCCTTTTCCTTCGATCTTTAAACCTTCGATTCTTTTAACCTTTAATCCTTCGATTCTTTTAACCTTTAATCCTTCGATTGCTTGCATGCAAATTGTAGTACTCTCAAAACTATTATTTTGCTGTAATTTTACAATACTTGTGATATAAATTCATGTTTGCTTCTTTTCACATGTTTTAATTGAAATCGTATCATTTATCCGTCTTGTTCTTGTTTATTTTATTAATCGTCTTGTTATTCTTGTTATAGTTTAGTTTGCTTTATTTGTATAAATCGCTGAGATTATAGGACGTGACAACTTGTGATCTTACGTATTTATATTTGTGTAGTTAGCATAAAAGTTAGATTATCGAAATATTACAAATTAGTGGTGAAATATAATTGTGGAATAATATATAAAATGTTATAATCAATTCTCCATGGAACGAATCTTACTTATCACATTAAAACTACAGTTGGCCCTAGTGCTCTTGTCAGGTAAAAATGACATTATTTTATAACACGTTTTAAGTCTGACCAAGTTTTTGGCCCTGCTGTCGGGGAATTGAATTTTTAATCTTATAATATAGTTTTTTGCAATTATATGTGAATAATAGTATTTTAAGTTCTTAGATTTTTAGTACAAAAGCTTACAAATTCGAAAAAATACCAAGTTGTTTTACCTTATTCGTTAGATTTAAAAATCGTTCTGTTTCTGTACCTTCTTTTGCCTCTTATTCGCATAAGAGACAGTGATTCGAATAACCCTTATTCGAATAAAGAAGACCTGATTCAAATCAGGACAGTGCAGAATATTAATTTATTTTGAATTATTAATAAATAATAATAAAATAAAAAATCAGAAACTGAATTTGGAATTCATATTCCATATTTAAATAAATAAAAAAGGGTATTTTATATAATTAAAAATTAATATAAATAGTAAATACTAATCAAATCAACTAAATAATTAAATATCCGTATGGCCAAATATGAATGCCGAGGAGAGGATTAGCCCATTCCAGAGGAGGCATGATAGTGGTCTTAAGTATTGCATTGATTGGACAAAGATCGATGGGCCGTCGAAGCCGTTTCCGTCTGATTTCCGAGAGCAGTTATCATTCTTCGAGGTAACCGAATCTGAGGACCCATACAATTGTTTGAACGAAATAGAGAGTGTTTGTATCAGTTATTGGGGAACAGAGCCTGATTTAACAGTTTATTTAATTCATGTTTTTGTAATGACCCTTGCAAAAGGTGCAAGAGCATGGTTTAATTGGTTAGCCCCTGAGTCCATTAACAGTTGGCATGAGATGAGTGAGAAATTCGTAAAAAGATATTTTTCTGTTGATAAGATGCTTAAAGGACAAAAAGACATACATGATTTTGCCCCACTCAAAAAAAGTCATTCTCTATGAGTTGGGAAATGTATCAAGATCTTGTATATGCTTGCCCGCCTCATGGTTTCGATGAAGGACATCTAGGGAGAATTTTTTATTATCCTTTAAATTCTGAATCAAAACAATTAATATCGTCAATGCGAAGGGACTTTTGTACGATTCCGGTGAACCGGTGACAACGTCCCTCATGTCAGATTGCTTTTCTTTCTCAGGTGGCGGTGAACCGGTGCCGTGTTAGAGGATATTGCAGAGCTTTACAGAGGATGGCAAGTACTAGTCATGGTGCAAGACGAGCCCAATTTGGAAATATCCCTAGTAGAGCCGATTCTAATATCAGCATTAGCCATTGTTCAGACAAGCGAAGTAGTTCCGTTACACATCGCAAATTATTTTCAAATCTTATGTAACAATCCAAACAATCTTATATTCCATTTTGACCCCGTTATTGAGCGACCTATACCAAAGTTAACACCTATACCTATCCATTTCAAACTAAAACTTATATATCCTGTTGAATTAAACCGAATACAAAAGGAAAGGCATAGGAAGTCGGATCGGGATCGTTGGATTGCCGAAAAATACAGGCTCATTAAGGGAAGGGTTGGAACATGTGACTCATGCACGTGCTCGGGTATTAAAGTTAACAAGGATTGTATAGAGGAGGTAGGTGAACTCATGCAACTAAGACATGGAAAATGGGTAGATAAATCCATCGGTTTGCCGAAAATAGACGGGGTGACAACGTCCAAGACGCCACCTGAGAAAGAAAAGCAATCTGACATGCCAATGGAGCCATAAGAACCTACACCGCCAGAGGAAACCAGAGTCGAAGAAGAAGTGGAAGTACGACAAGAGGAGGAATTAGAAAAAGAGACGGAGAAAATTCCGGAAAAAGTTGTCCCTAGTCGAACCCCACCTTTTCCTGAAAGAGGTAAGCCCCCTCCCAAGGAGGTAAATTAAATCATAACTGCTTTAAACACCCCAACTATTTCATTGTCAATTTTGCAAGCTTTAGAGCTACCTGCTTTCAGTCGAGTAGTAAAGAACCTACTAAAACCTAACAGAAAAATCCAAGTGAGTGCGAAAGCTTTTCAAGTCGAAGAAGTTGATGGAAACCAACCGGTTATCGAATAGATAGCCACAATGGGACATTCTGAATTACCCACCAGGTGTAAGGATCCAGGATGCCCTAACATAACTATTCATATCGGAGATAAACGAATTGATAAAGCCCTGCTTGATTTAGGAGCTGGAGTTAACCTGTTACCGTATGAAATCTACGAGTAACTCGGTCTAGGAGAATTAAAACCAACTCGAACCATGTTACAGATGGATGATAAATAGATAAGGAGCCCTGAAGGAGTAGTTGAAGACGTCATTGTTAAGATTGGGAAATTTAGTTTTGCTGTTGATTTTGTTGTTTTGAGCTATAAGAATACAGGAACAAAATCAGCAATGCATGTTCTTTTAGGACGACCATTTTTAGCAACATCCAGAGCCATAATCAATTGTCATGAAGGAAAAGTCAGATTTAAACATAAAGGTTTGACATATGATTTGGATTTGTTCAAAGTTGTGTCTCAAATATCAGTGGAAGAGATAGATACCTTCGAGCCGGATTGTGTGGACAGTTTGGTGATTGAAAATATTGGGAGTAATTTAAACAGATACGGTATGGATAGTACCGTATCTAATGGATATGTGGACGGTGACCTTAGCAACTGCGAGGTTCAAATGATCAAAAATATAAAAAAATTGGGACCAGAACCGTTGGTTGGATAACAAGTTGGAACCCTCAAGAGAGCCATTGGGCGAAATTAAGGAGAAACTGCTACCATCTGAGGAACAACCACCAACTCCGTAAAGAAAACCTTTACATGAGGATTTAAAGTACGTTTTTCTGGGAGAGGGAGAAAGTTATCCAGTGGTTATCTCGGCGAAATTAGATGAAGAGCAAGAGGGTAAATTGCTTAAAGTTTTGAAAGCACATAGAAAAGCTATAGGCCGGAACATTTCAGATTTGCGTGGAACAAGCCCTCATGTGTGTCAGCATAAAATTCACCTGGAGGAAGAAGCAAATCCAGTTAGATAAATGCAAAGACGTTTAAATCCTAACATGAGTGAAGTAGTAAAAGGTGAAGTTCTAAAACTAAGTGCTGTAATTATATACCCGATTTCTGATTCAAAATGGGTCAGCCCAACTCAAGTAGTGCCAAAAAAGTCTGGTGTAACTGTTGTCCAAAATGAGAATGATGAATTAGTTCCTACCCGTATCCAAACAGGTTAGCGAATGTGTATCGATTACCGAAAATTAAATACTGTGACGTGAAAATATCATTTTCCTTTACCCTTTCTGGATCAAGTGTTGGAAAGAGTTGCAGGGAGAGCTTTTTATTGCTTTTTGGATGGATATTCTGGGTATAATAAGATTGAAATAGCAGAAAAGATCAGGAGAAAACCACATTCACTTGTCCGTTTGGGACATTTACTTATCGGCGTATGCCGTTTGGATTATGTAATGCCCCAGCCACTTTTCCAAGATGTATGCTTTCACTTTTTAGTGAAATGTTGGAAGAAAGTCTGGAAGTATTCATGGATGACTTTTCGGTTTATGGAGATTCGTATGATCAATGTTTGGACCATTTGGAAAGAGTGCTAGAAAGATGTGAAGAAAACAACCTGGTACTAAATTGAGAAAAATGCCACTTCATGGTCACAAAAGGGATTATTTTGGGACAAATAGTTTCTTTAAAAGGGATAGAGGTGGATAAGCCCAAAGTTGAGTTGATTGAAAAATTACCATCACCAAGGTGTGTCTAATATATAAGATCATTTTTAGGACATGCTGGCTTTTACCGCCGATTCATACCATCTTTTAGTACACTTGCGAAGCCGCTAAGTTCATTATTACAAAAGGACGCAGAATTTGAATGGACAAAAGAATATGAAACCGCATTTCAAACCCTTAAAAATAATTTGACTTCATCACCGATTATGCAACCGCCAGATTGGACTCTACTAATTGAATTAATGTGTGATGCTAGTGACGTAGCTATGTGAGAAGTTTTGGGACAGCGAATGGATAATAAGCCGCATGTGGTTTACTATGCCAGTCGAAATTCGAATGAGGCACAATCGAATTATACAACTACCGAGAAGGAATTCTTAGCTGTAATTTTTGCATTGGATAAGTTTAGATCTTATTTAATCGGTTCGAAAGTTATTGTGTACCCCGATCATGCTGCATTAAGACATATTATGACCAAAGTGGATTCAAAAGCACGTTTGATTTGATGGGTTTTACTTCCGCAAGAGTTTGATTTGGAAATTAAAAATAAGAAGGGAGTTGAAAATGTTGTTGCAGATCACCTATCTAGATTTCCTGGATTGACAGCAAAACCCGGTGAGGTGATGATAAACGAACACTTTCCCAACGAGCAGTTATTTTCTGTTCACGCTATCGAAATTGCCGAAATCGACAGTTCAATCGAAACGCCATGGTATGCGGACATTGCAAATTTCTTAATTACATGAACCATGCCGTCAACCTGGAGAACTGCTGCTCAAGCATGTTTTCTACGAAATGTTCGTAAATTCTTTTGGGATGAGCCTTATCTGTATAAATATTGTGCAGATGAATTAATTCGAAGATGTGTACCGAATTCGGAAATTCCAGATGTTCTGGCTCAGTGCCATTCGTTGGCCTGTGGTGGACATTTTTTATCTCGTAAGACAGCTGGGAAAGTTTTTCAAAGTGGATTATATTGGCCGGCTATATTTAAGGATGCACACGACTTTTGTATGCATTGGGATCGTTGTCAGAAGCTGGGAGCAATTTCAAGCGAAATATGGTTCCATTATCACCAATTTTGGTAATCGAAGTTTTTGATTGCTGGGGTATGGATTTTATGGGACCTTTCCCTAATTCGTTTGGGAATTATTACATTCTAGTCGCAGTGGATTATGTATCGAAATGGGTTGAAGCTATTGCAACTCGGATAAATGACCACAAAGTGGTTATTCACTTTCTACGGCATAACAGAGAAAACAGTCAATCCCAATCGAAAGGACTGGTCAAACCGGTTAATTGATGCATTATGGCATATAGAACAGCACATAAAACAATTTTGGGAATGGCAACTTATCGTTTGGTTTATGGAAAAGCATGTCATCTACCTGTGGAGTTGGAGCACAAGGCATATTGGGCAATTTAGAATTTAAACTCCTCGATTAATGAAGCGGGTATTAAAAGAAAACTCCAAATAATTAAATTAGAAGAATTAAGAAGTGATGCTTATGAAAATGCTCGTATAACTAAAAAAAAATTAAAAAGAGCCCATGATAAAAGAATAATTGAAAAGAAATTTTACGAGGGCCAAAATTTTTTAATTTACCAATCTCGTTTACATTTGTTTCCTGGAAAATTAAAATCTCGTTGGATTGGGCCTTACTTTATAACACGTGTTTTCAAAAATGGAGCATTGAAAGTGATAAAGTCATAACTTTGGTCGGTGGCGTTAGCCTTTTCAACAATAATATAATGGTAAATTGACTGTAAAAAAGGAACACTTCTTGGTCTTTATTATTGATCGATGATTACACTTGTTCGGATTACAATTCCCTTACTACTATTATGCTTGATTTAACTACTTGATCTCTTATCTTGGTCTTTATCCTTCTTCTTCGGTACTCGGCTTTATCTCTGCTCGGTTTGTTTCTTGATGCGATAAGTTTTGATTAGTTTCTCTCTTTTCTCTACTTCTCTCTATATTTTTTGGATAGATTTTTTGGTCCGTTTCTAGGAGGGATAGTTGGCTATTTATAGACAACTATGTCTTTTAGGATGTTGACAAATGTCTCCATCTCAGAGGGTTTTTCAGATATGGGTCCCTAGTTAAGTGGGCTTGGACTTTTAGTTGTATCCATCCTTATTCTTTATGAAAGGCCGATGATGACCCGTATTTAAGCATTGGATACCCATTTATGAAGTGTGGGTTGATTATGACCCAAATAGAATATTCGGGTCTAATTTTTATGTTCTATCAAGTGCTCCCTGACTTCCTCGGTGTGGTCTCCACGTCGAGGGAGTCATGATCGGTCTGTCGAGGATATTGCTTCGGTCTTGCTGTTCCCAAGTTTACATCGAGAAATGCGATAGACTTATGACTGTTCCCTGGGACCCATTTGAGGTCATTAAGAAGTCCTATCTTGGTATCTTTTTTCGAGGAAAACCATTGATCTTTCCAACGTTTATATACTATAAAAGGAAGCGCCCCATCCCCCATTATCCCATTCATCATTACTTCGATTGTGACACAATGGCTTCTCCCAATGGTTCTACTAGAGACAACTCTTCAGATTACGTCGCTTACTTGGAGAATGAGGTCAAGAAGGCTCGCGTTATGAAAAAGAAACCGGCGGACGTGACAAAGAGGTTGTCTGATATGGACGCGGCTCATCACTTGACGATGGCTGATCTAGATTGGGCCTTTGAGCGCATAAAGAGGCTCGAGGCTTCTCTGGCTAAGCAAAAGGCAGCAAAAAGGGCATATAAACTTGCTTTTAAGGAGCTGCATGATCGGTCCAAGCCGGGGTCGGATGACGTTGAAGCAAGCTCTTCCTCGGAATAATTAACTTTTGTGATTTCTTTTGTATTGGATATCATCACCAATTTGTAATCGAATTATTGAAAATATTAATAAAATATTTCCTATTTTCATTCCTGTCTGTTTATTTCCTTAATACCTCATTGGATGACTCAATTGGACTTGAACTGTTGTTAGTTAGCCATAAATGTCTTTGGGAAGTTCAACATGGTTAGTCTTTCTTCGAGATGACCTTTGATCTTCTCCATTATTCCTTCTTATAAAAGGGGGTTGTACCTATCTTTTTGTATAACTTCCCTTATTAACGAATAAAAATGGCTTCTCCTCGTGAAACTAGTGGTGACAACCTTTCTGAGTATGTTGCCCATCTAGAGGAGGAGGTTAGGAAGGCTCGCATCCTCGAAAGGAGGGTTGCCTTTTTAAACATGGAGTCTCGCCGAGCTGCTGAGATGGACGAGCGCTTGGAGACCATGGAGAGTCAATATCAGAGGTCTCTGATCGACAATATTTGGGCTCGTGCTCGGATCAAAAAGCTTGAGGCCTCTAGAGATAGGCACATGGCTTCCAAGAGGGCTTACCAACTGGTCCTTAAGGAAGTGTATGCTCAGTCGAAGAGGAAGCCGAATGATGAAACAGGCCCTTGTGAAAAATAGTTCTCTTTTTTTTTTTGATTTTTGTGATGTAGTGGTGTCCTTTTGCCGAGAAGCATCTTGTAATAAAGTTCTCCTTGATTAATGGAAATTTTTCTTCTTCTTGCTTTTATCTGAATTATCCTCCCAATGCAATTAATTTGACTGCGCACGCTTGTGGCTTCATTAATGCTTTTTCTTGGGCCTTGCGTTTGACCTTATCCATTGAACCTTCTGAATCTTTGTATCTAGGGACTGAGGGGATTTCTTGAGCCCTGTGCACAAATCTTATCATTTATCTCTTAACACTGTTGCACTTTCCTAGAGAGACACGTGTAGAAGCTTTTTGGAATTTTACCCTCTTTAAATACTGGCATGAATCCCAGCGTTTCTTCTTAATAGACGCGTCTTTTAATAACGAATGGTTTCTATTCCCCACTTTTAATTTCTTCTCAACAGTCGCATCTTTTTAATTATCCATGTTTTCCAGAGTCTTTTGACGAACGGTTGCACTTCCCGACGCTAAATCATCCTTAAACTTCTATAAATACCTTCTTAAGACATGGGTTTATTCATAATCCCCTCTTTATCTCCCCTTACCATATATAGAATTTTATCCCATAACGCCCTTAAAATGGCTGGTTCTTTCACCAAATCTGCATTGGTTTTGCAAGTGGAGGCTTTTGAAGCCTCATATGGCCATGCACTAAAGCTGTTGAAGGATGTTGAGGAGGAGTTAAAGGTGATGCGTTATCACCATACCGAGATGGTTCGAGAATTAACTTGGCTAAGGTCCGAGCTGGATTATTGCCGACGTGCTCGTCAGGCTCTAGTCGAAGAGAATGAGGTGTTGAGGGGGAACCCGACGCTTCGAGACCGGAATGTCTCTGTCGGGCCCTCTCATCGATACCGATCGACCTCCCCCTAACCTCTCCATTTTCCTTTTTCTTTTTATTTTTTTTTTCAATTTTCTTCATTTCTTCATCTTTTCTCATCTCTTTTTCTTTTTCTTCTGCGCTTCCCCTTTCTTTTTCTTCATCTTCTTTTCCCACCACTACGATGTAACAATCAACCCCGAGTCACTCGGGTTTTTTGTTATATTCTTATTATATTTCTTTTTTCTTTTCTTCTTACTCACTCTAGGGTTTTTGTCATTTTTCTTTTTCTTTTATATTTTGTTCTGTCTACTTTTTTCCTTTCTCTCTCTTCATCCTCGGTCTCACCTTCTTCTTCGTTTTCTTGCACTCTTCTTCTTTTCTTCTCCTCCATTTTCTTTTCACTATCTTTTCCTTTTCTTTATATTTTGTTCTCTCTACTTTTTTCCTCTTCTTTCTCACCACTACGATGTGACAATCAACCCTGTGATTCTTAGGCTTTTTGTCATTTTTCATTTTCCTCTTCTTGCTTTTCACTTCCTCTTTATGTTCCTCCTCTTCGCTTGATTTGCTGATATAGTCGATCTTCTTTGGCTACGTTCTCTCCTGATGTAATAGATCTCCATGTAATAGATTGTCTTTTGATGTTATCCTCGGATGTAATAGACCTCAATGTAATAGATTGTCTTTTGATGTAATGAACAGTGATGTATCCCATCTTTATTAATGAGAATTATCTTTGCCCCTTTATCTTTGCCCCTTTATATTGCACTTCTTTTTATGTTGCACTTGTGGTTTGTCGTTTCTTCTGGAATCTAGATCTTTGAATATCTTGTCTTTATTTCCTGCCGTATTATGGTATCAAATGACTGTAGACCCCCAGCATTGCCAAACATAGGTGCATGCTCCCAAGCATGTCAGGAAGTAAGCATGCTCCCAAGCATGTCAGGAAGTGGTCATGCTCCCAAGCACTGTCATAAAATATCATACTATCTTTGCTCTATAAGTACTCCTCTTCTTTTCTTTAGTAGATCTCATCTTTCATTTTTTTTATTTGTTTGCTTCTCCCTCCTCCCATATTTTCTCCTGTATTATAACAATTTCCCAGAATGTCTGAACCTGTGGTGAGATATCATGCTCAGATGAAGGGCTTGGATACTGAGGTATCTCGGGTCCGTCGTCGAATGGCAAAGCTTGAGAAGGAGTATGGCATTTTGGCCTTGAGTTTGTTCGGCTCTCATCCCGGAGAGACAATGAAGTGGACTGAGATTTCGGATTTGAGTCGTCAGCTCGATCACTTATTGTTGCAGAGAAGTCATCTGGCCAACTCCTGGTATGATGCCGAGGAGATTTGGGACCATGCTCAAGATGAGTTCGATAACTCCCCTCAAGGCCTAGCTGGCATGATGGTTAGGAATGCTCGGCTCGAGGAACGCATCATGGTTCTTACTAGGGAGAACTCCGATCTCTCCACGGAGAATGGAAATTTGGTTGCCATGAATGATTCCTACCAAGCTCGGTTGAATTGCTCTGCTCGGGTGGCTTTCTCTCGGTCTGGTAGTTCGGTTTTTCCACCCATTGATCCTTAGTTAAATTGGGCTAGTTTTCTGATGTATTTCCCCTTTTGTAATTTGTGTTCTCTTTTCTGTATTTGAATCAGTTGTATCTTTTCGTATCTCGTGCCTTTGTCTTGTGAATCGTTGCAACGCCTCGTACTTTGCGCCCTTTGATTCTTTATAAATGCTCCCTTTATAAATGCTCCCTATTGCCTGTATTTCATTACCAATTATCCCTCTCTCTCTCTTGTTTTATAATTTTTGTTTCTTCTAACTTGCTTTTATCTGAGATGGCTCCCATTACTAGATCTGCCTCTAAAAGGAAAACCCTTGCCGAAGAGCCTACTTTCATGCTACCCCGTCCCCCAGGTTTCGGGGAAGAGGATTTGACTCCTCTTCAGTTAAAAGAAATTGAGATGTCGTGGCTGAAACACGATCTTAAGTGTGCTCAGACCGAAATGAGGCGGTTCAAGCAATACTGGCAGGAGGAGAGCGCTGCTCGTTTTGAAGCCGAGCAGAAGTGCAAATCTCAATCTCATGCTATAAAACAAGTGGAGATTGGCATTTCTCATTTGATTAGGGAAAAAGAGCGTCTGGAGGAGCTCTTGGCGAAGAAGGATGCCGATATGGGGGGTAGTTCGAAGAAGTAGGATGGGTGTATTTTCTTGTAAACTTTTCTTTTCCTGTTGTATTGTTTGCTTGTATCCCCCTTTGTGGATGAATAAAACTTCTGCTTTGCAACTTGATCCTGTCTATTTTATTTGTTATTTGCTTTGCCTTTATGTTGATACCATTCGATGTCTCTCAGTACTGGACACCGAGCAAAGTGCACCGTGGTTATCCCCCCGGAGAGCGTTGTTAAACTTGATGCTTAAATGCCGTCGAGCTAGGAACGGTCTCTGTCCACCTTGTTTGGTGTGCCATTTGGGTAAGAAACGGTTTGGCGTCGAGAAACTTAATCGGGGTACATCCTCGGTGTGATAATATTGGTAGCGTATGCTGGAAGCTTTTCGTGGTGGGGTCTACTGGCCGTTTATTTAGGTGTAATGATGTGAACTGCCTTGGTTAGTGGGATACACTAGCTGACGTGGCAAAATCTGGAGCGTTTATGTGTCGAAAATAGCAGCGGTTGTGGACTTTTCTATGGTTGGAAAAAAGGTAAACCTCTATCACAGGAAAGGACGGTTATTATTTTATTCTTTCTGTGGCTCCACTCCTTTTAACTGTGCTAGGTAATCCCTTTTGTTTTTATCCCATAATTTGCTGAAAAAAAATCTCGTATTTTCTCTCTCTAGGGTTTGTTCTTCCCGCCAAAAACTTTTCTGCCTCTCTATCTAGGGTTTCACCTGATTGCAGATAGGTTTGCTGCTGTTCTCGCTCGCTTCCTCTTTAAACATGACTGTATGTATCTTCGAATTTTGTGGGTTTTCTGTCTGTATACCTCTGTGCTTAGAATATGTATTTGATTTGTGGTTGTGGTCATATATGTGGCGTTTATATATGGTCTTGGTTGTCTATATAGGTCTATGGTTTTTCTTTATGTATTGTATTTTCGTTTATTGGGTTGGTGGTAATACGTAGGGTTTCTGGTAATTGGGTTGCTTGTCGTGTCATGTGTTTTTGGTTAGTATATTGATGAAGTTTGTGATGATGTTTGGATAGGAAATTCTGACCCAATGCCTGGCCCAAGTTGGCCCATTTGTGGAAAAGGACTTTAAGCGGCTCGCCGGAATACCCGCCGATATTCACATTCGGCTGCCTGTCTCTGACGAGGAGGTGATGGGATTTGTTCCTGCCGGCGAAGTTGCTGTACGTTCTTCGGCATTTTTTACTGGGGGTCTTCGACTTCCTTTTACTGACTGGGTGGCTTCGTTCTTTGAGACCGTCCAGATTGCTCCGGCCCAACTGACTCTGAATGGTTACCGTACCTTGAACGGTATTCGGAGGTTGTCGGAGTTGTCCGGGATACCTATCGAACTGAAAGATGTATTCGGCGTCTACAGTTTGAGTTTCGAGCGCCGTAGCTCGTATTTGAAGACATTGCGCTCATTCTCCCGGCTGGTCACGGGTCTGCCGGACACCAACAAGGGGGATAACCTTGGTATTGTGATTGCGTCCGGAGAGTGGAGTTGTGCCGGACATCAGATTCCCAGACATGTTACCACGGCTCCCGATATTCCCAACCTCGGTGCTCCCAATGTGGAAGCGCTCTTGGCTCTTTGGAACTGGTGGGGCCTGGTCCGGCGAAGGATCCGGCAAGCCGCACCGCTGCCATGCTGTTGGGTTATCCTGCGGGTTCGGTGACCAAGGGCAATCCTGTGCCCGAGATCCCAATAGAGACTGAGGAGGACTTCCTCAAAGTTGTAAAGTCTCGAAGCGCTGCTCGGGGAGGGAAGAAGGATGTTCGTTCTAAACGCCGAGCGTCGGATGCCGTAGCTGGGACCCCAAAGAGAGTTAAAGGGGCAGAGACGTTGGTGAATGAGGGAGTTACCGATGTTAGCACGGTTGCTTCTTCCCAGGATAATGCCACCGAGGGGGCTTCTGCTCATCCCGATGTACGTGTATTTGTTTATTGATTCTCTTGTCTTTCGATTATTGTCTTTTGATTCTCTGGTTCTTCGCTTTATTTGTTATCTTGTTTCAGTTACTGACTTCTTCATTGGTTACCCTCGCTCTTGCCCGATCTATGGGTATTATTGTGTTTCAGGGGGCGTTCGATAACATATTCGGACACCTCAACCTCTTGGTGAACATGGGTGAGGACACCATGAGCCTGCCTATCATGTCGCTCATCCGAGTTGAGGATGTGAGTGTGCAGATGGCCCCTGAGACTAATCCTTCGGAGAAGGAGAGGACTGAGGAAGTGGAGGTGCAAGCCGGCGTGGATACAACCGAGGTGGTGGTGACGGGAGGTGATGATGTGGTTCCCGAGAGATCGGAAAAGGTGGTGTTGGATGGGGTTGCTATGACCCGTTATATTGACCGGTGTAAGGGGAAATTGCTGGAGCAGCCCCGAGCTTTGAGGATGGGGTACACTGCTCTGAAGCCCCTTGTTTTTAAGGACGCAGAGGAGATGGCTACTCGTCCGATAACTTCGGTCGTTGATCTGGCCAGCAATGAGGCACTTCGGGTACATTTCACACGTTTTTCGTCATGTAGTATGCTATGCCTTTAGTTGGCCTGTGTCTGATATTCTCGGTGACAGGTTTTCGTGGGTACCGTTATGCTAAGGGATCAGCTGACAGCGCTCGAGGCTGAAAAAGAGAAGATGATTACTAAAAATAAGGCACTGGCCGAGGATAACCTCCGTCTGACCGAGGAAGTTGAGAAATTGGGGGCCAAGAAAGAGGAGTGGGTCGAGAAGTACGACCTTTTGGAGGCCGATAATTTGCTCATGGCAGAGGATGTAGAGGCCGGAACATCCGAGGTTGCGACTCTAAAAGTGGCGCAAGCGGAGGAAAGGGCAAGGTTTGTAACGATTGCTAACTTCTCTGTTTTTTGCGCTCATGTTCGGGCTCTAAACTTTCCGAAGGTCCCATTGTCGGACCGGGCGTGGTCGGAGTTGGTTTATCCCTGTCCGCAAGGTGCACCTCCTAAGCCTCAGGATTGGGCCAATCTTCGAGACGAGGAGCTTCCGAGGCTGCCAGGGCATACTACTTCGACGGCGCTCCGTCCCCATTTCGGGTCGTCTCCCACAACTCCTCTGCCCGCTACTGCTGTTAGCCCTCTCCCGAATCTTCTCAGGTGGAGCACTGACTCTCCTTGTAGCATTTTATTTTTGTGTAGCTTAATGCAGGATCTTCGTGTGCCCGGCTTGTGGGCTTCTTTTGTATCTAAAAGGATATTCTTTTGGGAGATGATAATATAAGTGCCCTGTTTTCTTTTGGTTTGGCTTTCCCAGTTAATTTCGTTATTTGTTGGTTGTCGTCTTTTGAAGGACGTGAAAGCAAAATTTTGTCAGGTTCCCGTTAACCCCCTGGCCATGGTGGTCTGGACCTCGCCCAGTTATAGAGTAGATGATACTGTTACGGGTGGTCCGGAGAGGTCTATAGCGTCCCTAACTGCGGAATTGAACTCTGCTCGTCGTGAAATCGAGGATTTGAATAT
Source organism: Primula vulgaris (assembly GCA_963920805.1). Taxonomy (NCBI): domain Eukaryota; kingdom Viridiplantae; phylum Streptophyta; class Magnoliopsida; order Ericales; family Primulaceae; genus Primula; species Primula vulgaris. The sequence continues at coordinate 22,132,722 of OY987214.1, read as the reverse complement.
TCATATTTCAAACTTGTCGACTCGGTTACGCGATTTGGGAGAGAAGTTCAGCAAGAAAACCGCTCGCTATACAGTAAACAAGGGTAAGGCCAAAGAGCTACTTGGAGCACTTCGGCGTTCTCGTGATGACGCCAGAGGCCGGGTGACGAGCTTGAACTTAGTGTTAGAGGCCGTGTTCGAAGACGTGGACCTGTTACTGTCCTTCATTAAAGCATATTGGGCCCGAGGTCGCGCACTAGAGGTGTACGAGCATGTAAAAGGGATGCGTGGTGTTGCCCGGGCAGAGTGCATGGTTGATGCTACGGCTGGGGTAACTGAGACCACGACTGCCTTGAACCGAGTGAATGCGATCGTGCAGGAACGTTTGGGGATGCATATTGTCTCATTGCGATATATTCATTTTGCCGATGCCGTAGAGTCCTCAGCGTCTGTTGACGGGTTATCGGATTAATGATTTGAGTGGCTTGTTTTGTCATTTTTCTTGTAGCTTGTATAAAAATATTCGTTTTTCGACTTCCCTGTCTTTCTTTATTTGCGGATGAATATTCATCTCTTCTCTTCTTCCTCATTTTTTTTATAGGCACCTGCTGCTACGCCGCACCAGGCTGGTTCTCCATGCCTAGTTAGTCCGGGGCCAGGACCTACTGGTGCTGCCCGGAATGAGGTCTCATCTGGTGCGGCTAGTGAAGTGCATGCCAATTGGCCTTACATCGTGTTAATGGGCAAAAACGTCAAGTTGCTCGATCAGTGTGCCCGACTTAGGGCCAAGTTGAAAACCCAGGCGTCCTCTTTCCGGGAATATGTTCGCCGTGTCGAGCATGTTGTTGAGGTTCAGGAGCGTCGTTTAGATCAAAATTGGCGTGTAAAGAAAAAATACTTCGGTAAACTAAAGTCATTGGTAATCAAAGCCAATATGTTGGTGAAGTATTTCCGTCTGTCCCGATCCAGATACGATGCTTCTGCGGCCATGATCGAAGCTCGTAAGCTTCCCTTCGACGATGCTCGCCGTAAAACGGCCTCGGATGCTCACGAGATCGCTAAAGGAGCCGAGTTCTCTGCGCGGCTCAAGACGCTGACATGCGTTGGTGCTCATACGACCAATTTCGATGCCCTCATTTCTGAGAAGCGTTTTGATGGAGAGGAGACCGATGGGGATACGACGACGGATGATGAAGATGTTTCGCTCGGTCAGTTGCCATCATGTTCCTCATGCAGTAGTTCTTAATTGATTTCTTTATTTAATTGTCGTACATTATTGCCTCCGTAATGTGGGCATGGACTATTCGCTTTATTCCTTTATTCATGTCTCGGATTTTCGCCTTGTCGTATTGCTATTTTATTGATGGGGTTGATTTTCCTTGGCTGATTTCTTCATTTGATATTTTGTTGCCTCTGTAATGTGGGCTATTATCATCTGCTTCATTTCTTTATTCGTGTATTGGACATTCTTGTTGCTGGCATTTCACTGTTTAGATTGATTTTCCTTCACTGCTTTTGTCATTTGGTAATTTATCGCCTCCGTAATGCGGGCTAGAACCATTCTTCAATTTTGTTTGATGCATATTGGCCTCTGTGCTTGGCCTTTGCTTTTTGGTACCTGCATATGTGCCTCCGGTACGTTGGAGGACTTTTTAGGGACTTAAACCCTGTTGCCTCCAGTTTGTTGGAGGTCTTGAGTATTCCTAGACACTCTTTTAGACATGCCATGTGGGGAATTTCACAGTATTCCTAGGCACTAAGGCCGTTTGGGAATTTCACAGTATTCCTAGGCACAAAGGCCGTTTGGGAATTTCACAGTATTCCTAGGCACAAAGGCCGTTTGGGAATTTCACACTATTCCTAGGCACGTCTGCCGTTTGGGAATTTCATAGTATTCCCAGGCACAAATGCCGTTTGGGAATTTCATAGTATTCTTAGGCACAAAGGCCGTTTGGGAATTTCATAGTATTTCTAGGCACAAAGGCCGTTTGGGAATTTCATAGTATTCCTAGGCACAAAGGCCGTTTGGGAATTTCATGTGCCTCCCTGAAGGACTTGTTAGACAGAAAAGGCAAGATATATGACAAGATATTTCATCATTCAAAAGGTAATGTCATGACTCAGCGGAGGTGAAATAGTACCTGGAATGGTAAGGTAGCTTATACGTAGTACTTCTTAAGATTAGCTACGTTCCAAGAATTCTTTTCCCCTTGGCTATTGTCGAACAGGACGCTTTTGATCTTGTAGGAGACTGGGCTTGTTCTTCTGACGATCTCGTATGGGCCTTCCCAGGTGGGGCTCAGTTTGCCATGTATCTCGTTTCGGGTATAGACCGTTACTCGCCGTAACACCAGTTCTCCGAACATGAACTCCTTGGTCCCTTTCACCTTCTTGTCATAGGTTTTCTTGACGCTTTGTTGGTACTTTGCTAGGGTAAGGGCTGCTATCTCTCGTTTCTCGTCTAGCATGTCGAGCTCCTCTCTCATTCTTTGTTCATTGTTTCCTTGCTCGACTAAAGTTGTTCGTAGTGTGGGTAGCCTGATTTCTGTCGGTATGACGGCCTCGACGCCGTACGCTAAGCTGAACGGGGTTTCCTTGGTACCCGTCTTCGGCGTAGTTCGGCACGACCACAAGACATTGAGCAGTCGCTCTGGCCATCTCCCCTTTGCATGTTCCAGAGTCGTTTTTATGCCATCTAGTATGGTTCGGTTTGATACCTCTGCTTGGCCGTTACCCTGTGGGTAGGTTGGAGTCGAATAGAACTTACGGATACCGAGTTCTTCATACCAAAGCTGTAGCTTAGCTTCCTTGAACTGGGTGTCGTTGTCTGCGACAATGGCGTAGGGTATTCCGAACCTAGTGATGATATACTCCCAGATGAATTGTTTAACATTGCTTGCTTTAATTTCTCGGAGAGGTTTAGCCTCGACCCATTTAGTGAAGTAGTCCGTCGCTACCATCAAATACTCAACGCCGCCGGGTACTTTGGGTAGCTTCCCGACTATATCAATCACCCATTGTACGAATGGCCATTGTGCTGATACCGGGGTCATCATAGATGATGGGAGCCGAGGTATTTTGGCGAATCGTTGGCATTTGTTGCATTTTTGGACGTAAACGTCTGCATCTCGTTTGATATAAGGCCACCAATATCCCTCAGTGATTGCCTTGTTGGCGAGGGACCTCCCTTTGATGTGTGATCCGCAGGATCCTTCATGGATCTCTTCCAAGAATGGTAGCTGCATTTCGGGCCGGACACACAGAAGATGGGGTCCTCGATAACTGGATTTGTACAGTTTGCCGTCGTCGGACAACCAGAAACGAGGAGCCTTTCTCGTAATTTTCAATGCGTTTATCTTATCTGCCGGAAGGGTTCCGTTTCGCAGATATTGAATCATGTCGTCCATCCAACCTAGCTCGTATTGTACTGACGTTATTCGGTCTATTCTTTTGGTTATGCTCGGGGTCGGCAGTAGTTCCACTATGATCGACCGAGTGTCGGTTAATGTTAACGTCGAGGCTAGGGTGGCCAAGGCATCAGCATGTGCGTTTTCGGTGCGATTGATTCTGATTAACTCGCACTGTTTGAAGGTGGCCATCAAGCTTTGGAATTTCTCTTGGTAGAGGATCATTCTGTCATCTTTGGCTTGGTACTCGCCGATGGCTTGATTGACAATCAACATGGAGTCTGAACTTGCAACTAAGTGGGAACATCCGAGGGACCGGGCAATGAGCATGCCGTTTATCATGGCTTCGTATTCTGCCTCATTGTTGGTAGCTCGGAAGCCTAGTTTAATGCTTTTCTCTATGATCCCTCCCTCTCTGGATTTGAGGACGATACCTGCTCCTGATCCGTCCTTGGTGGCTGATCCATCGACATGTAACTGCCAGTGGGATTGTGGGGATATAGCCAACGGCTCGTCATACCCTTCGGTAAACTCCGCGACGAACTCGATATGAAATTGGGATAATTCGACCCCCCATGCGGCCACTCTGCCACTAATGTCCATCCGTCGAAGCGATTCTTTGATATGGAATTTCGTGTATACTTGGACCTGATGAGCTATGAAATAGTGTGGCAACTTTCTGGTCGCGACGACCAATGCCAAGCACAGCTTTTCCAAGGGTAGGTAACGTGTTTTGGCTTCGACCAGAGTTTTGCTGACGAAGTAGATCGGAAATTGTTCGCGACCTTCTTCTCTTAGGATAACCGCGCTCACAGCTGTAGTGGAAATTGCTAGGTAGCAAGCCAGAATATCTCCTTTGTTCGGCCTGACTAGCAGTGGCAGCGTCCTTAAGTACTCTTTCAGATTGTTGAATGAAGCTTCACATTCCGGGTCCCACACCAATTTTCAATCCTTCTTGAGTGATTCAAAAAATGGCCGTCCCTTGTCTGCGGATCGGCTGATGAACCTGCTCAATGCGGCCATCATTCCCATGAGCTCTTGTACCTGCTTCTTATTCTTGGGCGCTTCTAGGTTCCGTAGAGCTGTGATCTGATCGGGATTAGCCTCTATTCCTCGTAGGCTGAGCATATGCCCCAGAAATTTACCTTTGCTGATGCCGAATGCACACTTGCTCGCGTTGAGTTTCAGTTTATGCTCGCCCAACGTTCCGAAGACGTCTCTAATATCTCGGAGGTGGGATGTGGCGTTTTCGCTCTTGACGACCATGTCATCTATGTATACCTCCATTGTCTTCCCTATATGATCTCGACATACCCTTGTTATCATCCTTTGGTATGTTGCTCCCGCATTGCGTAGGCCGAACGGCATTACCGTATAGCAATAATTTCCCAAAGGCGATATAAACGATGTCTTTTCTTGATCCTCGTGGGCGAGGGGGATTTGATGGTACCCTGAGTATGCATCAAGGAAGGTCATCCGTTCTGCTCCCGCAGTTGCGTCCACCAGTTAATCAATTCTTGGAAGGGGAAAGTGGTCCCTCGGGCAGGCTTTGTTAAGATTGGTGAAGTCTATACAGACTCTCTCCTTCCCGTTCTTCTTAGGGACAACGACCGGGTTGGACAACCACTTTGGATAGTAGACCTCCCTTATGGCTCCAGCTTCCAATAGCTTTTGTACTTCAGCAATTATAGCTGCTCTGTGCTGGACAGATACTTTTCTGCTCCTCTGAGCTATTGGCTTGTATTCGGCGTTAACACTTAGGTGGTGACATGCCGTTTTAGGGGCTAGGCCTGGCATGTCTTTGGGACTCCAGGCGAATTTATCAATGTTGTTGAAAAGGAATGCTTCTAACTCCTCGGATTCCTGTTTTGGAAGGCTATCGCCGATGAGAAAGTAGTGCTCCTCGTCCATATCCGGGATATACACCTTCCTAAGTGTTTCTCCTACTTGTTCTTCAACAACCCTCTCGGTTTTGGCGATTTGGTTGATCAGCTTTTTTGTGCTGGTGGGTTGTTCGACAACGCTCAGCTGTTTTTGAAGAGCCACGGTAATGTCCTCACAGCGTCTTGAATCTTCTTGACATCCTCTGGCTGTCTCGATCTCTCCCCTATCATTTGGGTATTTGACTTTTTGGTGGTAGGTCGAGGGTTTGGCCCTCATGGCATGCAGCCAAGGTCTGCGCAAGATCGCGTTGTGGCCGGAGTTGTCGTTAACCACTAAGAATTCCACAGGAACTGAAACGGATTCAGTCGTAACATTAAGGACGATCTTTCCCAATGGTTTAGTCGTCTCCGAGATGAACCCGATCAGTGTGACATCGGTAGGCTGTAGATCTTGCAGCTTGAGTTCCATCTTGTCGAAGAGCTCTCTGTATATGATATCACAAGAGGCACCTTGATCGACAAGCACCCTGCTGACCGTGTCAAGTCCAATTTGAACACGGAGGTTAATGGCATCCCCGTGGGGGTAAATCACCCCTTCTTCGTCAAGATCTGAGAAGGAAATGGGCGGATGTCGTCGTGGTGTACATTGTAGTTTAGGGTTCGATGCTTGTGACGCCTTGACTACCTGGCCAAAGTGCACCAGTTGCTGTTATCGTGATCGTTCCCCTCCCGTGCTCTTGGGTCATGACATATGAACGACGTTGATTGTTTTGCCCTGCCGGTTGTCGGCTCCCTCGATGGCTAGTTGTTTGCCTTTATTTTCAGCGCCTTTGATGAACTTGGTTAGGTATCCCGCATCGCCCCACAGGTTCATTTTCCAACGCAGGTTACGGCAGTGCTCGGTGAGGTGCCCGTAGTCTTCATGATAGGCGCAGAAGAACTTGGGGTCTCTATGCTCAGGGGGGGAACGAGCGGCTCCGGTCGTGAATACCAACTTTCTCTGCAGATATTCTTAAGGATATCTTCGGCAGACAGGTTGAAAGAGTATCTCAATTCAACCGGTTCAAAGCTCTTTTGCTTTTCCCTTCCCTGGAATCGGCCTTGTTGTGGCTGCTTGGTTGGCATAGGGTAGGTAAGATGGAGTGGCTTATGTTTGTTGATCGGTGTTGGGTATGCGATCTGGAGCGGTTTGGGCTCGGGTTCTTGTGGTCGCTCTACCCTGCTATGGACCTCGGGGCCTTTGTCCTTTCTGGTCGGTTGGAACGTTTCTCCCTGGTTATTCTTAGATCTTTTGCGACCCACCTGTGCTTCTCGGACCGACTCTCTCCTTGGTAGAGTTCGGTTTAGGAATCGCAGTTCGTCATTTTTATCGGTGAGGTGGGTACAATAGGCTAGCAGGAAATCAGTGGTCGGGAAGTTTTTGCCTATGAACTTCATTCTCGCCCAATAGCCATTAGAGATGGAGTTGATAAAGTTCTGGATGGCTATATTATTGGCGTACTGTGGAATCTGGTTTGCTACGTCGATGAAACGTATGCAGTAATCGTTGAGTCTTTCATTTGGCATCATCGTCGTTTTCAGAAGGGTTTCGATACTAACCTTCTTCTTCCGATGAGCAGCGTATCGGGTGGAGTATGCTCGTAACAACTCTGCCCAGTTTCTTATCGACCCTCGTGGTAGGTTGTGATACCACGATGAAGCTTCTTGGCCCAAGCTATTTTTGAAAACCTTGCACATCAGTGCATTGTCGTCGCTCCATAGCTCCATCTTCGTCTTGTAGTGTCGCAGGTGGTCGATCGGGCAGCTCCTTCCATCATATAACCTGAACTCAGGGATGATGAACCCCACAGGATTTCGGTACCGCGTGATTTGTTCGGCACATGGGGTTTCTTGGCATACGTTTCAGGCTTGTTGGAACACTTAATCCGTGGCTTGGTAGAGGGGGGCGTATTCCCCCTCATGTGGTTGAGGGTAGTATCCCACCACGACCCTAGGTTCCGGGTATCTACCATCCTTCGGGTTTTTGTCGAGGACATGTTCCGTACGAGCGTTTGGGTGGACGAACATTGGAGGGATCGTTATCGGGACATTGCCCCCTTGATGGGGCACTCCTGTATCTGGTCGCCGGCCCGCCACTTCCAGGGCGGCCCTATAGGCCGAATCTTCTGCTTCACGACGTGGGTCTTTGTCTGCATTGGCAGGTTGGGTAATCGGCAATATGATGCCGGCTGTTGCCATGGCCGTCATACACGCTGCCAGCTGAGCTTGCAGCTGGGCGTTGTTCCTTTCATCGGCTAGCGGAACAATGTGTTGTACTTCCACCGTGGGTGGTGTAATCGTCGTCGGTGGGTGAGTCGGTAGTCGGGACAACTGTTCGAGTACATGATCCTCGGGCATACCAAACCGGTGAGCTTCGTTTGTTTATAAACGAGCATCGGAGTTGATCGAGGCTGTTGGCATAGGGACTCTTGAGCTCGGTCCTGCCAGGGATCCCGGTATGCGTCTTCGTGCACGCCTCAATACGGGTAAGGCCTGTTCGTTATTCGAGGACGAAGGGTGTTCGTCGACGATCCCTTCAAGCTGTTGGGGTTGTTCGGTCGGTTGTTCTTGGTGTACATTGGAGGTTGTTGGTTGGTTTCCGAACTGGATAGCGTCGTATCTGTCGCGGATGTCGAGTAGGTCGTCGAGGTCTTGTTGGCTAATTTGCACATTTTGGTTATTGGTTTCTACTATCTCGGGATGGGTTTCTTCTACATTGGTCACCATTGTCGCTCGTCTGGTAGAGTATTTGTATTCGACTTCTAAACTAGTTGGGAACTAGATGATTCCCGGAGACGGCGCCATTTGATAAAGCCATAACTTTGGTCGGTGGCGTTAGGCTTTTTAACAATAATATAATGGTAAATTGACTGTAAAAAAGGAACACTTCTTGGTCTTTATTATTGATCGATGATTACACTTGTTCGGATTACAATTCCCTTACTACTATTATGCTTGATTTAACTACTTGATCTCTTATCTTGGTCTTTATCCTTCTTCTTCGGTACTCGGCTTTATCTCTGCTCGGTTTGTTTCTTGATGCGATAAGCTTTGTTTAGTTTCTCTCTTTTCTCTACTTCTCTCTATATTTTTTGGATAGATTTTCTGGTCCGTTTCTAGGAGGGGTAGTTGGCTATTTATAGACAACTATGCCTTTTAGGATGTTGACAAATGTCTCCATCTCAGAGGGTTTTTCAGATATGGGTCCCTAGTTAAGTGGGGTTGGGCTTTTAGTTGTATCCATCCTTATTCTTTATGAAAGGCAGATGATGACCCGTATTTAAGTATTGGATACCCATTTATGAAGTGTGGGTTGATTATGACCCAAATAGAATATTCGGGTCTAATTTTTATGTTCTATCAGGAAGTAACAAACGATAAAGGAAATCAAACCTTTAAAATAAACGGTCAACATGCTAAATCGTATTTGGAAAATATGATAAATTCAATCGATGAGGTGGATTTAACAGATCCACCCTCCTTTGAGTAATTATTTTTAGAAAAAGTAAACTTGTTGTCGTATATATTAGTTATAATGTTTTTTTTCATGTTTTTATATATCTAAAAAAATTAGAAATTTTATTTTTCCGTTGACTTTACTTCATTGGAACAATGACGTTTTAGTTCGGGGGAGTAATAAAAAATTGAGTATTTTTCTTACAATTTGTTTTATTTTTATTTGTCTTTTATTTGAAAACAAAAACCAAAAACGAATACAAAATGCAGTTTAAACTGAAAACTACCTGAAAACTGAAACCAATGGACCTAATTGAAAGAAATAGAAACTTGTAAACTGATCTAAAAAAAATAAACACTTATTCGAATAACACTACAAAATAATGTTTGATTTAGTGAGAGTTAAAAGTTGTTACAAGACTGTCGCTAATTTAAAAAATTGTTACAAATCTGTCGCAAATTGACTAAACTGTCACAAAACCGTCACAAAAACCGTCGCTAATAAGCTCGTAACAAAAAATACCATCACTAATCCCGTCGCTATTTGGGTATTTTTTTTGTAGTGTAAGTTGCGGATTAAAACCAGAGAACAGTTTTTATTTTCTTTTTTCTTTTTTTTTCTTTTTTTACGATATACATCATCTCTCTCCGTTTTTCAAAGAAAACACCCGAAAACACTCTAAATAATTATATACTTCCTCCGTTCCTATTTAATTGTTCATTACGAAACTACGTGCTATTTTGATCGTACAATAAATTATATCAAAATTGTCGGAATGAAAATTTTCAAAAGTTGATTATATAGTTCAAATGTTAAATTTTATGATTACATTTTAAAAAAATTCATTTCGACAATTTTGATACAAGTTATAAGACGGTCAAAATTGCACGTAGTTTGACAATTAAATGAGAATGGAAGGAGTATATCTATTACATAAGCCTAATCCATCAATTTTTTAGTTTTTTGTCAAAACCCTAATTTCAGAATTTTGATTTACATTGCTCGAGTGCTCTTGTTGGATTGATTGTTGTTGGGTTATCATCGTCGGTGTTTGGTAAGTGAATTCATCCTTCCCTCGTAAATTTTTAGGGCTTGTTTGGCTATTTTTGTCAAAGGAAGAAGGTTTAAGAACGAGGAGTGTGTGGATTTATATAATATGCGGTGGGCACGTCAAACGGCTATCCCGGAAAGTTTGTTTGTTTTGCGAGATTTTTCGAAGGCGGAAAAGGCTTTTATAATAAAGAGGGGATAGAGAGCGTATGCGGAGTTTGATGGGAGGCATAATGCAAAGATCGTTAGGGAATTTATGGCTAACTTTGCAGGTGATGCGTCGGTAGAGGGTATGATAGTTTATGAGGTGAGAGGATATCCGATTTTGATTACGGCGGATTCTTTTAGGGAGCTCTATGGTTTGCCGAGGACCCCACGTGACGTTATTTTTCCACAGGGTATGGACCATGCAGATTTTGGGGGACGAGAGTGGAGCCATAGTAACCCTGTTGGAGATATTTCGGGAGCGATGTTGGCATCGGTACTTAAAGGTAACGAGTAGTGGGTTAGCACACAGATAGCTAAGAGACACATCAGGGATGAGCTTTATTTGGCGATGCAGTGGTCGTTTTGCTTTGATGGGTATGTGATTTTTATATGGTTATGTGACTATTTGAGATGATACTTTGTATGCCGGTTATTTTGGGAAGTACTTGCACTTGCAGGTACCTCCTTGACATTGAGGGCAATGTTCCCTGTAGTTGTTTGGGGGGGGGGGGGGGGGGGGGGGGGGGATGTTTCTTGTATAAAATTTGTTTCATCACTGTTCTACAATGTAATGTGAATTTTTGTTAATTAATGTGTTTAGAATACAGTTATGCCAATGCAGTAACGTAAGTTTTTTTTTTTTTACGTAAAGAGAAAATCAAAAAACATAGGAAACCTATTCTTCTACGTGAACATGTGGCAAGATTTTATGAACCAGAAAATACTTATATCATCTTATGGTTTTAAATCTTTAGATAGGTCTGGGTTGATATTAATTATTTTGGTCACACTAATTTAGGGAGGTTTAATATTGTATAAATAGCATGCTAAATATATTCTAATAGTGTATTGGTGATTATCAACTTTCATGCGACAGTCTCTAAAAATTGCAAATGAAATATCGTTTTATAAAACCTAAGTTATTACTTGCTTAAAGTGGTGTCAGGTCTGGTACTTGTTGCAAAGTACTCTTATCCCTAGCAATTTGATGAAGCGGGACCGGCAGTAGGTCTGGCTTGGTTACACTTACCCTGCGACTCTGTTTAGGGATGTTTAGGGAGTGGATCATTCTGCTTTGTTTTACGACCACATAGCCTTCATGGCATATATCTTTAGAAACTCTTAGCTAGAATATCCGTAGCAATGCCCAGTAAGTCTTTATTTGCACATAAGTGTGAACTGAGATTGAGGGAACATCATTCTAAATTTAATACTTACTTGATGTATGAGTTGATATGGTTGAATACCTTTAGCGATGCTCTAAAAGGCATGTAAATGAAGGAGGTATAATAACCCTCTAGTCCTCATAAGTTGAGTAGGGAAATTTCCGGATATATAAAATGGAAAAATTCCAATGGTATAAGGAGGAACGGTGTAGTGAATTGTTCGAAGAAAAAAAAAGGCAAAGAACTCAAATAAAAGCCAAGATGCTAAGAAATAAAGAGAAAAGGAGGAAAAAAGAAGCCTAAGAGCTCAAAAGATTCGCAAACATGAAAATCAGAAGCTCTTAAACGAAGTAGCATGGAGCTATGCATATTACCTTGTTTTGAGAAAAGGCAAGTAATACTTGAGTTTAATAAATGATGATTTACAAATGTTTTCTCAAAATAACTGTGGAACTATGAATAACGAATTTACACTTGACAGTAAATGGACCAACAACATATGCAGTATTAACCCAAGCTATTTTGGGCCGAGAGGCTTTTTAACAACAAACCCTATGTATCTCTAGAGATCTCACCATGTTTTGATATAACTATGAAGTGTTTACTCTTTCATGCATCCATGTGATCTCGTAGGACTGGGGAGGGTAGCAGTATTACTCTATAATTTTTGGAAAAAAAAACTTATTTGTTTGTAGGTGTCATTTTAGTAAACCCTCACGAGACTATAACTCGTCTTTTTATTTTTTAGAGGTTTAAAGGCTTGTTGCACATGCTAAGTGCAACCGTGATTCCTAAGAAAGTGAGTTAGAATTCGTTTTCCTTTGTTTTATTTTAAGAGACCAATATTTTGTCATGTTTAAATTTTTTTTTCCGCATGCAATACTCGAGGGCGAGTATCAAGCTAGTTGGGGATGTGATTCGACCCAGTAAGTGCTATAATTGGGTCGATATTTGATTGTTTTTGTCACATTCGACACAGGTGTTGGTTTTGGTACTATATCGAAAAAAACGATAATGTAAAGAACAAGGACTGCAATGGAAATAAACAGTTTTATTTCTCACAATTGGAATATAAATTACAATTCCTGACTCAACAGAATTAAAATTACGCTAATTTAAATTCCAGACAGATTTAATATAAACTATTAAACTGTTGTACTGAATTGTAATTGTTTGAAACTGCCAGACAGAATAGTATAATTACTAACTGCTGGACTGTTTTGACAATTATAGAAACTGCCAGACAGAATAGTATAATTACTAAATTGCTGGACTTTTTCTGTAAATACTGGAAATTAAATAACAGAATTAGAAAATTACAGAATTGGAAAGACTGAATTGAAATTACAGAAAGTAAAGGTACTGAAATGTAAAGACAGAATGTAAACAGTACAGGTAAATAAATACAGAATGTAAACAGTACTGAAATGTAAATTACAGAAATAAAGGTACTGAAAAGTAAGAACAGATATAAAAGGAGAGGCAACTGCTGGGCAGTTTCCCTTAAACAATATTTCCCGAACCACCTTTAGAGGTTTCTGGTTTCGGGACTTTGTTCCCAAGGTACAACTCCTTTCTTAGAGTGGCTCGTATGGAAATCGGCACCGAAGCACAGGTCGAGCTGTTGGTGGTGCGGTTCTCTCTCTCTAATATGTATGCTTATGCTGTGAGTTGTGTGTATGATTGTTGTGTCTGAATGACAGGGGGAGAGCTGCCTTTTATAGGCTTTCTTGAAACCGCAGCCATTAATGGTCAATCAATTCTGGGAGTTACACCCCCAGAATCCGCTCACCTGATTTCTGAAGCTGCTGCAATTTAATCTCATTTATTGCTGCCGTTTCAGTTGCTGGAAACTTTAGTCTGTGAGTTACACTCCCAGAATCCGCTCACTTGATTTCTTGTTGAACTTAGAGTTCAATAATTGATTTTGATTATAACGTTGATTATGTTTTTAATGATTTTATGATTTCTCTATTTTCGATGATATAATGCTTGTCTTTTCCAAAAGTAGAAAATGAAAATTTCAGAACGCCAGAAAGATAGAGCACAGAAAAACGAAGCCACAGGTTCAAGCGGAACCAAAATCGGAGCTAAAACGAAGGAGTTACGGGCTTTTGAAGATTAACGAGAAAACAGAGAAAACTGAAGAAACGACCGATCGTCTGTACAAAAATGACCGATCGTTTTTGTACCAATTTCTTCCAGAGAGTTCACAAGAAAAACGACCGATCGTTTTCTGGAAAACGACCGATCGACTGTAGAAAACGACCGATCGTTTTCTGCAGATTTCGAAAACAGATTTTCAGCTTATTCTAGAAAGTTGCTTAAAACCTCTGAATAAAAGCCTCAACCACTGCCAACGGTCATATACAGAAAAACAGACCTTTGGTCTATAAAACCAAGCCCAATCTCTCTCCCAAACCACCAATCATATACACCAATCCATTATCCTTCAACCTCAAAATAAAAACCCTAAAATCACCATTTTGGTGAATATATTCAAGAAAGAGGGAAATCAAGGAGAATACGATTCAAGCTTAATCATCATCAAAAACTCACCAATTAGCTTATTTAGAAGCAATTAAAATAGTGAGTGTAGTTACATTGATTGTAACGATTTTGTAAAGAGTAAAATATAAACTCATTTGTGAGCGAGTGATCGGGTAGAGGCTTTGTAAGCAATTGAAGCTTAAAAGCTCTAGGTCTTTTCATTTCGGGATACTCATAAAGTGAGGGGGAGCTCAATCGGTTGATTAGCTCGATAGGATTTGTAATAATCCGCAAGGAGATTTTTAGTGAAATACTCGGTAGTACCGAGGAGAGGACGTAGGCCGTTTGCCGAACCTCTATAAAATCACGGTGTCATTTTCTTTCCTTGCTTTTATTTTCCGCAAATATATTATTGCTTAGTTTATTGCTTGCGTTTAGTAATTCTAGCAATTCTTTATCTTTTGTTAAACGCATAAGCTTAAATTTGCATAAGTTGGGTTAGTAGTTGCGCTTAGATTTTAATTAGGCGAAAAGCGCCAAAAACCTTATTCACCCCCTCTAAGGTTTAGCCACATGGGGCCAACATTTCTGAAACTGCTGCAATTTAATCTCATTTATTGCTAGCGTTTTAGTTGCTGGAAACTTTAGGGACTGCTTTTGTATTTTATACAAAACTCACTTTTCGGATTTGACCCGAGACCCGAGACATTCCCCAAATCCCAAGCCCGCGCCCGTGGCCCGAGACACGAGCGTGTGTGGTACACTAATACTCTTAGATGTATGTGGACATGTTAGTTTAACAAATACATGGGTTGGTATTGTATATATATTGTAAAATTAACTCTTAATCTTCCAATATGGGATAATCCGAAATGGTTTTTCCATTTACCATTTCATTTTCCAGAATTGAGCTTTCGAGAGCCCAAATTTGAAGCCAATTAGTATTCACACCCATTCTCCGAATAGGTCATGCGATATACCGTTACGAAGCTCGTCACACAAGCTACTCAATCGCGTTGAGTACGGTATTAACAACTCAGCGTTGTCACATGTAATATCGACTCGAAGTTGGTCCTGTGACCATTCGGAAACACCCATGTTTATACATGTTTTTCCAACAACAGGTACTTGTAAGTGAAGCTAAAAGGTTCTTACATACAGTACAGTTTGCGAATTGATTAGTCTATAACCTATAGCAAGAGGTAATAAACAAGAACATCACTTGTTTCTTCTTGTCACAGTTCTCATCAGTTTTAGAAAAATTAATTGTGATGGCATTAATACGAGACGATAAAATAAATAAGAGTTCTCCTTTTTCTTGATTCGACAGTCAAGCATTTGTTTCATGTTTTTTTTAGTCAAGATCCAAATGTACGTTGCCAGTTTCATACCGTGTCCGGCATTTTTAGAAAATTTGCATACTGTCTTACCATGCATGTACGACACATTATCAAGATAACGAGACTATCTAAGTATGTGAAAATCTGTTTCATTTGGATTTAAGAATACACCTTGTCCCATATAGATGCTGATTTCAATAATGCAGGCGATATAGCAGGAGAATTCCTTGCTTTAAAACCACTAGAATGGGATTTTGAGCTATAGCTAGAAGGCCTACCACACTATTGATAAAACAAGATAATGATCAGAAGCCAGATACAACACATTACTCCGTGTGAATTAAAAATTTGTGATAGATTTAAAAGAATATACCACTCCTACTGCATTCGAAGAAAAACAACCACCCATGTTTTTTTTTTCTGATTCAAATCCAGAGGTGTAACATTGAACCAAGTAAAAATAAACATAGTCTGTAATGCTACTATGGTACAGATAAACATTCATCAATCTAACATGTCAATACAACTCGACAGGAAACAGAAGAAGCTTGGTAGCCATCCTGGAAAAGGCTACTTGAAGGTAAAATTTCTTCTATCAATAGTGCTTGGAAGTGCAGCTCTGTGGCCACAGGAAACAGAGATGTAACACAGTACCAGTAAACTTACTTAAAAGTGGTTGGAAGTGCAGCTCTGTGGCCAAGAACATTGATGAGAACCTCAATTCCAGCGAGACGGTGATATTTATGCCTGTGGTGAACAGCTGATGTAACTTTATAATGCATTTCTACAATAAACTGCACACTGAGTAAACTAATCACTAAAATAATTCCATAGAAAAAGAACGCCTATAATTCTGAAGCATGCAATTCGAAGTTATACCATGAAAATTCTGTCTGGACGACTGTAATGGACCTGGTATGGGGGTTAAAAGAGAGAAAATGAGAGGAATGAGTAAAATGAGAGGTTGGGTCCAATCGTGATCTATTGAGAACGCAAGAGATTTAGTTGCAAAAAGTGGAACTTCAAGGATGACTCTTGCAATTTAGTATAACTTAGAAATAATATAAGTAGTCTTCTCATTACGTGAATAGAGGGAGAAGAAAATGAATCTGAATATTTATTTTTAGCTTTACTTCTATATTGTTTTCTCTTTCATTTTATTTTGAGTTTCTTTATCTTGTTATCTTTGAATCTTTGAAAGAAATAGAAAATCTGTCCCAAAAAAATATCAGTGTTGCAAAGTATTAAGTTTCATTCATTTGGATACTCATTGTCCATTAACGAAACAAGCGAGTTCGTTACAATTGGTAACAGAGCCAACGATTCTACTCCGGACACACTGTTTTCGCTGCATTTGAACTCCTCATGACAGATTTGAGATGGGGAGTGGACTTTCAAAACAGCACATATTATCAGAAAATTTTCAAACACCAGGTGTGAGATGAAATTCCTCTACCGCATCGACACCAACTACTTTCGTTAGCCGAAATGCTACCATATTCCCAGTGCTCCTTTGTGCCTTCATTTGGTCTCTCACCACCCCCCACGTCTTCCAGACGAACCACCGTGGCAACTACGACACAATCCTCTACCAAATTCCCACGCAAATGAACAACAATACCCTCTGCAATTT
Organism: Primula vulgaris; assembly: GCA_963920805.1. Classification (NCBI taxonomy): domain Eukaryota; kingdom Viridiplantae; phylum Streptophyta; class Magnoliopsida; order Ericales; family Primulaceae; genus Primula; species Primula vulgaris. The sequence goes on along the minus strand of OY987214.1, from coordinate 22,116,071 downwards.
CCAGAATACGGCATTTATCAACCTACACAATTCCCGACCACACATTTATCAGACCATTCCCACTTGGAACAACATCATAACTCTTTGAGCCACGCTTCATCACCACCACATAATTATCCCTATACCGAGTCTCTCGCACTAAACATCCAGGCTCACTCACAACCTCACCGGTGCCTGCCTCCACTCGAACCACAAATAGCTCTTTATTCAACACCCTACTATTTGTCACCAACACAACCTCGTTCAATTACAGCAGATTACGATCGATATGCTATCCAGTACCAAAACCAAACAGTCTACCCATCCCCCAATCAATTCACGTGTCCTCAACACATCTGGGAAGATCATTATAATGCGGACGATGCTAGACATGTAAAGGAGAAAAACAGTGAGATAGCTGAAATTTTTAAGGAGCAAAACAATGATATAGCTGAAATTTTTGAGGAGCGAAACAATGATATAGCTGAAATTTTTAAGGGGCAGAGAAAGGATCTTGATGCCATTTTTAAAGATCATGGGGACAAAATGGAGGCCATTATTAGGAAAATCTGTGAGAATCTTCAAGAGGAAGAGGAAGTAGAATGCCAAGAAGATCCTAACATAACAGATATAGCATACAGTGCGTTAATTAAAGGAGACTATGTGCTCGATGAAATGCATAAGCAGCCAACTCTAGTTTCAGAAATCATGTTAACGGACAATGTAACCACAAGAGTAGAGAATAGACTCGACACTTCAATTTGCAAAAAGATAAATAAAAAATCTAATGATAGGCCATCAGAAAATGACTCCAAGTTGTGTGATGAAAGGTCATTTAAAGAGTTGCGCGCCAAATTTCATATTCTAATAATATTATTATGATTGACGATAAGGTATTCACTGAAAATCCACATACAGAACTGCTCTGAAACATTAATGCAGATCATTTGCTCAATGAAAAAATGGAGTCAGAGGTACAAGATGAATCAAGAGCAATAGTTCACCCTTGCGAGTCAGAAAAGGCATCTCTGTGTTCTGATATTAATGAGTCACAAGTGTTTGATGAAAAGTGTGTAGACAGAATTCTACCAAAGTTAATCGGGACCCATTCAATTGCAGCTCAAAACTCAGCCCCACTCGCTCTTGCTTTTCACGTAGACGACGAAACTCCGCAGAAAAAACTGCATCAAAAATCAAATGCACGCAATGGAGATCTAATGTTTGGTAAAATGTCTCTTAAAATGCTACGAAAAAACCCATATTTGATTTGTTCAGTCACAAGTGAGATTGATTATGTGGTATTTGCTGAAGTGAGCATGTCAACTGAGTTCGTAACATGTCACTCTAACCAATTTGATCCAGGTGGAAAAACAAATATGAATAGGGACATTTATGGTTATGAAGAGAAAATGGTATCGGAAGACGAGAACAAAGCGATGAAAAGCAAAAAGGTCATGCTACACGGGAAAGCCAACTTGGTTAATGAGGAGCTTGAACGAATTGGAAATGCAATGAGGATTAGTCTTCTAGAGGAGAATAGAATGCACGGTAAGGAAAATTGGGAAATTGCAAGACTGGCATTTTGGCCAAGACAAAGAGCACAATCTTTGCGGCTAGTTTCTAAGTCTATTCTACCTTACGTTGAATTTAACTTCATCAACAAAAGATACACAGAAAAAGTTATTGAAGAGGGTACTATTCTTACTCCATAATTAGAACAACCACTTAGATTTGTTATAAAACGTTACTTACCTAAGCTGACACCACAAAGTCGAATTATGGAAGCGCTAATGAGGATATTTGGAGGAATAACCGATAAATTAAAAGATAGAACAAGTTACATCTGCAAGTTTGATCCAGGAGAAAACAAAGGAATCATGTTTTCTCCTACAGTATCGCAACATAGATCCGAGCTGCAAGCAAGCTATGAAATCGATCCTTTGTTCAGCCCCGTACCGGATTTTTTTTGCTACTGGAAACTTATACAGATTGGTCGAAAAATCAAAATGTGCTAGAATATTTTTCCCAAGCCAACAACTACATTTGTTAAAGTCCCACCACCACCTTGAGGGCAAGGTGGATTTTCAAGTGGTGGGGAATGTAATGAAACTGGTATGGGGGTTTAAAAGAGAGAAAATGAGAGGGATGAGTAAAATGAGAAGTTGGGTCCAATCGTGATCTATTGAGAATGCAAGAGATTTAGTTGCAAAAAGTGGAACTTCAAGAATGACTCATGCAATTTAGTATAACTTAGAAATAATATAAGTAGTTTTCTCATTACCTGAGTAGCTGGAGAAGAAAATGAATCTGAATCTTTATTTTTAGCTTTACTTCTATATTGTTTTCTCTTTCATTTTATTTTGAGTTTCTTTATCTTGTTATCTTTGAATCTTTGAAAGAAATAGAAAATCTGTCCCAAAAAAGTATCAGTGTTGCGAAGTATTGAGTTTCATTCATTTGGATACTCATTGTTCATTAACGAAATAAGCGAGTTCGTTACAACGAAAAATCTTAATTTTGTCAACAACACCAACTTTGGAGCTCTCATTCCTATAAAAGAAATGCAGTTAGAACTAAAGTAGCTATATCCCAATAGCATGCTTATTCAAGAGTGAAGAACGGTAGTTACGTATCCAAGAATCCATCAACAACTGTTTGAATTGTTTGAATGATGGTGGTTACGGAAAAAGAAGGAAGCACATGGTCCAATGCAAAGGAAGCTAAAGATAAAATGCAACTGACGATGGCAACTGAAAAACAAAAGATTTATAAAACCTGAAATTAGAGCATGTTCATTCCGCAGTCAAAATAAAAGAACTGATGCCTCTTCACAAGCCATCTGAAAGCAAATAAGCAGTTAGGTACACATCCACCAAAAGAAATTAACAGTCAGTTACCTAATACAATTAAACAGTTAGAAATTCTTAGATAAGAACAAAGAAATGAAACTGTGATGCAAGATAAAGAAAACAATGTGCTCCACCATTGTATAATAAATATTCATCCAATTGCTTAATACGTAGGTAAGGTAAAAGAGAATTTTTTTTATAAGCTAAATCCGTAACATTTTCAAAACGATAAGGAGGTCAGAAACATGCATGATTTCTCCACCTTAGCAACCCAGTTCAAGTTGGAAGTCTCCCCATGCAAAATTAATGCCGGAAGTATCCAATAGCAACAATACTGTGTAAAATGGAGAGGCTCCATATTTGAAACAAATAAATCCCTTATCTGCAAAGAAAGGAATTAAAAAAAGTGTACAAGGTTGGTTTATTCTAGCTTCTACCCAGATAACAATGACAAAAAATGATTTAGGAAAATAACACAATACCTCAACAAGAGAAACCAAGCTTACACCAGAAGCAACCCTACAAAAGAGAATGGATCCCGTAAGCTCCTCTAAATACTTAACAAGAAAAAGGAAACACAGAAAAAGAATGTACACCACAGTTATATTAGGACATAAAAGCCTGGAGAAATATCAGTAAGAAAGCAAATAAATACAGCCAACTGAAAGCAAAATGGAAGCAATTGTACCTCGTAGATAACCCTTTTAAAACAAAAGAATGATTTATTCTCAAATAGATCAATACAAGTTAACAAACAAGAGGTTCCAACGTAAACAACCAATTGATCATCGTGGAAAATATTTATGTTTTACAGCTTTAAGGGATAAAAGTTGTGTCCACCTGTAGAAAATAAGTTAGAAAGTTAGCGTGGCACCACTAAAGTAAAAGTTTACGTATTGTAGATATTAGAAGATTTGATTTTATTGTTATGAGAGATATTCTAAATATTGGATATCTCTTAAGCATTTAAATTTTAGATTAGCATTATTGTGTGGATCTTGTCAGATCCTTATTCACTTGTATATATACTGATTTATGAATGAATAAAAAATATCACTTTTCAAATACTTCTACATGGTATCAGAGCATCCCTCTGAGACCTAATGATCTCATAAAACAACTCCGGCATGACAATTCCTGACCAATCTTCTCCGACTACGGTCATCTCACTCTCTGTCATGCCCTCATCATGCAATTCCAGTTTTTCCGAAAGCAGCCATGTTCAAAAACCTATTCACCAGGCCCATCAATCTGTCAATCTTGAAATTATCGGTACTGAAGGTGTGGCTCAACGAAGTAAAATTTATTTTCCTTTACGTACAAAGAAAGAACTCGCAGTTTCGTGGATTATCGATTCTGGCGCCTCTGATCACATGACTGGAAACCGAAAGTTATTCTTCTCATACACCTCGTGTCAGGATTCTCTTACAGTTCGCATAGCTGATGGTTCATGTTCAAAAGTGGACGGCTTTGGATCTGTTCGATTATCGCATGATCTTGTTCTCAATTCTGTTCTATTTGTTTCTAATCTTGATTGCAATTTACTCTCTGTTAGCAAAATTACGAGTGACCTGAATTGTAAAAATAAGTTTTTTGCTAAATCTTGTGTCTTTCAGGACTTGGACTTGGACTTGGGGAAGACGATTGGCAATGCTGAGTTTTGTGCGGGCCTCTATCTCCTTAAAATTGAAGTTCCACCTGTGAGACAACGTTGCAATTCAGTTAGTGTCATTCCAAAATACCCGTCCTTTAGTAGTTCCTTGTCAAAAGGTAATGCAAATGGAGATAACACAGTCATGATGTGGCACTATCGATTAGGTCATCCGAATTTTATGTATCTCGAACGAATGTTTCCTTTGTTATTTTTAAATAAAAATTCCAAGTTCTTTCACTGTGATGTCTGCCAATTATCCAAACACACTCGGAGTACTTATTCACCTCAACCATACAAAACATCTCATCCTTTCTCTCTCATACACAGTGATATTTGGGGACCGTAAAAAATTCCAAATGTCACTGGGGCTCGATGGTTTTTATTGTTGACCATACCTGCTTGAGTTGGGTATTTTTAATGAAAGAAAAATCGGAAACCAGTCAATTATTCAAAAACTTCAACGTAATGATCCAAAATCAGTTTCACGCTAATATCCAAGTCTTGAAAACTGATAACGCCCGAGTCTTTCTTAATTCCGTCCTTGGTGATTATTTGTTGTCTCACGGAATTGTTCATCAAAGCTCGTGTGTGGACACACCACAACAAAATGGTGTCGCCGAGCGCAAAAATCGCCATCTACTCGAGGTAGCTCGTTAGTTGCTGTTTACCTCGAATGTTCCAAAAAGATTCTGGGGCGAAGCTGTTCTCACAGCCACATACCTAATCAATAGAATGCCCTCTCGTATTTTGAAATTCAAAACACCAAGTCAGTCACTTATTGAATTTTATCCTTCAACCCACCTCATTTTAGAAATTTCTCTTAAAATATTCGGGTGCTCAGTCTATGTGCACCTCCATCCACTCACAACATCGCGGAAAACTTGATCCTAGAGCCTGCAAATGCATTTTCCTCGGCTATTCACCAAACAAAAAAGGATATAAATGCTACTGTCCTGTTACCAAAAAGTTTTTCGACTCTATGGATGTTACATTTTTCGAAGAACAACCATTCTACCCCAATTCTGCAATTAAGGGGGAGACTAACATGCTCGAATCACTCGAATCACAGTATTGGGACTCTTTTATTGACACGACACTGAATAATATCAATTCTCAAAACCAGGCCGTAGTTGAGTCACTTACACCAACTATATTGCCAGCGGAAATTCATTCTGTACCTCCACCAGCAATAGAAATCGAAACTCGTTTACCAAGTCCTAGCCATGTTCCCAAATCTGTATCAAGTCAGCCTGAAATCAACAGCCCTCATGTTTATTCTAGGAGAAAACATCGACAAGAAGACCATCAGCAGCCTGTATAAACTCAGCATGACCAAGGCTCTTCCCCGGTTTCAATTCCCGATGAAAACACACCTGCTTCACAAGGTAATGAAAAGTTCATAGATTTAAATTCAGATATTAATAGACCTATAGCTTTGAGAAAAAGGTGTCAGAAGTTGCACTCAATACCCTATTAGTAACCACGTGTCATATGCAAACTTATCACCAACATTTCGAGCTTATCTGTCAAATTTAGATAACATTCAGGTTCCTACTTCTGTCCACGAAGCTCTGCACATACCTAGCTGGAAAGTGGCTACCCTTGAAGAGATTCAGGCTCTTGAGAAAAACAAAACATGGACCATAACTAGTCTTCCTCAGGGAAAACGTACAGTGGGTTACAAATGGATATTCTCAGTAAAACGTAAGGCTGATGGCAGTGTGGAACGATTTAACGCCCGTCTCGTGGCGAAGGAATTCACATAATCATACGGTATCGACTACGAAGAGACGTTCGCACCAGTAGCAAAGCTCAACACCATACGTGTTCTCTTGTCTATTGCAGTAAATCGGGATTGGCCATTATTTCAACTTGATGTGAAGAACACCTTTCTAAACGGGGACCTTGAAGAAGAAGTATACATGGATATACCACCGGGATTCGAGAATAACTCCACAGCCAACAATGTGTGTAAGCTTCGAAAATCACTATATGGCTTCAAACAGTCACCATGAGCATGGTTTGATAGGTTCACAAAAGTCCTTAGACAAGATGGGTATGATCAGTGTTAAACATATCACACCCTATTTGTAAAACATGCTACTGCAGGAGGAGTAACAATTCTTATTGTGTATGTGGACGATATAGTCCTTACGGGAAATTATGTGGAAGAAATGGACCGACTAAAGCAACTGCTCTCAAAAGAATTTGAAATCAAAGATCTCGGACATCTAAAATATTTTCTCGGGAAGTAAGTCGCTAGATCAAGTAAAGGTATTTCAATCTCTCAAAGAAAATATGTCTTGGACCTTCTTAAAGAAACAGGCATGCTAGGGTGTAAGGCGGTTGACACTCCTATGGATCCGAACACCAAGTTAGAAACAAGAAACCTGACATTGGCTTCTGTTGGAATAGTCCCAAATCGTTGAGACATTGATAAAAGTCAAGGATTAATATATGCCGCTCTCCTTCCTTACTAAAAGGTCTTTTAGTGGGGAATGGATGGGCTTCTACATGGTCTCAAAGCCAAAGGCTAGCCCGTTTGTATGATGGGCCACATCCACCCAATTCATTGATTGCACTTGTTGGGCTTATCGGAAATTGGCCAACCCACAAGTGAGGGGGAGTGTTGGAATAGTCCCACATCGTTGAGGCATTGATAAAAGTCAAGGATTGATATATGCCGCTCTCCTTGCTTACTAATAGGCATTTTAGTGGGGAATGAATGATTTTCTACAGCTTTGCAGTTAGTGTTATAAGCCGATTTATGAACAATCCTTTTGAGGAGCACATGGAGGCGGTGTATAGAGTTTTGAGATACCTCAAGAAGGATCCTGGAAAAGGATTATTTTTCAGAAAGACATTTGACAGGGGAATTGAGGTGTTCACGGATGCGGATTGGGCTGGTTCTCCTACAAACCGAAGATCAACATCTGGATATTGTTCATTTGTATGGGGAAATTTAGTAGCATGGCGAAGCAAGAAACAATCAGCCATTGCTCGAAGTAGTGCTGAGTTCGAGTTTTGAGCATTAGCGCATGAAATCTGTGAAGGAATTTGGCTAAAAAGATTGTTGCAGGAACTCAAGGCAGAGCTAAATGGACCTATTAATATGTTGTGTGACAGTCAGTCGGCTATAAATATAGCAAAGAATCCGGTGCATCATGACAGAATGAAACATGTCGAAATAGATCGACACTTCATCAGTGAAAAGATTGAAAGTAAAATTATCAAATTGAGCTATGTTCCTACTCGGCACCAAACGGAAGACATCTTAACAAAGGCTCTTCCTCGTCCTAACTTTCAAGACCTGAGTTCCAAGCAGGGCATGTTCAGTATATACATTCCAGCTTGAGGGGGAGTGTAGAAAATAAGTTAGAAAGTTAGCGTGGCACCACTAAAGTAGGAGTTTATGTATTGTATATATCAATGTTTTAAATAGGGTTATCGCTAACGTATCGTTTTTTCGAGAGAAACGCTAAAAGCGCAAATAGCGTTGCTACATAGCGTTTTGCGGTGTACTTTTTTTTTTTGCCTAAATATGCACTAAAGTTTAGAATATATAACAATAAAAGATAAAATGTATAGTTATATTAGGTAATAATTAAAAAAAATCGAAAATATTTTTTTGCTGTGAGATTTGAAATCAAGTCTGGTGGAAACTAAGGCACTATCACAACCATCTGTACTGCACACACTTTTATGAAAATTACATAATATATATTAATTATTTAGATCCGTTGTTTTTTTTTTCTAACTCGCTATTTACGCTTTTGGTCCAGAATTTCACGCTTTTTGCGCTTTTGGTCCCCTATAGCATGATTTTAGCGCAATTCCAGCCAAATAGTGGTTTTTCGTTGTGGTTTTTTCCCAAAAAGCGCTATTTCGCGCTATATAGCGCGATTTTGAAAACATTGGTATATATTAGAAGATTTGATTTTATTGTTATGAGAGATATTCTAAATATTGGATATCTCTTAAGCATTTAAATTTTAGATTATCATTATTATTGTGTGGATCTTGACAGATCCTTATTCACTTGTATATATACAATCACTACAAGAAATAATCCATATAGCAACAAAAAAAATTGTTGTTATTTGAGCTTTTTGTGTTGCAAAATAGGATTAGCAACAATTTTGCAACAAAAAATTGTCTGTTATTGTTTGCCTTGTTACAGATTGTAGTAACTAACTTAGCAACAAACTATTATCGTCAGCAACAAAACAGTAACACACTTTATATATTGCTATATTAGTAACTTAATTGTAACATGTTTTTTTATGTTGCTACTTAATAGGTTTTTGTCTTTAAAAAGCAACACTTGTGTAGCATACATGTTTGTTACTGGAACTTGTAGCTATTATTCGTGACAGTATGTTGCTATTTTGTTACCAAACATGAAGCTATTAATTGTCATATATATATATATATATATATATTGTATTAGTGAAATAAGTTTAACAGAACTAAAGTAGCATAAACTAGTCAATCAATTAACCAAAACATTACAGCTTACAATCATTCGGCCTACACTTGCAAAACGATCCGAGCATTTAGCCTACATAATACAAAATAAAACCACTGGTTTCAAGTGCTACGGCGCATTTGCCACAAAAATTACAAAAAATGTCTAAGAATGCCAACACGTCACAAGAGTTTACACACATGTGTCACGAAAGGTACTAATTGTCGTAGCCATCATTACTAGTATAATAGTCAACCTCGTTAAGATCATCTTCTTCCAAGTTCTCATCTCCTTCTTCTGCCTCATCCTCTATTCTTCATCCGAATGCACCGTTTTTTCATAATGTGAACTCCTTTTATCCTCTGTCCTTGCATACTCATCCAATTGTTAGGAAACTACTAACTTCTTTGATTTGAATGGCGCCTATAGAAAAATACATGTTCAGACCCAAGACAAAAATAGCCAAAGTAATAATATATAGTTCAAAATGAGCAAGTAACCATGAGGTGCTTACTAATTAAGAAAGCAAGCTTAAAAACTAATTTGCATACCTACATACAACTTCTTAGGAAATCAGGTTGGGAATACTCGGGCATGATCTTATTCCCTTGTGTGAATGCTCCCAAAAATTAAATGAAAATACACATTTAGTTCATTCAAAAGATGAAGTAAAAATACAGTAACTAAAGAAAATATGACCAGTCCCCAATTTTTTTTTACAAACATGTCAAAGGATGGAAATAGTAAAAATGAATCATTAAACATGTTCAAGAATCTAGATTTCCAGTTACTAACTTGAAATTATGTAAACTAAGAATAAAGCAGCGACAATAGAGTTTTTTTCTTACTTTGATTGTAGCCGACTTCTCATCCACAAAAGACTTGTCATTCCTCCTATGTGTCATCTCGAACAGCTTGTTATAGGTTGGCTATCTTTTGTTCTTCATTTCAAAGCGAATGACGTGCTTAGAAGCTGTGATCGAACCATATTTATAAAATTGTGATAACATCTCCCATCTGTTTTCTTCCAACATTTGTTTAACATCATCTTCCACTCCTCTAGCCCCAACCAATACTTCTAAATAATAGAAATCAAACAAAATAGCATAAATTGTATATGTAAACAAACAATTGAATGCAAACTATACAAAATAATAACTACACACAAACTGGCAAATGCCTCTACTAAAAGAAGGTTTTTCATTGGCACCCAAAAACTTTATGCTAAGCCAGTTAGTTAGCCATTGTTGTTAGTTAATTAACTGAAAACATAAACTTTATGTTTTAAAAGTACATCCCAACCTCCAAAATCATTATCTAAGCTTGAAGTTTCTTTGCCACCCCAAGCAGAAATATTGTTGAAGAATTTATACTTGCGATTGAGTTGTGTGAGACTACACGAGTAGATGGGGCATATCGAATATAACGAGACTTAAGCTCATAGATACACACAGGTTTTGATGGAAAACCATAAGCCAAGCACACCACATATACAACTATAAGTATTAACCTGTAATATGAGTATATAATACACACAATTGCACGTCAGTGGGTTACTCAATTGAAACCAATTACATGTGCAACTTTATGAGCACTGATATCTAGCTACAAAACCAAATGCATAAATTTCAATGTATTCAAGTCTAATACGTAATGAGTTACCTTAATTTCTTTCCAACAGTTATCGTTCACTTGAAGCGTGACTTTTGTGCAATTTGACCCCTCATCTTGTACTTTGTTTTTGAAAATAAGATTCCTTTTCGTATCTGTTGATGGTTGAGCCTATTAAAAAGGAACAAGAATTAGTGAAAAAAAACAATGTAGACAATGCAAAACAAAATAAAAATAAAACAAGTTTGCAGATTTTAATTTATTACCATCATGGACTGCATCATCCTCACGGGTCTGAGCCACTGACACAGTATCCTGAGGTTTAGCCATCATAACAATAAAATTTAGGATTTAACTGCTTACAAAGAAGCATATCAACAATAAGATGGGGTTTTTAGTTTCACGTGTACCTTTGATAAAGTAAAGGGCATGTGGAGTTTGATTGTTTTGAAAATTAACACTTTAACAAAACAAAAATGAACACACATGAGCTTTGTTCAGTTTCAGCTTTTCACAAAGTTAGTTGGGATTTTAAGTTTAGTAAACACCTGGGTATATCAAACTTAAAAGTGGTAGAATCATGTTTATTTATAGTATAAAGACAATATCACATGGATCCAGTTTAGTAAACTGATAGATTTAACAAAACAATCTTCTGAAATTTGGAAAAAGCTTAAAACTTTAGATATACCAGACCTAATGATGAATTCTGGAGAAAAAGTTTACAGTCATATACATACGCTTAAAAATGAAAAAACCCGCACCTTTGATACACATATACATGATTAAATTGGAAAAACTAAAGTTGTGTTGTATTATAGCAACAATTAGAGCCAATTTAGAGTTAATAAACCATTACATACACAAGAATCAAATTCAAATTAGTATGAATAATCCAAACAATATATAAACACACACACAAATGGGATAAAGGCACATACAAGAAGTTTGATGGATCAATAAGAGGCTCATACCACTATCTACATAATAATCATAATCAAAGTAACATAACATGATTATAAGGTATGAAGATAAAAGGAAGAGAGAGAGAGAGAGACCTGTGAGACGGCGGCTAGATAGATCTATTATCGTGTTTGGTGCGATGTGAGAGAGAGAGAGAGAGAGAGTGCGTGTTGTATGTTTGATATATTATCGTGTTTTCGTTCAAGTGTTGATGAAAAAAATAAAGGGGGAAAACATACGCGCAAAACTAAAATAAGTGTGGGAAATCTAAAAATAAAGGGGGAAACAAATCAAACAATAGTCGATTCTCATTTTTTTCAAAATGTATCTAAATTTCTTTGTAAGTCATGAATATTCTAATATTAAAAACGTTTTTTTTAACATCCATAATTATGTGTAGTAGTTAATTAATTCCAACTACTAGTAGCGTAACAATTTATTGGTAAGGACTATTAAATAAAATATTGGGTTGGTTATTTTTTTTAGCTTTTTGCTCTATTACACGTGGGAAATAAATGTTCACTTGGTCCACAATTTCAAAGGGGATAACACATTTGGTCTATTTTTTTCCCTGGTTTGTTAAGGTTATTGTGGAATCAGTATACTAACATTGTCTATATCTTTGATTTTACCTACATTTTGGATTTAGATATGTGCATAGTAATAACTAATTTAAGCATTTATTTAATCTTAAGACCATAAATTAAGTATAAGAACCACTACAGTCGAAACTTACAAAACAATTGAAGATGTATATGTAAGAAACAAGCATGTGCTATCGCAGCCACGTTAGTAAAATGATATATTTTAAGATTTAGTATGGATTTATTGCTTATTTAATATATTTCTTATATAAAAAATATTATTAACATGTCAAAATATGTTGCATTCAAGGAAATTATGTTGCTAAACTATGATACAACTCAGTTGTTATTTGCAATTAAAGATTAACATTTATCTATAGCAACATATTTTTATGTTGCTATTTTTATAAAAAAACAATGTTGCTAAATTGATGGTAATTTTGTTGCTATTTTCATGGAAGAAATTTTGCCACATATTTAGCAACAAATTTCGGTGTTGCTAAATTAAAGTTGCAAAATTGTTGGTAATTTTGTTACTAAATATTCCATGCAATTTTTGTTACTGTTTTGTTGCTATTATGTTGCTAATTAGCAACATAATTTAGCTCCTTGTTTTTTTTTGTTGCTATAGGAAGAATTTCTTGTAGTGTATTTTATGAATGAATAAAAGATATCACTTCCCAAATACTTCTACACCACCTTTTCTTTATCTTTCAATTTTCCAGACACAAACTGCAAATGTCAATTTTTTTTGTTTCCCGAATCCCCCACATATTGTGTAAGACTTTATTTTAATTTTAATAACAAAAAACAACTGAAAACTAAAATTAAACAACAAAAAAGAGGTTCCACCTTTAACTTAGATGCGTATTGGAGCAGTCTTGCAAGAATATCAAGGGATGCACCAACCAGTTCCCTGTAGAAGAACAAGTATTTCTTTACTTTGAAGTTTGAAATACTGTGGTCGAAAGATGAGATAAAAAATTACTCCAACGGACCTGCTCAGACGTTCTTTCCTTTTGAACAACACTTTTGTTGCTTCCAGCATTGGTATCTTTACCAGAAGCGTTCAATGAAATCAAGTTCCTCGGCAAATCATTGATAATCAGTAAGATACTGGTATACTGTTATTTAAGGCTTATTCTTGAATCAACCATCTTATTTATTAACAGAACCTGCAATGAGGGATAAATAGCCAACCAAGTCGCATTAAACATCATAACACAAACAATGGATCCACGACCTTAACTGCAGTTAAACAATTTCTCCTTTTCACTAACAGTTCACTCAATTATTTTAAATACAATCTAGAAAGGAGAGTAAGAATATAATAATATCTAATCACAGTACCAAGTCTGAGAAATTCTTTGAAGAGAACCAAAATGGTTGCCGGCAAAGATAGCATAGGATGTTCTCCAAAACCTGGGGAAAATACATTAGAAGAATATATCTGTTTTTTGACGAACTTGTGCATGAAAAACCTAATTAACAAGTGTGCAATAAATAAGAAACTATAGCATCACTTACAATGTCATTGTTTTCTTTTCTCATGAACTCAAACAAGATATCCCAAGTAGCCACCGGTACAACAGCAAAAAAACTTGACATGAGTAAAAGGAAGCCACACTTCGATGGTGAAACATTAGCTGAAATGCCACTCGGAATTTTACTCCTGACAGATGTCATATCAGCAACTTTAGGTACCTCGGCTAAATCGAAATCTAAATCCATATCCATGATAATGTTTGTACTGCTATCCGGTTGACATTTTGAAGAAAAAGTAGGAGCAGAATAATCTGGCATATCTGTCTCAGATTGAACATCATTTGATGCGTGAGAACATTCTTCATACAACTTCACAAATGCCTTTAGAAGTTTTTCAATTGATTGCTTAATTGTTTTAAATATTACAGAATCAACAATGTTCTCATCTTCCCACTTGCTGAACAGAGGAGAGCAAACAAAACACTTGAAAGAAATATTTGTCGATATTATGCCGTCAAAAACAGCGTAGCTCAGAACCCACTTCTAGCATCATCGTGTCTTTTACTAATGCTAGTTACAGCACAATCAAGGAGAGTTAACAAAGTCTTGGCCCAATTTATTGGTGAGTGCTGTAATAACCCAAGTTTATATATATACCAGTAATCGTGTCCCACACGTTGCGTGTGAGACACGTAATGCAATAAAAATATAGAAAATATGTATAATTATGATATAAATATGTGGATAGTAAAAAAAAACATAGTTTAATATTTAAAATAATGTTTGGTTGTTAAAGAGTGATAAATAGTTTTATTAGTTTTTAATTTTTATATTTTTATGTGAGTATGACATTATTGTAATTAATATAAAGGTGTAGGGGTAATTTTGAAAAAAAATGGATAAATTGGGCAGTATCATTTGACTTGGGTTGACTTATTATAATAGAATGATATATATATATGTGTACATTTATTCAAAATACAAATATAGAAACGTTTGTATGTCAATTAAAAATAGTAGTATTTGTAGCAATTTATAAAGTTACAAAGATGTCTTCAAAACTAAGTCACAAGTGGGGTCCGTTATTTTGTCTTGCTCACCCTTTCCTAAAAATGATATATATGAAAAAGATATGTATGAGGAAAAAAAAAAGACATACACATAAACTTTCAATAAACAGAGAGGAGAGAGAAAGCTTGAAAATAAAAGAAAAATCTCTTCATATTTCTATTCTTTTAATCTTCAATAACTTTTAGCTCAGTGATCCATTTTTCGAATGGGTTTCGCCAACGCATAGCTGATAAAGCAAAGATTAGTTTGAGTTATCGTTTGTCGATTAACTCTCCATTCTGGTAGGTTAAAATTAGCTTGCACAAAATATGTCATGTAGCTATAGTAAAATTTGTATTTGGTTACTTTTTTTAGACGATTCCTTGCGGGTTTGCTCTCAATTTTAAGGCGTAAATCAACCTTTACTCAGCTGCTGTACTTCCAGTCTGTATTGATCTTCATAAAGGTATCATTTTAGTACTTAAATGGGAGTCTTTTGTGTTGTATTATCGTAGGAATCGGTTTCCTACTTCTTGTTGATATTTATGGGTTATCGAAGTAATGACTTGTATTTCTAGGCGTGCAACTGAACCTGTTTGTCTAATGACTTCCTTAAGGTAACAATTTTGATACTGAAAGGGGGACTTCTTTATTGGTTATGCGGGAATCGCTTTCTTGCTTGGGTTTGCCTTTTTATTGTTTATAGTAGATATATTTCTTGTGGCAGTAGTTGCGGACGGGAGGTTTGAAGGTTCTTCTCAGTATCGTCCTCGTACTTAAAAAGGATAGTTGATTATTTGTTTGTGTTTCTTAGAGTATGGTAGCTGCAGTTTAGCGGAATTTAGTTGATTGGCTTCTTTGTGTTACAGCGGAATTTGATGAGGTATTGTTGTAGTACACAAAGGGGGGGGGGGTGTAATACAACCGGAATCACTTCCCTGTGTTCTTTTGGTTTTATACAGTAGCACCAATGCTTGTAGTTGTGATTGCATTATCTGAATCGGGTTGTTTACAGGCTTTATCGAGGAACTGTTATGGTATTTAACATGAGAGTTTACCTTGAGGCGGGGATCGTTTCCCCAACTTATTTTCGTTGGTGTTAATTATATTAGTAATAATACGTATAACTTTAAGTTACATCAGAACCTTCACAATACCGTTTCAGTACCAAAGGTTCAAGTTTAAGTTTTACTTGGGATGGAAAGCGGGAACCAATTTATAGTTGGGTTGGTTTACTTATTCTAATAATGTTTTTAGTAGTTAAATCATGACACTTTTGAACCAAATATTGCAGTTCATTCCATAGTAACTTGTTAGAGTATATGTTAGCTAATGCAAATGATTTATGCGATAAATGTTGTTGTAATTTCACTAGCTGTACATCACAGTATGGTAGCTAATTGCCTATGATGTGTATGATAATTGTTAAGATTTCAGATTCAATAGGTGTACATTGCAAATATATAAATGTTCTATCATATAACTCATGAGTAAATTGGAGTAGTAAGGTTAAGTAACCGAGGGGAGGTGTGGTGTCGTCATGAGTCCTTGTTGTCAACCTTTTTATTGGTTTAGGATTCAAGTGCCACAGTGGTTCCGGCGGGCCTGGTGCTCACAGAAAATACGGTAATAGCCGACGAATGATTTCATGAGGAGTTGACTCCATACGTGGATGCCACTTGGCGTAAGTAGTTAAGGTAGAGGAGTTTAGCGGAGAAGAAATAAAAGACGAAACATTGATATAAATGATCAAATATATATATATATATATATATATATATATATATATATATATATATATATATATATTCATTGCATTATTATTGTTTTCAGCTTGTTGACGTATATATATTGAATAGTTGACTCACTTTTTTCCTTCGTTTTCTCGTCTTTGTTTATTTTATTATTTTATGAGGAGGTTCAGATGTACAGAGTTCCAAGATAGTTTGAGCTGTTGAGCGGGGCTGTGAGCGGGCTAGATTTTGGGTTGCGCGTGTAGCATAGACACACACTTATGGCCTATTTAGTTTGGTGTAGTACTTTGTAAATGATGTATATTAGGCGTGGTTGTGTGGAAAACGTGCTAATGTAATATAATTTTTGGTGTAATATATGTCGGAGAAGTGTTTTTGAAAAACTGTATTTTCTTCCAGTGTGTTTTCTTTACTTTTCAAATTCAGGTCTCGGGTTTTCTGAAAGTCAGGGCCTGACAGTGCAGAAACAATATCGGTCAACCTGTGAATTATGATTAAGGACGCATTTATAAGATACTCTCAGGAGTAAAAAGAACTATTATTCAAAACTAAAACTTATGAAATCGAAGTAATGCTTAGCAATACAGAAGGAGACATCAATTAATATGCAAAAGGGAGGATTAGTTAAAGAAAGTAAATATAATATGCTGAAATCTCAGAGAGCATATTGTTTAAATCAGGATACTAAACTTTATCTAGCTGCATAGACCACTTCTAAAATCACTTCTCTGGAGCTGACAAGGACATGCCACCAAAGTAACCTTGTCAAACAAGCAGATGAATTGTGATGAATCAAAAACCTGAGAACCCCATCTACTGAAATGTCTCTGCCAACTAGACCCCGCCTACACGGTTGTCTATTACTCCAACTATAGGCTGGTCAGCTTAGGATTAGCATGGGCAATCAAAACTAATCAGATCTAATTGGGGTCTTAATAATAGTTGCTCGAAGCAGGAGCGGGTGAGGAGAAGCGGATGGTTATAAAAGGGGGGAAACGTGGTCCGAAGCGTCTATTAAAAGAATTATAAAATGTATAATATAGTTGGGTATTATTTTTAAGTTTTTTTGTAAATTAACTTCAGGTTTAGTAATAATCTATTGGTGATTTTTAGTGACCATTAAGAGTAAAGAGTCATTTTTTGAATGATTAAAACTTACTATAGACCCGCTATAAGATCATTGGAATCATCTATGCTTACTTAATAAAGATATTATTGTAACATTTTAGACATTGGATGAGTGTTTGTGATAACTTAAAAAATGTAGTCCCAATCTCTCTTTTCTTCTATGTTTTATTCGATGGGAGGAGATTCTGAAAGCTTACGATGACGGAAGCACGAAATCAAGCTTCCGATGACGGAAGCGCGAAATCAAGCTTCCGACAGGGAAGCGTCCAAGGTTTCGGAGATTTCTGCAACTATGGTCTTAATAGACTCATCGAGTATAACAATAAGAAACCATATTTTGTACAAGGTTATTTCAAAAGTTGATAGGCGGACTAAAGGCGGGGGTAGGAGCCTGGGAGCCTAGGAGATTAGACGGGACGTAATTTTAACGATTTTGAGGGGGTGGGGGTTCGGATTCTCGTTTTATATATATTGTAAATAAAATTAACAATCTAAATTAAGAATTTATACACTATTAATTTATCAATATACTATCAAGAATTCCACAAAAGCTATGATAACAGTATTTGAAAGTCGAATATACATCAAAATAAACATAATGATGTATTTAAAGATAAATTTGAAATGCAAATCTTGATTAATCAACAACATGTTTATTCGATTGATTTTTGATGAGTTTTTTAATACTAAAATTTCACCTAGTTTGACTGTGTTGACCTGGGACAACTGAGTTTTGACTCATATCAAAGCGCTTGCCACTAATCGTAGTCAGACCAAGCCTGATGCGTAGGCGAGGACTAGGCAGAGCAAGGCCCGGACTTTTGGATAGTGATTCTGTATAGCACCAAGGATAAAAAAGAACTTGATGTGCATTATGATAGTCTGATAAGGACTGAAAGAACTAAGTATAGGCCAATAAAAAATTAGAAAAAAAGCTCTGAAACTTGACATGCTTGGTCTGAATTAGAAGTTTATATTTACAATATATCAAAACATTACGATCTAAAGGTAAATAAAAGAATATGCAAAAACACGATTCCACAACGAGACCCCATAGACTTCATATCAGACCAGCGTGTCGGCCTCACCTAGCAACTTTTAGAACCCGGAATAAGTATGATTTGAGTTTCTGTGTCTCAAGCATGATTAACCATGTGGCATATACACCAACAAATAAATTAGACAATGAGACAAAAAGGATCCTGTAAACATTTATCCGGCTTGAAAACCCACACAAAAGAATTAAGAATAATATTTGTAGCATATTTGACTTGGGAAACACCATTTAATTAAAAGATCTACATTTTCAAGTATGGAGGAATAACTAACCTTCTGAAATATGCATCAAGCGATAAATTTGATACGATAGAGGACATGTAGAAGACTTCAGATAATAGCATAAAAGTGTACATCTCTGTTTCCTTAAGCAGTGAATCTTTCAAATGATGGGGAAGACATGCAGTTTGATAGCACTGAGCTTGGGAAACCTAAATTGTTTTGATAATATTAAGTAACAGGACTGTTAAAAAATTAAAAATAATGGATGTATCTTATTAATACCGACCATTTTTTTCCCGGTCGAAGTGACAATATATACTCTAAAGTCAAAGGTAATAATTATAAGTGTTTTTGTTAAAGATAAAAAGAATAATTTTCTGTATGGAAGTAGTGTAAATTAAAAATAGTAAAAACAATCTAAAGATTATCGAACATATACTCTTTAAGAACATAAAATATGCTTCTATTGTTATAGACACAACACATTTTACTTTTGTACTTTTACTTAAAAAGTAAAAGGAACCACCTTAGGAACACAGTGTTGATGAACATTTGCTAGGACTTCCACAGAGCATTCAAAATATTCATGCAAGTGTCCATTCTTATAATCCTCACCCTAAAAGGGATAGGCGGTTATTTATATAACTCAAAGATACAAAAGGTTATTTAATAATCTTATGCATTTACCTTAACTCGTTCCTCAACAAATTCTGATACGTTAATGGATGAGAAGTAAGAGGATAAATTTGTGCTTTCAAGTTTAAAAGGGGTACAGCCAGCACGAAGAGCATAAGCAGCTGCTGGCAACAATAAAACAATGTGTTCGTTCAACTTGAGACTTTCCTGCATAAGAAGGCAACAGTACTTACTTAGATACAGTACATCTAAAATCTGCTATTACAGATTCAGAAAATTATAAGAAATGAAATCATGTTCCTGACCAGACAACCTTAAAGGTAACAAAAGTGCATAAAAAGAACGTCTTGCACAAGAATGGTTAGCACGGTAAGCTTTTTCTTAGGCGGAAAAAGAGGAAATGAAAAACAAACAAAATCGAAAAAACTCTAATGAAACCAGTGGAAAAGTTTAAGCATCTCAAAGTGTCAAAGCAATGGAGCCAAAAGAAAATAAATGGGATCAAGGAGGCAGACCATGAGTAGTGATGAACAGGATAATGAAATTGCATATGCCTTTCTTTGCAAAAGCATGCAGCATGAGAATTATGCAAATGAAACCTCAAATCACTAACCCCAAATTGTTAGTTGTGTTTGTATTCCTAACTTACAAGAGTATTGACTAAATAATTCACGTTTTAAAATTCATTGAAAAAAGAAAAGGTGTAATATACATATAATAGTTCTCCAACTGTTCGAACAAAAAAAAGATGCAAAACTAGTATGCAACCCAACATGAGCGTGCTTCCAATTACATGTTAACGGATGTAATGTTCTGACAAAATTCAAATTTAA
Organism: Primula vulgaris; assembly: GCA_963920805.1. NCBI lineage: Eukaryota > Viridiplantae > Streptophyta > Magnoliopsida > Ericales > Primulaceae > Primula > Primula vulgaris. The sequence continues at coordinate 22,095,799 of OY987214.1, read as the reverse complement.
CGGTCATTAGACAACGGTTATTAGACAACGGATGTAATATTCTGACAAAATGCAAGTTTAACGGTTATTAGACAACGGTTGATTTTGGGCATATGTGAAATTGACAGTAATTAAAACCTGTAATTCTACAATTAACAAAACAATTTACTAGCACATGTTAATTAAACGAACAACTTCGTGCATAACAGCAAATAAACCTACCAGTTAAGCCCGGAGAATACTGCTCTTAGAAGGTTTTCTCTAAGATGCAAACTGTCACGTAGGTCCCCCAACAGAATAAAGAATTTGTCAAGTGATGGACATAAAACATGATCAAACACGCACCTGAGATTTGTAAATAATGAAAATATCACTTCAGGTTATGTTGCATGTTTATTTTAAGCCTACAAGTAATTGTCTAAAATTATTTAGCAGAAAATCCCAGAGTAACAAGGGCCTAAATAATCGGTACAACTCTTTACTTTAAGGGGGAAATGTTTTACATGGATTGGTGCAAAATAAAATTTGCAGGAAATGTGATGAAATACTAATCAAATTCATGTGTAAGCGTATTCTGTTGCATTACTATAAAAATTCCTTCCATCAGATGGAGCATGAAGGGGGAAAAACGCGTTAAAGTTTCAATAGAAAGATAAATGATAAAGGAAGTCGTCACTTTCTGTATAAAAAAAAACAGATATATGTTCGTACTAATAATCTCCACACTAAGTCATGCTTCTGAAGCTTAAAGATAAAGTCTGGTTTATCCAAAAACTCGGAGGAATAAATTAGATAATGGCTACAAGGAAACTTGTTGTCTAGCATGACTACCTGAGAACCTCTTCTAGAGAAAAATGACAAAATAAATCATAGGATAGACCTGTGGCGAGGAAAACCAAAAGGTTATGGTTGGACCTGGAATGTGATACCAGCTTAATTATAATAGATAGTTCAAATTTAGAAGAGCAAAATTACTATAAGGGATAAGAAATGTAACCAGAGTAAACCACTCTATTGTATTATAGTCTCACATTAATTCCATTTATGTATCTCAAAATTTCACAATCCAGAAACCATTATAAGATTAAATTGTTTCGTTGAATAGGTACTCGAGGCCGAGAAGTTAGTGTTTTGGGTTGCAGGCGTAGTTGTTAGAACCCGTATTTTTTTTTTATAATAGTTTAAATAGAAGTACTAGTTATTAATTTTGCTTATATTAAGGGGCAAGTTAAATATAGCAGCAACTATTAAGAGTAGTATATAATTATGTAAAAATCTAAGGTCTAAGTTATTAGTTCTCCTAATGGTTTTGTGAATAGGATTAAATAGGTAATCAAAACTGATAACTTAAATTTTTATAAGTCATAACGCATGAGAGATTATATCAGTAGCAAAGATTAATAAAATACAGAAAATCAAAAGTTAGAGAGGGAGGAAGCTAGGGGTCAATCGAGGTCCTGGTTTCTTCATCAAGGTAACAACTCGCTTATATTTTCTTTTTATATTATAGCTACTATAAGATTGAGTATAAGTTGCTTTATTGGTTTAAGTAATACTAACATAGAACTAGAAATTCGAATTGGTATACCAGCCACATGATTACATAGTACTTATCTTGCAAAGTGTTGCGGATTGTTAAACAATAGAATTGGATGGCAATACAAGTAAATCCGTTATAATAGAGTATGTTTTGCTAAATAATCTGGAAGTAATCGAAATATATAGATTAATTAGGTCGCCTTTGATGTTAAATAAGTATAAGTTATGAGTTTGTTGGCCTTTGAATTTTATGTTTGGATGTTGTAGTAATTAAAAAGGAATGAGCAGCTTATTATCGTTTTTGATGGGCAAACATTAATTATAGATCAGATTTATTTCACAAAATAGCTCTTTTCTATCTCGGATTACAGGTTGAATAGATTCATTTTTAAAGAGGTTTTAAGCTCGAAGAGGCAAACTTTAAATAGACTTTTCATGTAGTTACTAAATGAATCGTCACAGAGTGATTGATCACGTATTTAATCAAGCGATAATCAACGAAATGAGTATGTAGGTAAGAGTTGGATGTTCATTCTACTGCTATATCTTGTTGACAATCTAAAATTAGGGCTTAAACTTGTGATTGAACTAGGAAAGAAAAGGAAAAGGAAAAGGAAAAGGAACAGATACCGGTACTAAGTCTTAGCTCAAGTGAATTGGAAATTGTTTTCGTTATACCTCTGTATGTTTATCAACAGTAGTTTTATATTTGTTAGTACACATGTGGATAGATTAAATTAAATTGATCACACATGAATTAACTTGCAGTCATGCAATTTTTCTACTCTAGACGACTTTAAGTGAATAGACCTTGCATGTGCAGATGTTGGCTAATTTGTAAAATGTGAATATGATGGTGATAATATGCTAGAACATGAGCACAAAAAACATTAAAAAACTATTTTATTCAGACTATTACTCAAATAAATTTTAGAGTCTTAGATGTTATGATGACAAGAATAATACAAAAAACAGCAATTGATCTGTAAAGCCTAACAAATAGAACTCTAATAACTGATGTATAAACAGTCTGAATACAAGAAATATGAGTAAAAAATAGTATGAACTCTTGAATTTTAATAATAAACGTTATTAATCTCTAAAACATAACAAACTCATGCATTGTGTTACACAAAACAGTCTGAAAACCTCATTTATAATAATCAATTAACAAAAAACTGAATTATAATTTTAAAAACAATCCAAACTCTAAAACATAACCACCTCATCTTCATGTTACCGAAAATAGGTTAGATTGTTCGACTGCATTTTATCTTATTTCACGCACAAACTGTAAAAAAAAAAATTACGGACCGTAAGTCTGACTTACGAACCGTAATTTTGATTTACGGTTATTGACTTAAGTCAAACCGTAAGTTAAACTTACGGAGTGAAACTTACGGTTCGTAAGTCAGAATTACGATTTTATTGGGAAATTACCAAATTGCCCCTGCGTTGAAAATTAACACATTTTTCAGTATGATTGGCAGATTGATAGGCTGCGTACTGTAACACAGTTATAGTGTGTTTCTCTGATCGATTAACTCCCCCGATCGACCGGCTGAGAAATTACAGACTACGTACTTAACACATTTAAAAGAAAAAAACAATTACATTTTAAAAAATACCCCCCTCTCTCTCTTTGAAAAGTCTCCCAAATTTTGGCCCTTATAAGTTTTTGACTCCGATTAAACCAACTTTCTTGATTTTACTCCGAATCAGATAGCACAATTCAAGATATTTCTTTATTCACTTCTTTATTCTCTATTCTCTATTTTATATAGTTTAAATTTGTAATTTATGAAAAAATCATAGAAAATATACCAATTTATGAACAAATCATAGAAACTATATCAATTTTAAAGTTAGGGATTATACACACATTTTTCCCTTTTCATTAAAATTAGGGGTTTTATGCAAATTTATTGATTTAGATAATTATCACTAAATTTTTAGTTGCATTTGATTGTGTATACTGTTTATCTTGTTTTAATTATGATAAATTTGACTAAGTTATGGTTTTTCATATATTACCCGTTTTATACCAATTAGGTTTTTTATGCAATTTTGTTGATTTATAATAATTGTTCAGTTGCCATTAATTGGGTTTCATTTGATTTGTATGATAATTATTAATTGTTTAGTTGACAATGGTTGTATATATTTTTTATATTGTTTTGGTTGTATACACAATTAACATTTGTTTGATGATCTTTTTTATAAATAGCCCTTGACTTCTTTTTTTTTGGCCGGATGATCCCAACCATATGTGTGTGTATACATATTAGAATATGTAATCACTGCATAAATAAAAGAATATAGGCTATATTTATCTATATATATGTGAATGAGTGGAGAAATTATTTAATTTGATATCCATTTTTCATATAGGTTCTCCATGGGTGATCCAGGTCCACTTCTTAGAGTCAATCGGGGGATTTTATGATAGTCCGATCATATATCAGAAAAGATCTGGGCGCGTGGTAGAGAGGCAGGGAGAGCGGATAAGAATAAGATGCGGTTGTACAATTATAGTTGGGAGATAGCTTCGCATCCAACAGTAATGCAAAATATTATTAGAGAAGACTTCTACGGTGTGTATGTCATAAAGAGTTACAATATAGATCAAGGCTTGCTTACAACATTACTGGACAAGTGGCATGATGAGACCCACACGTTTCATTTTTCCGGTGGCGAGTTGGGGATATCTCTACAAGATGTAGAGATTATGTTGGGATTGAGGGTGGATGGTGTTCCTGTAACCCGGTCAGAGAGAAATGATAATAGAACTAGCAGGTTGGATTTGGTGGAGAGGCTGTTGGGTTGTAGACCCAGTGATGATATGGCTGATAAAAATTGTTTAACGGTTAAACTTAGATGATTGAAACAAACAATTGCGGAATTACATGCCAACCCTAGTGAGGAGCAGTTGTTATATCATCTCAGGGCTGCCATGTTGTTGTTGCTAGCTACTCACGTTTTTTCTGATAAGAGCATTGATCATATTGCACTTTGGCCTCTACCGTTTCTTGAAGATTTCAATACATGTGTAGAGTATAGTTAGGGATTAGCTCTCCTTGCTTGGTTGAAGTCCAACATGTGCAAGTTTGTTCGGGGGCAAGCTCACGGAATAAACGGTGCAGTGATGTTCCTTGAGATGTGGGTGATGACCAGGCTACGACCTGTCAGACTTTGTCCAGGGTTGCCTCCTGATGTTCCCCCTTCTTCGGAATTGCCTAGATTTCCCCTCGGCTACATGTATGCTATTATTTAATTTTTGTATTCGAGTACTATTAATTTTTATATATTTAACAACTAGTTCTTTTGTTTATATCTATTGTTTATCTACTTTATTTGTATTATTATAGGTGGAAAAAATTGACGCACTCTGATCAACATGTGGTCCGACATAATGTGGTTTTTATACAGGACATGTTTGACTAGTTAACGCCTGAACAGGTAAAATTCTACTTTTTGTTTACTACATATGATTGTTACTTATATGGTGTATATGTTTTCATCCAATATGATTGTTTTTAAATTACATATAGACTGGAAGCCATACGGGGACATCAATGCCCAAAATGAATACTGTAGACGGGGTCGTGATATATGGCATTTGTCTGTTCTGCTTATATGCAATGAGAAGATTGAGAGGCACCCCACGTGGAGAATTATGAGGCAGTTTGGGTTTATTCAGGTTGTGCCTACGGAGATTTGGAATCTCACACAAGGTCACGGCAAGAATAGGAGAGTTGAAAAACAATAAAAATATGACTGGCCTCAAATATTCAACGGGTTTATAAGCCAATGGAATGATCGCCAGCACCGACTTATTAACGGCGAAGTAGGTACAGAAACGTTACCGGATTACCTACAATGGTACAGACCTCGGACACGCCTTCTCATAAACCCACATCTTCTCGAAGTACCAGAAAACGGTGTTCGTGCGGCTGTGAGTTTGATCACTAAAATGGTTAAAAACTAATTTAGTAAACTAATACTATTTTTTATTTCATAAATTTGAATTTTATTACTAAATCTTATTTTTTTTGTTTATTTTTTTGCAGAAACAACGCCACAGTTAAATAACTCTTAAATGGCTCAAAGTTAAACAAGAAATGGAATATTTAGCCACTGGTATGGGTGAATTAGGCATTGATCCAAAAGGGTCGAATGATGAACCATCGGAGGAGGATGACGATAATCGTGATGGCGATGAGCCTGATTAGGACGATTACAAGAATCATGAGGATCGTAGTTATGAGGATATGCCGACAAGTTATACACGTACTGATAGAGTTCAAGGTTAATCTAATAGAGGAGGTCGTAGTGGGGGTAGATGTATGGGGAGAGGTAGAGGTGAAAACGAGTCTAGCAGTGGTGGTCGTACTAGGAGTAGACATACAAGTCAAGGCGGATGTACGAGTAGATGTGAGGATAGTGGTATAGAGACCGATGGTCATCGTCGTTCTGCTTTCAGAGTATTTGAGAATATTCAAATGGATATGCAGACCCCTTACCAGACCCCTTATTGGCATAGATAGTCGGTTGGGTCTTATGAGCATCTTTTCAGTCAGACTTCCACAAACACCCGTTGGTTACGGGAGTGACACTCCTTTCATACGAGCATGCTCTGCCACTAGAATCGCATGTTAGAGATAGACGTAGTCGGGAGCTTAATGATATAGAAGAGTCGAGTGAGCCATCATCGGACAGATTGACATCGGCAGGAAAGCAGCTTCCTATCTCGGCCTTTAAGGACTTTAGTCGTTCGAAAATAAGAAAATGAGTTGGTGTAATTTTATTTGATTTATATTTTGTTTTCGAGATCGTATATTGTGGAACTATATATTATTTGATTTATTTCCATTATCGTTTTTATATATGTTGTATTATTAGCTGGGTTGAAATATTATCATCGTATCGTAAACTTTTGTATATGTTAATTATTATGGTAACAAAGATCATGCCAAAATTTTGTTTTTACCGATTAAGATCATATAACATGCATAATTAAGATTTCGATAAGATAAACAAGATAAAATATAACACAATGATCATTTAAACTTATTTGTGCCTCATCAAAAACATACTACAAGAGATTGGAAAAATAGCACACATGAAAACTGAAAATAAACTTATTTTCCTTTAGCTTTTTCCATAGCCTTCTTCTCTGCTTTGAACACTTCTTGAAATATTTTATTAATTTTCTCTGCTTTAACAACTTCTTGTGCGTTTAATTTGTTTCCACCTTTAGCATTCTTCAGTGGCGGTGGTGTACAGCTACCAGTTTCAGGGTAATAGGTTGGAACCGGGTGCACACTATTGTATATATCTATGTCATCCAACATTTTTAGTGAACTCTCAATCAACTCTTTTTTTGACATTGTATAGCTAGAACTAGAAGAGAAGTTTGTATTTTAAGACATGGATTATTTTATGAGCTATTATGTGGTCTTGAATTGTGATTATATAGATAAGATAAGAGCAACGTTAAAAAATATAATATACATACCATCGAAAAAATCTGTTTTCACCAATCTGCTTTTGCCACATGTTTATTTTTATCCTATCTTAGATTACATACATAATATAATATAGTTTTTTTTCCCGATCTATTTACACCAATCTGCGAATGACACGTGTCCAAACGGCTTTTATGTATATAATTTTGCTTAAATTAAAATTTCAAAATTTATATTAATTTTATTTATAATTCTTTTTGTCCAAAACGGTGTCGAAATTTGCATAGAAGTTCTAGAGAGTTTCGCCGATCGATCGGCTCTGAACCCCGATCGATCGGACTATTTAATTTTCCCCAGAAAATTACACTGTGTGTCCGATCGATCGGCTCAGAACCTCGATCGATCGTACTTTTATTTTTCCCCAGAAAATTTACAGTGTGTTTCGCCGATCGATCGGCTCTGAACCCCGATCGATCGGACTGTTTATTTTTCCCCAAAAAATTATAGTATGTTTCACCGATTGATCGGCTCTGAACCCGATCGATTGTACTATTTAATTTTCCCCCATAAAATTATAGTATGTTTGGTCGATCGATCAGCCCTGACCCTGATCGATCGGCCGGTAGCGATTTTGCCTTTTAACTATGCCGCAAAATACATATACATATATCAAACTTATATATATATATATATATATATATACACACATATAAATCTCCCAATTTCATATAAATTTCTCAAATCTTCATCAAAAGAACTCTTTTTTGTTAAAAACCCTAATTTCCAACACCCTAATACGTATCTTTCACATCAATTCAAACTTAAATCCATTGATTTACCCCCAAATCAATTGACTATAAACCCTAATTTTCTAAAAACCCAAATTTGACCGATTTTTTAAAATGGTTCGTAAGATAGGCTCTTCTCAAGACACTGACTTATCCGCTCCTGATTCTGGTAAGATTTCTAAATATAAAACTGAAGATCCTATTGGTAGTAGGAAAATAATAAACCGTGTTTCCATTCATAGGCCATTGCTTGACAAATTTCATCTTCTTCAAAAGAACATAATATTTCAAAATTGGGATTTTTTGATTTCTCTAGATTATGATATATATATCGACGAAACCTATTAATTTTATGAAAATCTCGTCATTGATACAAATAAGCATGTTTTCCTAGAACTTAAATCCAATGTTAACAAAAAAATCTATTGTGTTAACCATCGCTCAACTTTGCAACCTTTTAGGATTAGACCAAGGTGGCGTTTCAAAAACCGAAGACGTTAAAAATCTCTATAATGTAGGTAACCTTATTGAGCTTAGTCAAACCGTTTTTCACTCACAACATGTTGGAGAACCAAAAGCTAATGGTCTCCATTTTCAAAACAAAATTGCTTCCTTTGTTCTCGCGAAAGTAATTTTTCCTCATATCTCAAATTTCCATGATGTTTCAGAAGAAAACATTGTCCCTCTTGCTTGTATACAAAGGCAAATAAAATTAGATACGGCCACTTTAATCTTTAAGAAAATTATATATGCGAAAAACAAAACAAAACACTCTCTTCGGTATGGCTCTCTTATTAGCGGTAATCTTGAATATTTCAAAATTCCCACAAAATGCAAAATTCTCGACACTAGGATTGAGATTTCCGCAATTCATCTATCTCAAATGAGAATTCATGATACCGCTAATGGTGTTCTAACTTGGTATGGATGCCAAGTTACAAGAAAATTTTATGAACCACTCGCTTTTCATTTAGAGCCATATGTAGGCGTTAAAGTCGAGATTTTGGTTCCGGATTCGGAACCCGGGGGTCCTTCTGATCCTATTCCTCCTCCCGACACCATTCCCTCGTCCTCGCATCGAGACAATGGCAAATGAATTACGGAATCCTCATCTCTTCATCCTATTCAAGCATCTCCTCCTCGAACTACTCGAGATGCTCGCTTCTCCTTTCCTCTTAACCCTTCTTGGATGCCTGCCACTAGAAAATTTTATGTGGATAAATTTACGATGAATTATGAATTTCATCATATGCAAAATCAACAATACCGTGAGTATAGAATTGACAAGGATGAGGATTATGCCAAAATCGAGGCCTATTGTGAAAAAGAGTATAAGTATTATCATGCATACTTTCCAGACTATTGTCGCCCACTCTATGATGATACCGACGATAATGCTACTTCGAAACAACGTGACTAGCACTGTAATTTTTTCTATGTTTCGATGTTATTTATCTTTGTTTTTGTTTCCAACAATGTGTTATTTTATTGTATTTTGTTAAACTGTGGCTACTTTGGGACTCGTTGCATTATAATCGTTAATTTTTATCTTTTGTTATCATTTTATCTTATGTTTAATCGTTTATGTGATTGGTTATGTTGTTGGTATTACGCGTTATTATTGTGGTGTTGGTTATGTTGTTGGTTACGTTATTGTTATTACATTCTATTATTATGGTGTTGGTTATGTGGTTTGTTGGTATTACATGTAAATTATTGTTGCTGGTTTATCTTTCTCCCATTTACCATTCTATTTTGGGTTGATCATTGGGTTAATTTTATTTGTGGCGATGATCCAATTTTAAGTGAAACTATGGCGATTTTTTCGCTCGCATTTAGTTTCATTTGCCTTGTCGTGTTGGTTTCTTCTCAAGCGAATAACTTGTGATTCGGTTCTAGTTTTGCTTTGATTTTTTTACAAATATTTAGTACGTCATGTCAGTTTAAATAATACTTGAAATCAGGCATTTTCATTTACATAACAGAGTTTTACAACCGTTACAATTTGTCTTTATAAAAATAATAAAAATAACTTAACATGAAGCATTACATAATTTATGAAACTTACATATTATCTCAACACGAAACATTACATAACTTAACTTCGGCCTCATTAAAATCAGTTACAACAACATGGAAAAAGAGTACCATACATGAAAAACTAATATGGATCGCCTAACTTGTATGGTTTTTCAGTAGCGATTTATGTTCCATATTGCTTTTGAAACGTTTTGTAAAAGTTGAAATTTGCTCAAAAAATTTGTTTCCACGGATCAGCATTTACAGTGTGTTCTTCTTCCCACCTGTTGAAAATATTTGGCATCGGGAAATTCGCGTGTTTAGGAACAACTTCAGCATAATGACATTCATTGACATACAACATTATAGTAGTGATGTAACGTGTCAATTTAGGAGGCGCAGTGTAAAGAGGTAAATAGGTGGTGTTATGAGAAACTACACCACTATCGGTAGTGGCTAATTCCAATATTACAAGTGGCATATTATAACAAGATGCAATTAGAAAACCACATGCTATAATCCATTTATCGATCATCTTTTTGAGTATTGCTATAATCCAAACTGGATAAAATATAATCACAATCAAAACTTTCAAGATCGCAGTTTTGAAACAGATTATAATAAACATCTCTCATTCGACAAATCTCCTGATACAACTCCTATCTAACTTCGAACCAATTTTCTTTCCCTCCCTTTTTACGCAACATGTTTGCAATTACTCGGAAGCCACAGTTACCATTACCACACACATCATTTACAGTATCAATGAAATTATGTAACATGGGCCATATTTGCTCAATGTACTTCAAGGTTTGGCTAGTGGTGGGGTTATTCGTCGTCCTACACGTCCTCCTAGTTGGCTAAAATGGCGTTTCTTTGATTTTCCCTTTCCCTTTATCTCTACTAGCAACTTTTTCGGCTTTCACTTTCCCTTTATCTCTACTATGAAGTTCTTCGTCCACATACTCCCAGCCTGACTTATCTCTGTTACTGGAAGTGTCTCCTTTTCTAGGTCTCCCACTACTTTTTTTCATTTCAGAATCATTCATTAATGTTCTAGAGGCTAAACTTATCTCTCGAAGTTGTGTTTTCATGCGCCTTTTTTCAACATAAGTTTTTGTAGAATAAACACTTTTAAACTCGTCCGGATCAGCCTCAACCTCATAATCATCGTTGGACCCATTATCATCAATTACATCTAATTTTTTCAAAAATTTATGAATATCTTCTAGTAAAAGAGGCTTTCCAAATAAACAATGCTCACTCATAAGATGGTGACAAGGTAGCCCATGAGACAATTTTATACCATAATAACAATCCGTAGCGGACTGCCCATCACATTTTTTATCTTCTTCAAATAATAAATCAAACGCATGGTGTGAGATATATGATCTAAGATGTGTAAAGATAGTTCCCCGTTCTGCATGTGGAAAATAATATTTGGAATTTTCTAACTTCATTTTAATCTCGTCGAACTGTTTATTAAGAATTTTATGCACTACGACCCAAACATTTTCAAAGGTGCCAGAAATGCTAGAAAGTGAAGATTTTAGCTTCGAGTGTTGTTGTTCAGCCCGGTTATTAGTTCTATTACCTAGAGTGTTGAAGGATTGGTATAGCCTGCAACAAACTTAGTGGAATATTCATTAACAAATTGGTTATATAATTAACCACATTAGGATACGAATTGTAGGAGGACATGAAGGTAGCTACATTATAATTGTACTCCTCCATCGTTTCGGCATCAACCACTAAACTCCAATCATCTAGAAACTTCTGCCAATTTACCGAAAGGATTTTTGGTTTATACTGTTTCAAAACGTTTTTTGAAATATGGAAAGTGCATAACAAATGATAAAAATCAGGAAGAACATACACATCGCATTCATCATGGCCATATCTCTATCGGTTAAAAAGACCGTAGGTAGTGTACACGCCGCCAATGTATCTTTAAATTTTTGCAAAACCCAAATATAACTTTGTTCGGTCTCATCCAGCATAAAAACAAAACCTAGGAAATATGTTTAGTTTGTTGAATTAATCCCTACAACTTCTAAAAATGACATATTAAAACGGTTTGTCCTACATGTACAGTCCATTAACACCACATTAGGAAAAGCTTTGAACAACCTTATAGAATCGGGATGGGCAAAAAATAAGTTTTCTAGGCGATGTGTGGTTGGGTTCGCTTCATAAAGGAAAGTATAATGATATTTGTCCAACAAATTAAACAGTTCTTGTGTCAGAGTTCTACCATCTCGCTCTTTAAATTAATAGAAACAAAAAAATTATGTAATGTTTTGCGTTTGACAAATTGTCAGGATCTCAAACTTTTAAGCCTCTAATATGACACTAAATTTAAAAGTACTTTGGCTTAATGACCTAGACAATTTCTTTTCGAATTCCGATAAATGGGCACGCCATGCTTGTCCTTACAAGTAAGTGGGGGGTTTATGATTATGGTTTCCATTTTCCATATGACACCTCCATTCATCATTAATCAAATAACCCTTAATAGAAAATGGACAATCTATTTTTTTGTACATTAATTAGTGGAAGATAGCTTCTTTTGCTCGTAAACACCCGACCTATCACAGCATGTCTCAACATACGATATTCTTGTCCCATAAACCCCCATGATCTATGAATCGAAAGAATAAAACCCCAATTTCCAGCCATGTCAGAAAGATCTTTAAGCATATCATCCATAGTATCCCAATACAAATCATCAACATCGTAATATTTTGTATAATCGGTTAGTTACACATTTGAGCTACTTGAAGAAGCAACATAATTATAGACCAAATAGTGGTTGTCTTAATATTCCGCTATAGAGAACCTATGTTAAACAAGTAAATATGAATAAAATCAATTATTTTTTCAATTTTCCGTAATCAAAACAAGAGCCGTAATATATACAATCAATAATAGCTAAATAATTGCTAAAATCTTTGTAACTTAAATTCGAAAATTCAAAAATTTATTACCTACATTATAAATTTAAAGTAAATAAAATAGAGAATAATAAAAAACCTTGATGAATGGTATACGTGAAGAGTATATAATCTGGTTAATATGAGTAAAAATGTGGTTTAATCGGAATAAATGATGGGTTCAGAATGAATTTGATGAGTAGGGTGATTTGGTTTTTTTATTTTTTTTTATTTTCAAGTATATGTTAAGTGAGAGATTGCTGATAAAGTAAAACAGTACGTAGCCGATCGATCGGAGTTTAGAGCCAATCGATCGGCCAACCACACTGCAAAATGTGTTACAGTATGCAGCCGATCGATCGGAGAAACACACTGTAAATGTGTTACACTACACATCCGATCGATCGACCAATCACACTAGAACATGTGTTAATTTTCAACATAGTGGCAATTTGGTAATTTTCTAGTAAAACCGTAATTCTGACTTAAGAACCGTAAGTTTGACTTATGATTTGACTTAAGTCAATAATCGTAAGTCAAAATTACGGTTCGTAAGTCAAAATTACGGTTCGTAAGTAAAAATTACGGTCCGTAATTTTTTTTTACGGTTTGTGAGTGAAATAAGATAAAATGCAGTCGAAAAATCCAGCCTCTACAGAAAAACAATCTGAGCTCTTATATAACAAGAATAAAGTAAAAAATAGAATAATAATAATAAAACAAAAGCAATTGATCTGTAAAACCTAACAAATAGAACTCTAATAACTAATATATAAATAGCCTGAATACAATAAAGTATGAGTAAAAAACATTATGAACTCTTGAATTTTAATAATAAACGTAATTGATCTCTAAAACCTAACAAACCCATGCATTGTGTTACACAAAACAGTTTGGAAACCTCATTTATAAGAATCAATTAATAAAAAACTAAATTATAATTTAAAAAACAATCCAAACTCTAAAACATAACCATATCACCATCATGTTACAGAAAAACAGTCTGAACTATTATATAACAAGAATAAATTAAAAAATTAGAAGAATAATAATAAAACAAAAGCAATTGATCTCTAAAACCTAACAAATAGAACTCTAATAACTGATATATAAACAGTCTGAATACAAGAATTATGAGAAAAAACAGTATGAACTTTTGAATTTTAATAATAAACGCAATTGGTCTCTAAAACATAACAAACTCATGCATTGTGTTACAGAAACATCTTTAAAACCTCATTTATAAGAATCAATTCACAAAAAGCTGAAATATAATTTTAAAAACATTCCAAGCTCTAAAACATAACCACATCATCATCTTGTTATAGAAAAACAGTCTGAACTCTTAAAAAACATGAATAAATTATATAAAAAAAGCAAAGTAATAAAGTAATTGATCTCTAAACCCTAACAAATATAAGCAATTGAACTCTAATAACTTATATATAAACAATCTGAATATAAGAAGTATGGAAAAGAAACAGTATGAACTATTGAATTTCAATAATAAACACAAATTGATCTCTAAAATAGTCTGAAACTTGAATTATTAGAATCAATTAACAATAAACATAATTATAATTTTAAAAGTTGCTCTGAAAACCTAACCAATTCTAAGAAAAATACTGAATAAAACAACTAAATTTGTGAACGAATTGATATAACATAATTGTAATAGTATGAACTCCTGAATTTCAATATTAAACCCCAATTGATCTCTAAAATAGTGTGAAACTTAAATTAATATAATCAAGAGTTAAAATGGTTTGAAACCTGATAAAAGATCAGACTGTTTCCAAAAGAGAAAAACGAGCTAGCGAGAGCAGAGAGATTCCAGAGAGAGATCCTTGTCGTCGAAGAGAGAGAGAGAGTGCAATTCGTCGTATGTGGTAGAGAGAAATGTTAGTTCAATGGTACAGAGATGATTTAGAGAGGGAGACACATCTCATTAATATAACAGAAAAATATAAAACAAAATATACTATTATATATAATTGATCGATTATTAATTAATTTTAAAAATAATAAAACAATGCTTAATTAAAGTTGGCAGACCAATTTTTAAAGAATTTAGTTTTTGTTGTCCAATAATTAATTAATTGAAACAAAAAATAAACAGATGCCAAGTGGGCAACACAGCTGGATAATAATTAATCAGATCATTTTCCCAAACACATATCTCTCTCAAACCCATCTCTCTCTATAAATCTCTTAATACACATACATATATAACCATCCTTTTTTCAAAATTTCACCTCCATTTCTCCACTCTATTATAACATCCCCTTTTTTTTATCACTGGGATTGCAAATATATCCCAATTATCGATCATTTTTAAGGTCCATTTTTTTATATGTTTGATTTTCCTTCCCCCAATCTTGAAATCAATTTAATTAGTTTTTTTTTTTTTATATATTTTTCTTCCAATTAATAGAACAAACTACCCAGGAAATTAGGGTTTATTTATTTTTACACTTCAAATCAATAGTTCAAACTGCACATGGATTTAGGTTTTCTTCTTAAAAGTGACATTTTTTTTCCAGCTGTAATTCAATCCATAGATCACATATAAATATAAAATGCAGAATTAGGTTTTTCTTCTCAAAAGAGTCCAAACTGCATATATATATCCTTTTTCTTTTTTGTATAATGTATAATTTGGGGTGTTTGTAATAATGGGTCATTTCTTGTGTCATTCATTTCTAGATCAATTTTTAAAAAAGGAGATGAGAGTTTTGTTCTATAAAGGGTACTCTCATATGTTTTTATTTTTTCAATTTGCAAAATTGCTAATTGGCTATCAATATCTTTCAATAATAATAATACCATCTACATGTAAACATTATGGTGTAGTTAAATTTAGGTTGAATAAGTAAATATGATTACATATTAGTTGGGAAAATGATCATTTAGTACCTAATTTGACTTAATTACTGAAAACCCATGATTAAAATCTATTTTAACCTCAGGTACATAATCTACAGTAGCTTTTAAAAATTACGATTTTTTGCCAAAGATTTTTAAAATCAGATTTTTGACTAAAAAATTTGATCCCAAACGGACCCTAAATCTTAAATAAGAGTTGAGAATGTGGGTTTTTGGATATTAAGTGTGTTTTTATCAGTGTTTTTAGAGACAAAATTTTAGCTAAAGTGTTTCTCTGACAGATATGCTAAAAGCGAAAAAGCGTAAGCTTTTAGCGGCCTAAAAAGCGGAAAAGCGATTTTTAAGCTTTGAGTCGAGCTTTTTCACTACGAAACGCGCTTTTTAAAACAGTGGTTTTTATGTACTAATCAATGATTTTCCCCATATTAATTCTAATACATTCCGCTTGTTGATAGAATATTCAAGTGGGTGTTTTTCCAGAGAGTCAATCGGGGAAATGGCGGAACAAGGGTTGGAAGGGAGCCAGCCGGTTGATCTCTCGAAACATCCGTCCGGAATTGTCCCCACACTCCAGTCAGTGCCACCTCTCCCTATATATCTACTCGTTTTCTTTTTGCGACTTTTAAAGAGTCTTTCGTTTTAGATAGAAGATAATATTTGGGTTGGGTTGATCCAACTTATGTATTTAGCTAGGAAGCACCCATATGGGTACGAGGGTACGGTAATACATTGATTTTGAAATTTTAAAGATACGGGTCCGGTGGATATTTAATGTATTTTATGCAACCTCCACATGAAATAGAGAGAGAATAATAAAGAAAATGACTCAAAACACTTTCAAAATGTTCATACATAACTTATGATATCCCATTGTTGTCTCTGAGCCTCCTAAATCTTTAGCTAATAATATATCCTAATTACTTTAAATTATTGTTAAATATATAACTATATAAGCACCCACGGTGTACCCAAAGTACCGGGTACACAGTACTTCACTATTTTCGAAGTACCCATGCTTCATAGGTATTTAGGCTAGAAAGAAGAAACAGACAGCTTAAAAGCTAGGGTGTGCATTGGAACTTAAAAGAAAAAAGAAATAGTATACCAAAAAGAGAAATGGTTGAGCTTTATAGTTGCTTCCAAGCAAACATACTACTACATTTATGTCACATATTGGCTTTGGGTTGGTGCAGTACTGCAGTTGTACTTCTTATTAAGAATTAGCAAAGCCTATTGTAACTGAAATAAACATCTTCACCAGGTTGCAACACCATGCATGGATACTAAATGGTTATGAGAATTTGCAAGTTGTAGTAGTAGTCGAGGTCAGAGCTGGCCCTTTGGTTAGCAGTCGGCCGGCTCGAGTGACTGTCTCAAAATGTATTTTTTTTCTGGAAAAAAACTATATAAAAGTGTGATTTTATTTTGTCCAAAAAGAGTGAAAATTATTAGTCCGGACTAAGGTGGCGGGAACCTGTGGGAGGGCACTGGTCAAGGTTATCATCTTCTTCATTTTCTTATGCTTAATGTATACGTCAAGATTAATGCTTGTTTCTGTGTATGTTGCATCGTATTTGGGGTGCCAAACAGCTTTTAATATTGTAGTTCTCTGATTATTTTGCCTTTTGTCGAGCTTAGGAAATAATAGCAAGTTGATTACAGTATATTCATATGAGTAACTTACGATTTAATGGTATTATGGATATGTTTTTCAAGAAAAAAGATATTTTGTTGATAAATGGCGTGACTTTATAGTTTATTTTAAACTTATGTAAGTTTCGTAATATCATCACAGCTAACTAGTTTTAGCATATAATTGAATACTTCTTGAACACTGACAACTTTTTCTGTTTCGACTTATAGAATTTTTTAAGTATTCTTTACTATATTAAAGCTATTATTTCCTTTCCCAACTTTCAATCTACCCTGGCATGCCAGTAAAGTATGAACTGAACCATTTGACTATTTTTCCTGCTTTTAAAAGAACAAAATTTATCGAATACTGAAAATTTTAATGGAAAAACTTTGAAGATATATGGTTACTTAACTCAAAAATATGTATCCGAGCTGCTAACAGAAATTAATGCTACAATTTCTGGATGAGATGCAGAGTGAAAAGTTTTTCATCCAAAAGATTAGAAACTGCCAGTTTCCTATTTTTGTACGCGATTCTCTATCCGAAATTCTTTGACCATAGAAGAACCTATTTTGATTTCACTCAACAAGTTAATTTTCTGTTTAGAAACATTGTGTCAACTGTCAACTTGGATTGCAAGCTGGATCTTAAAGCCATTGCCCTTCAAGCTCGGAATGCAGAATACAATCCCAAGGTATCAACATAAGAAGGCTTATCTATCCTTATGTAACGAATCCATATAGATTTAATTTTCCGTTTCTTGTTGTCGTATTTCGATATTCTAGTGACTGTGTTTTCACTTTCCAGCGTTTTGCTGCCGTGATAATGAGAATAAGGGAGCCAAAAACAACGGCTTTAATATTTGCATCAGGAAAAATGGTAAGCCCTTCTTATATAGCAACAGAAAAAAATCACTGTGTTGCTATTTTCCCATGTGTAATTCTATGTTCAGATTCTTCTTTTACACATCCTTGAGATTAATACGTTCTAAATTTAGCTTGTTAGCATATGAATGTAGTTTTGACAGCTGCCAAGTTAAATTTTTAATCAGAATCTGAGTTCTTGGAATGATGGAAGATGTCAAACAGAAATCTTTTGATGATCTTTTTACTGAGATTATCATTCAATTGTTTTCGGTACAGTTAATATGACTGAAACTTAAGCACGTGTATGGAATCTCCCATGCTTGATTCCATTTGAATACAATTGCCATGTCCAGAGACTTGAAATCAGTTTATTCATTTTTTGTCAATTGTATAAGTTGAAGGCATTAGGATATGGATCTTACTTACTTTTTAAATCTAGTGGATATGCTGGTTGCTCTTTCAGCATATAGTTTCAAATGTTTGACTTTTGAATTTTTAATCCTTTCCAGGTTTGTACTGGGGCAAAGAGTGAACATCATTCAAAATTGGCAGCAAGGAAGGTAAATTGATTAAACAATGTTATTTACAGAAGAGTGCTAGTTAAGGGGGGACACCATATTAGACCAAGTTACAGTACCCTTATTATTCTATAATATCTTTTTTGTCTTAGCTTTGTGTTGTTTTCTCCTGTCTTACCAGTATGCTCGAATTATTCAGAAGCTTGGATTTCCAGCTAAGTTTAAGGTACACTTGCACCAATGTACAAATTTATAATCTGGTAGATTCTTTACAAAAATAGACATTTTACTTCATATTTGTATCCCATCTCTTCCCTTCTCTCCCTCGCAGGATTTCAAGATTCAAAATATAGTTGGATCATGTGATGTTAAATTTCCAATTAGACTTGAAGGGCTGGCGTATTCTCATGGTGCCTTTTCAAGTGTAAGTGATTATAATGAGTTAAATTTTGATCTTTATCATATTTTGGCTGACGTAATGTGTCTAAGCTGAAGTGATGATTACTCTAGGTATTTCTGTAAAACTATTAAGAGTTCCAATTGTCCTGGAACTGTCGCTCTTTAAAACTATCATCATTGCAGCGATTGAACCGGAAAAGCCAGAACGACTGTTTTATAAGTTGTAGATCTCAATTCCAAAAAAATTAAAAAAAATTGATAACTTAGTGTAATCAAATCTTGTTCAGGCGTATATTATTATGTTTGGAAATGAACACAAAAAGACTGAAATCATCATGTTACCAAGCAAGCCTTACCAATTGCCTTGTAGAACATATTTATTTTCTCTTGCAGTAGTCATACCATGATATCATTTTAGATACTAATAGTAGCATTGATTCAAGTAAATAAGCCCTTTTTTAAGTATGGTTCTGATCTAGGCTAAATATTTTGAATACAGTATGAACCAGAATTGTTCCCTGGACTAATCTATCGTATGAAGCAACCGAAAATTGTGCTTCTTATATTTGTCTCAGGGAAAATTGTTCTCACTGGGGCGAAGGTACCGAATTTCTTTTATCAATATTCTTTCTTTCTTGGTTCTTTTGGCTTGTATGCTACTATTATCTGGTGTACCTAAGTCCTGTTTTGTATTCTTTTTAATTCAGGTGAGAGAAGAGACTTATAACGCATTTGAGAACATATACCCGGTACTTACTGAGTTCAGAAAAGTTCAGCAATGGTACTACACTTGTACTTATATAGCTAGTATAGACCGTAACTCATAATCTGAGTCGATAACATTATCTGACAACTTATAATTTTCCGCAACTCTTCCAATATTTTTTTTTGTTTTATTTGATAAAATTGGTTTGACGTCCTATGCACCTTTCAAGCAAATGAGCTGTATTTTTTGGAGTTGGAAAAAGTTGCCTACGTTTAACATAAAGTTTTTAGATTTTATTTGTTAGCCATCATAACATACCCATGATCTCTGGTTATTATTTTAAGTTGCTTTCTGAAAACCAGACATGTATTGTTTTGTTGCAGACATGATTGCCTTAGGTGAGCTTATACACATCTTCTTAAAGATGAGCTAAATAACTTTGGTTTCAATTTTTGTGCCAGATTTTTCCGGGAGTACATAGTGATGTCCGTGAAGAAGTGTTGGATTTGATAATCGCCGACTCTTGATAATTGCCTATTAATGGAACAAAAGTGCTGGTAGAAGTTCTAAAAAAAATCAACTTGGGTAGAACAGATGCATGGGTGGGAGAGAGAGGTCTTGGTTTTTTGTTTGTTTGTTGTTTTCTTTATTTATCAAAAGTGACCGTGCCTAGACTTTTTTTTTCACCTTTACTGTCACTCTCAGTTTGAATCACTTGCGGGACTTTTAGTCGTTCTTTGGTTTGTTATGTAATATTCACATCTACAATGACAATGATGAAGCTAATAGCAGTAAAGAGAAACTATTGAATGTAGCTTTAACAAGTTTATTTATACTTCCAACTGTTATTATTCTTGTTTGTGGATTGAAACATAACGAGATAGTTCCCTGTTTCTTGAGTAACATTTTTGTTCATTTTCTTATCAAAATTTGTGCTTCTCGCGAATACTCTTCCTTGCTCACCTATTTTTTTTTGGAATCCGGATACTTAATACTGTGTTTGTGCTAGTGCTCGTCTCTTTCTTCTTTGTAGGTTAAAGCCTGGGACCAACTTTAGAGCATGTTTAACCGTGAGCTTTAACACCTGAATTTTAGTTGGGAGCGACTGTTATTTATTGCGAGCGACTAATCAAGTTTAACGGTTTGGATTTCAGGTTTTTACTATAAAATAGGTAAATAAAGAAGAATAAAATATTTTGTTTCATTATTAAAGTACCTTAATTATTTAAAGGAAAATTTGTTATTTACTGCCTAAATAGATATTCAATTGTCACTTGGCTTCCACCTCTCCCCCTCTCCCTTAAACATGTGCTTATGCATTCCATTCTTTGTCGCATCTCTTTGTTTGGTTGGAACCATAATAGTTGTATTAAATTGTTATTGTTAAATAATGATACATGTATATGTGAAATGCTACCTATATATAGTTAACCCTAACAACCATATAAATGTCACATTAGTGCATTTTTATTAACAACGTTATCTATTAATTTATAATAAATAATTGATTTCAGATAAAGAATAAAGACTAATATTATTGTAAATAAATAAATGAAAGAAAATGTGTTAGTTTTGTTTTATTGTAGGATTTAATGTAGGGGTTAGTCAACGAAATTGTCATGTCATCACTTAACAATGCTAACTTTTTTGTTAAATATAACAAGAATGTTAAAAGAACATTAAGTTTAATGAATTAATTAACAACACTATTGTGAAGTAAAAAACGTCTATTAGCTAACAATTTTATATAACAATTGAGATAATATCACTATTGCAGATGATCTTATTGGTCAACCAAATTGTCATGTCATCATTTAACAATGTTAACTTTGTTGTTAAATATAACAAGAATGTTAAGAACATTAAATTTAATGAGTTAGTTAACAACACTATTGTGAAGTAAAAACATGTCTATTAGCTAACAATTTTATATACGTGAGATAATATCACTATTGCGGATGATCTTAGCTCTTCTACCACAAAAGTCTGTAACTATCACCCCCAAAAATTTAGGTTTGTCTTCTTCCACAAATGTGTGCACAATGTCATAATGTCAAGACTCGAGATATTGATTAGCTTAATACATTCTTGATCCGTAACAGATTTCATGCGTTGACAGAGTACCACTGAATACAAGAGAATCCAAGTTCTATGCAACTAACACGAAAATAATAAATTGAAAGCAGCCCTATGAGTTTCCTGTTTTCTATAAAAATGCATTTACATGATGCTGATGACAATGCTGGCCACCTTGCAGCACACTGGAAGATAATTGCTTTATACAAACGCACTAGTATTTCACTGTTGACTTAATCGCATCCAAAATCTGCATTCAGAGAAAGACGCAAAAGTCTGTTATCCATGCCTAGATATCAACAGCAATGTGATATCTATAGTCTATAGAAACTTCATAACCTCATTATATACGGGGTGAATACCTAAGTAACAAGTACCCTGGACAACCTAAACACAACGATTAAAAGATAAAGATACAATATATATACGAAATGAAATATATACCACCACGATATAAACCAACTGATACACATACAGTCATATATGTATAAATATATCTATACAAACACCATTCCCTCCCAGCCCTCTCACCAGTTAAAGCTCCAATCTACTACGATTTGGTTTTACATATCTAGATTATCTCCGGTACTTGCTACCAGTGAGAATGGACAATACTGGGCCATTCATAGAAGAAATTAATGTTTGTTGAGCAATTTTTTGCTTATCACATCTGGTTTCCCCGTGTTTACTAAAAAGAAATTCCGGTAAGTCCTGTGTTTACATATTGTTATTGCTGTATTACAAACTTGGATAAAGATGGATTCATGTAGTAATTTGAAAAGTGTATTTGTATGAATGATTGTGTTGGTTGGTGGATTCGTGTTCTCGTTTCCCATAAAGAGGGTCGGCTTGGAGTTTTGTGCTCATGGGTTTTGCAGGTTGGGGAATTGAAGATTCAGAATTGGAAATTTTCAAAAAAGAAAATTGGTGTTTGGGTTTACAGTAATAATGGAGATCTTGATAAAAATTATATTTATTTTAAATTAACATATAGTTCTAATAAGTATTTCTTTACAAAAATGCACATTTGGTTTTAAATCTGCTCTATTGTTTAATATATTCTTTTATAAAATATAACTCTTTAAAAAGGTTTTTCACTTTTTTATCAAAAATTCATATTCCCTTCATTTATTGTTTATGTTAATTTATTAGTTTTAAATGTTTATTTTATTTATTATTAACATTTTATAACATGTTTGTAATTATAAACAGGAAAGTGGTATTTGTGTTACATATTCGTAATTTTGAAGGCAAAAAAATAAAATAACGTCAAAATTTTGATGATTTCATCAATTATTACGGAATCGGGCTAAATTGACTTGATTTCTAACAGTCATGTCCTGGGAATGCAAATAGTACAAAAATACAAATCGTTAATATCCAATAGTTCAAGGTACTAATTGGTATTAACCCTTATATATGCTATGTATAATTAGATACAGTTTCCAAAGGTGGCAATGTTTTAAGACATTTACCTTGTTTTTATTAGGCATATAATGCGGTTCAAAAATAAGAGGAAAAGGAGTATCCAGCCCACAAACTCTAGTCACCGGAGCTTCTAACTGCAAAATTAATCAGGATTAGAAAGAACCACAAAATTTTTTATTGAAAAAAAAACTCGAGAAACAAACGCACAACTTAACCAGGTCACGATATTGATGAGCTAAATGCCATTCTTGATGGTTTTCTTTCTATTTTACTAGACATCAGACCATCATGTAAATCACTCTTGAAGATTCATTTGCTTTAAATTTTTAAATTTGAAGAATTGTTATTATTCATTCCCCGCTTGTTAAACTCTCTCACGTGTCTATAAACTGCCTAACGTGTTACCCTTCCCTAATTCATATAAAGCTGGATTCTCCACTTCTAGTGCTGCCAAAGAAACTACCTTTATACTTGAGTGTCAATGATTCTCTCTGACTACTTACGATAGTTCATTACACAAATACATCAACAGCAACTAATTGGCTGACAAGCAAAGCATAACTTCTCTGGTGTATGTAGCAGTGCTTTGCTTAAACCTGGCCTAAATACTCTAAATAGTCCATTGGCCCTATCATTTTTTATACTACTATATTTTACTGAAAATCTACTATAGCCGGTTATGAATATTAAACAAAAACAGGTGTTAAATCAAATTTTACCCTTAAGAAGCAACGCTCAACAATCGAAGCAGAAATCTCAGCGCCGAATCCACCAGTTACAGGAGCTTCATGACTAATCTACATAGAATGGTAAAAGTGGAAAGAATTAATATCAATAAATACAGACTCGTTTAGGAAGAGTATTTTGCGCTTAGAATGTGACTTACAAGAAGTCTTCCAGTCTTTCTAACAGATGCCTCTACTGTTCCCTTGTCCCAAGGAATTAAAGTTTTTAAATCTATTAGTTCACAAGAAATTCCATCCTGCACACAGCCAACCAAAATTAAATCTACCCCCTCATATTGCTCTCTTTCAATGAAAACAAATGTACTTGTTTATGAAATTAGAACTAAAGGTTTTAAAGTCTATTTTTTCACAAGAAATTCCATCCTACACACAACCAACCAAAATTTAATTTTATCTCTTGATATTCCTGTTTTTTTGAATTAATGTACCATTTGCTCTGGAAGTTCATACTCCTTCCTTCCCAAATTAGTAGGAAGTTTTCAAAATCCAACTTCTTTAAGAATGCTTATTCGTAATTAGTCAACTTGAATTATAGAAAAAAGTAAAATACCCCTATAACTATGTTTGGAAAGCCCATTTTTTGCATTATTCGGTTGTTTATCGAAGTTTATTGTACCTAAACCACGTTAATGAAGGTCAAGAAAAAAGAAATTTGAATAGTATTCACTTACTAAACTAGGAAGGTTCCATCTATCCCAAGACCCCACAAATGGGATATCTGGGAACATATTTCTCCTACCAGCTTATGTCATGCTTAGATTCAAAAGATGAATATTCTTTAATAACAAACCAGTAATACAATTGAGGAAGATTTTCAAATGAATACCAACCTTTTCAGCATCAGCACAAGCATCTTCCATGACAGAGAGCTGAGCACCCCATCCAACCAAAGTTATGTCACTGCCTTCTTTAAGCACCTGCTTTGTTTTTAAAATGTTAAAAGCTTAAAGAAAAACGTAAGTTCTAAAATAAATAACCATCGTACCTCAGCCTCTGATAGAGGTAACATATAATCATGCTCAGGAACGTCTTCAACTGCCAAACGGTACAGCCACTGACAAAGCCAGGATATCGTAATTAACTACAGTCTTAGTTCCATAACTTCAAGAAGTGAATCAATTGATTCAGGTATACAGATGAATGCAAGTCAAATTACCTTTGGTTCGAAGAAGACAACAGGGTTAGGGTCACGAATAGATGCCAATAACAATCCTTTGGCTTGCCTTGGGCTTCGAGGTATGACCACCTGCACACAAAAATTCTCTGAGAAAATAGGATGTCTATGTTCCTAATGTGTAGAATTCAATATAACTCTATAAAATTGAAGCTTGTAACGTGCTCAACTCGTAGTTTCTAGAGGAAGGCTTCATTATCTAACTCAAAAATTGAACGTTATTCATATCATGTGAACGTACTTGAACCCAACCTTTCGACCTGTTTATCCTAGCCTAGGCGCGAGTCGAACAGGTTTTTTAAATTAGTCTGGAGAATTTGGTTTCCGATTTCTTCTACCCATGCAGATTGTGGTAAATAAAACACGGCAAATGGAATTTGACTTTCTTGTATGCATTCTTGAATATGTTTCAGTAATAGGACCAAAAGCTAGAGCTAGAATGGGATTGTTTGGCTGCAGCTTTTTTAAACAAAGAAGCTGGATTTACTGGGGTTCTAAAACAAGCTAGCTTCGACCAACTTAAAGATTCTAGCTTTTTCGAGCAAAAAAGAAAAAGAATATATCAGCTTTTATGCTGGTGATTCAAGTATGAATTGCCCAGTACCACCTATTAAGCAAATAAGCTGTTTTTTTTAGTTTTAGAACATAAAAACAATGTCTGTCAAGCTTTAAGTTCCAGATGTTTCACGTCAAAAATCTACAAAAGCTCGGCTTAAGCAGGCCAACTAAAACTAATGCCGTCTACCTTTAGAGAAAAAAGAAGAAGCAAAAAGCTGCAACTAAACAAGGCCATCAAAGAACACACCTTGATGCCTGGGACGTGACAAAAGAAAGCTTCAGGAGATTGAGAGTGATAATGCCCACCGTGACCTACAGCTCCATATGGTGCTCTTATGGTCAGACCTGGTAAATTACATACAAATCTCCCTATTTCAATACCCATAGGTGAAATAAAAACTATTTTCGATTTTCTATGAGGTTACCTCCACAATTAAATTGATTGCCACTCCGATATCTGAACTTTGCAGCTTCATTCACGATCTATAGACCAGACCATAAATTAGCCAAAATTTCAGAGTTTGATACACAAACTATCGCTATAATGATGATGTTCACCTGGTCGAAAGCAGGATAGATGTAATCTGCAAACTGAATTTCAGCTATAGCTCGATTACCCTGAAGAGAGCAAACAAAGTTCACTGCTATGTAGTTAAAAGCTAACCGGAAAAAAAAACTGACATACTCGGAAGTTTCTATGAAATATGTGTGATAAACATAACAAGTGTTAAACTCACCATTGCAGCAAGGCCAATCCCAAAGCCTATAATTCCCTGAGTGGAGGGCAACAGAAGTTAATATACATAGAAATTTAAATCAATTTTACTAATGAAAATGGAAAGAATGAACTTTCATATCATTTGACCAATTCTATATATCCATAGTCATAATTTACCTGTTCACAGAGAGGGGTATTGAAAACCCTTTGTTCACCAAATCGCTCAGCTAATCCCGTTGTACACCGGAAGACCCCACCAAAGCTAACATCTTCCCCGAATACGTATGCTCTGTAAGTAATTACCATAAGTGAGAGGTGAGAGGCAAAATGCTGAAAGAGGTCCTTCATTTGTTTCGGAGTTAGAAAATGAGCCAATGGAAAAGTTCGATATTAATATAATGCAGAAAGTCAGATTCTGATACATGTAGCTACTCGTTACCTTTTTAAAAAATTGAACAGGTGAAATCTTTTGACCACTCGACTTGAAAGAAAAGGTTTATTAACCATGTCAACTGTAGTAATGACATGTTGTCTGACAGATACTTTCTTACTGAACTATTTGAATACGTACTATTTTTCATAAACTGTGACCTTCGGAAAAGAAACCCTACTCTACAAAAGTTTCCATTCCAAATATTAATTAAACTCGTTAAATTGACATTTCAGCAGAAACATCTCTTGAAAGGTACTAAACGATAGACAAATGGTAGTCGGCAACCAAATTCCCTTTCACCAAGCTAATGTAAACGCACAACTGGATCAGTACTATACATTTTGAATTTCACCAAGCCTGTCTTACACTATTGCTCACTAATAACTATGCGTCCAAATCAGCATATGATTTTAGAAAGATTAGCTTTCCTCACACAAAATAAGTTGATAAAGCATAAACTTTGGTCGGTTAAGTTATGCTTGTCAACAGTTATAATTAATATGGTCGACTATAATAAATTGGACAATGTTCTCTTTCTTTATTGATCGGGTAAATTACAATGCTTTATTACAAGTATCTTTGGTATTCTGATGCTCGGTGAACTTCCTCGGGTTTATGACTTTGACTTGTAGTTGGCCTGTACTTCTTTAGTGAGATAAGCTCTGAAAAGTCCTTGTACTAATCTCTCTTTTTCTGCTTGGAAGTCAGATGATCTGTTGTACTGCTATTTGACTATATTTATAGGGGTACGTACTTCATATGATGTTGACAAGTGTCGCTCTCATCTGTCACTCATGGGCTTTTTGAGTGTTGAGCCTCTGTTAATTGGACTTTTAACTTCAGTGGATAATTACTCTCGTATCTATTAAAGGAAAAGACCACTATGTACTTATCCCAACTATATTTGTGTTGGGTATCTAGTAAAAACATACGGGTCGGGTTACTACCGAATATCGTTTAACGGGTATTATTTTCATGTCTTATCATAAGTCTATTAACATATTTTCTAGCCAAGTTTATTTGCATTAAATGTAAACATTTAGAATACTTTCATCTTTTCTAATAGCTTCTAAAAATTAGGATTAGAAAAAAAAACATATAACAGCTAATTTGCATGACGAACTAGGAGGCGGCTAAAATACGCTACATCTAATAACACACCCTACAAATTGGGTGAGGCTGCCAGATCTTGCCACTATTTTTCCAAAAATACCCTTACTCTAAATCCCTAATTACCGATTTACCCTAATTTAATTAACAATTCATCCTCAGTCTATTTTCCTAATTACCGATGTACCATAATTTAATTAACAATTCGTTTTAACCCGCATAATTTCAATAAATGATACCGAATGCGATTATTGTATTCATAGTAAAACATTTTTACGAGATTTAAGTAATTACGCATCGCGCACGAATTGGGTAAGGCTGCCAAATCTTGCGAATATTTTTCCAAAAATATCATCACTCTATATTTCCTAATTTCTAATTTAATAAACAATTCATCCTCACTCAATTTTCCTAATTATCAATGTAGCCTAATTTAATTAACAATTCATTGTAACCCACATAATTTCAATAAATGACATCGAATGCGATAATTGTGTTCATAGTTAGGGGAGGAACTAGTTACATGCTAAAAGAGGCTACAACACCACCCGTATTGATGAGAAAAATCTGAAATTTTTCCATGTATTCCGTTGAAAATTTGACAAGTATTCCATTTAAGCACCCCCGTAATTAAAAAAAAATATAAACACACCTTCAAATCCTAGGTCCACCACTGTTCATAGTAAAACACATTTACGAGATTTATAGCACACGCAACGCATGGACCAATGTGATTAATATAAATATATAGGAAGGGAAAGAGAGAGAGAGAGACCTGGGATCGGAATGTAAAGCGATAGAGAGGGCATTATTGATGGCAGAGAAAAGGTTGATCGGAGGTGACTTATTGTTTATTATTTTTACCGATTCATCTATTATTCCGGCATTAGACGACATCAAAGTCCTCGCCAAGCTAAAAGAACAAGAATTAACCCACCCTAATTTCCTCCTAATCATCATATTTATTTTTATCAACTATTATTATTTAGCTACTTTGTTGTATATATATATGTACTGTGTGTGAGTTACTATGTATGGATGCCAAAACACACAAAACACAGAGAGAGAAAGAATGAACTAACTGAAGAATACTACTTTTACCGTCG
Source organism: Primula vulgaris (assembly GCA_963920805.1). Lineage (NCBI taxonomy): Eukaryota > Viridiplantae > Streptophyta > Magnoliopsida > Ericales > Primulaceae > Primula > Primula vulgaris. The sequence goes on along the minus strand of OY987214.1, from coordinate 22,066,713 downwards.
CTCTATATAGTATATCTAATTACTACTACCGTAATATGCAAATAACCCCCTGTAACTATCAATTCTTCCAATTTACCCCCATAACCTATCTAACTTTTGCAATTAACACTTGATGCGATCTTCAAAATGATATATATAACTTTATGCCCATTCATTCGTTTTGGTTTTTTTCATTTATTATAATTATATCCATGCATTTCAAGTCATTTTTTTACGAAATGACACTAATTTTTTTTCTCAATAAAATAATATTTTTTTATGGAAAAATGCTTTTGATAACTTTTTTTTACGATAAATTTTAACTTACCTCGTGTGCATTGAAAAACTACATATTGTATATCAAACAAATAATTATATAAAACGAACAAATGAATTAATTAAAAAAGTTAGATAATGTATGGAGGTTTTGCAAAAATTTATTGTTTTTAAGGGATACATATATATCAATTATTTAAGAATAAATTAACAAAATATACTATTTTTAATCTAAATTAATAAAAACATAGGTAAAAAATTTTAATTAATAAAAACATACCAAAAAGTTTATAGCCTAATTTATGTATTTCGTACCATTATTTCAAAAGTTCATACACTTATTTCAAAAGTTCATATATTTTAAAAGTTCATACACTTATTTCAAAAGTTCATATACTAATTTGTATATTTTCATACATTTATTCCAACAGTTCATACCATTATTCCAAAAGTTCATACCCTTATTTCAAAATTTCATAACCTAATTTGTAGAATTCATACTTATTTTCAAATTTCAAACCTCAATTTACATAATTCATATCTTTATTTACATAATTTATATCCATAATTTTCAACTTCATACCCTTAATAAACGGAGTTCGTACACTTATTTTTCAATTTTACACATTAATTAACAAATTCAACCATTTTTCGTCCTCCGATTTTGAACTAATACGTCGCTGTCGTGAGCCTATCGTTCGACGACCGCATCTCCGTCAGCATCAATCTTGAGTTTTCGACCTCGCTCTACACCCTTGTCATTCACTACGACGGATGTCTCCGTCTTAATTTCCACCGAAAAGAGAGTGAGGAGGAGAGAAAGATCGAAAAGAGAGATAAATGAGGAGAGAGAGATCGTAAAGAGTGAGGAAGAGATCGTAGAAAGGGAAAAGGAGGAGGAGAGAGAGTATGAGAAGAAGAGAGATATGAGAGAGAGAGAGAGATTGGAAAGAGAAAGAAGGAGGACGAGTGAGGAAGGAGGAGAAATCGGAGAGGGGGAGAACGAGGATGAGAGAGATCGGATAGAGGGGAAATGAGTAGAAGGAGAGAGAGTGAGAGGAGTAGAGAGAGGAAGGGATGAAGTAGGGTTTTTGGTTTTTATTAATCTGTAATTGAATATATGTTTTTAATAATATAACTTTTTAGTGTATGTTTTTAATAATATAATTTTTTAATGTATATTTTTTTAATATAATAGGTGTAAATTATACTTATGTTAATTCCCCTTTATTTAATGACTCCGTTCCACTATTAGTGAAATTCCTCAATTGACCCTGCTTTTACACTTATTTTTCAAATTTGCCTGCTATTTTGTCGACTCATTTCTTCTTTTTCATAAACTACTCTACTTAATTAGTCACAAATATATTGTTTTTATTTTTAATAACTCGGTTATGTTACATTATGGAAATTATTCAATTTAACCTACTTTTCTAAAAAAATAAAAATTGTATACTATTTTTTCACACAGTTTCTATTAAATTTAGTGTAAGAAGCACAAATATGTAAATTATCTACAAGAACTTTTTTATGTAAACTGAACTAAAGGGAAACACCACTAAATAATATACTAATATTGTTATACATGTTATCAAAACGGCACTAATAGCTAAATAATATAAGTATAAAAATGAATACAAGATATAACGTGTTTCGGCATTTTAACACTTCGGGGTTAAACTCTATTCCACATGAAATATTATTACCTTCTTGTATATATTTGAAAGGGATTTTACAGAGTATTAATACTCGGATAGTACTACACTGTTTTTTCTTTGTTTCCTATATTACAATTGCTCACTTTGAATGCTCCTCAAAGTACTCATGAGAGGCTCAATTTATAGGCAAATATGAGGCATATAGTTCCATGCATTTGGTGACATGCTTAGGTGACATTGCACCATTTCTCCGATTCATGACTCATAACACTAGTCCTTAATGAGTACAACTCGATTCTCTTCCTTAATGACCATATTGATTATTTCAAAACTTCTATTGATTCAACCTAAAATATGTCATTTAGAGTACTTATTTATAGCTTTAAATCCAATTTTAAATTGCGTAAATAAGTGTGTTTATGCCAATTTACTATCTTTATATGTTTCGGAGTCGTTTATGTATTTATATGTGAAAATTACCCCTTTTAGGTGCAAATATGTGAAGAAATAAAATGAAAGGACTCAAGACGCAAGTTGGAGGATTTAAAAGACCTAAAAGAAGACAATAATAAATATATATTCGGCCAACTATGCTAGAATTGTGGAGCAAGGAATAAATCTAACCGAAAAGAAATAAATTCAGTTTTCCGCCAGATGATTCGAATCTAGACTGCTTATTCAAATAATAAGATCTTCGGCCGCCATAAATCAATGACGTGTCGCCATTTTATTGGCCAAACAGACCCTTTTCGAAAAAGACCCTCTTATTCGAATAAGCGAATTTTAGAATTAGGTTCTCGAATTTTCTAAGCTGAACACTATAAATACTAGTTGTTTTGTTGTAATTGTTGAACCATAGGTTCAATATATAATTGATTTTGATTATAAGTGTGATTATGATTTAATGATTTTACAATTCGATGATAGAACATTTAATAATGAAACAAACGGTTCAAACGGAAGTCGATTTGGAGTCCGAACGAGCAAATTACGAGTGTTTCAAAAAGTAGACAAAATTAGTTCAGAAATCTCGACCCATAAAGATAAAGTCCGATCGATTGAAAATGGTCCAAAAAGTTACAGTCCATTTCGACCCATCGAGATACATGTCGATCGATCAAAAAATACAAGTAACAAAGTTTTTTAGAAAATCTCGATCCATCGAGATTTAGTCCGATCGATCGAGATTCAGTCCGTTTCAAAAAAGTTGTTTTTTGCTCTTTCGGAAATAAACCATTACCCATTGTATAATGCAGCCAACAACTAAAAACGATCATCTATGCACCAATGGACATTTTGATTCTACAAAACACCCATAATCCCTCTCCAAAATACACCAATCACCATCCCTCAATCTTTCTCTATTTTAAACACACAAAACTCCATTGTTGAACAAAAAAGCTCAAAAAGGGGAAAACGATGAGAAAGGTGATCAAGTTCAAACAAGATAAAAAACTCACTAATTAGCTTATTTAGAAGCAATAAATAGTGAGTGTGGTTACATTGTTGTAGCAAAATTGTAAGCTCAATTGTGAGTGAGTGTTTGGGTAGAAGCTTTTAAGCCAAAGTGTTGGTTAAAAGTTCAAGATTAAACACTTGGTTACTCATAGATTGAGGGGGAGTCGTTGACTTGCCTTTTGTGTACTCTTGCACTTATATCAAGATTGTATCCTCGGATAGAGGGTGAGTAAATCGGTTAATGGAAAGATATGATGAGCATTTTGATGGGATAAACCCCAATACTCTATCTTATTTTGATGGGATAAACTATAGTTATTGGAAAGATATGATGAGCATTTTCCTACAAAGCTACAATGTTAATCTTTGGAAGATTATTAAAGTAGGATATTCCGCTCCTAAATTGGAAAATAGCGAGAACCCAATCCCTGTAGAGGACTTAGATGATGCTCAACTAGAAGTCTACTCTACTAATGTCAAAACGATGTATACTATTGTTTGTGCCGTTTTCCCTAATGAGTACAACAAAATTTCCGCTTGTAAAACAGCTAAGGATATGTGGGATAAGTTATTAGTTATGCATGAATGGACTAATCAAGTTAAGGAGTGCAAACTCAAAATTTTAGTGCACGTTTACGAACTTTTTAGGATTAGCGAGGGAGAAACTATTTCATATATGCTTGCTATATTTACTACTATTACTAACGGATTAACATCTCTTGGTAAGTGTTTGTCTTGTAAGGAAATGGTTTCAAAGGTGATTCAGAGCCTATCGAAAGAATGGAAACCAAATATCACCGCAATTCAAGAGGCGCACGACATGAACACATACACTCTTGATGCGTTAACGAGTTCACTCATTACTCATGAGATCACCCTCAATAGTCACAAGCCAATCTCGAAAAGGAATGAGGTAGCTTTCAAAGGAACAACTTGTGACGAAAATGATGAGTTATCCGATGACGAAAAAAATTCAATGCAAATCATTCGAATCGTTAAGCAAGTACTAAATCTTAGGCTCTATTTGTTTCATAGTAAAATGTTTTCTAGGGAAAATATTTTCCTAGAAAATTTTTACTGTGAAAACTTTTGTTTGCATTTTATTTACAGGTGTTTGGTGGATTAAAAGTTTTCTACGAAAAATTCTATTAAAATCCAAAATTTTGTTAGTTCTTCAAATTTCGACAAAGTCGATGCATAAACAAATAGATATAATTCAAAACTAAACATAATATTTTCAATGAAAAATATCAAAAAAAGTCAAATTCATAAAAATAAATAAATTGGTGAAAGTTTTAAATGAAAAACATCAAAAAAATCAAAGTCTCAAATATTGATCAAGTGCAATATACGTAAGTTCATATATATATATATATATACACTATCAGGAGAATCAAAGGTAAACCGTCAACAATGTATTTTATTTACAAAAAATATACACAAGACAAGAGAATGTATATAAAATCTTCATCTTCGTTACTATGACTACATTTGAGAGAAAATGGTATGTAAGTTTGATGTATTTTGTTAGTTAGTATGGAACATGTTATACTAATTGAATTTACTGAGTTATTAAAAATCATGTTTTCCTTAATTACATATCTTTTCTTTATTGTATAAGAAAATGAAATATAAATTGAAGGACCATATCTATTACCTTTTTTGATTTTTTTCTTTTGACATGAAGTAACGAAATCGTTTCCACCTTTTTTTTAGAGCAATCATTTCCCCCTGTTTTGCACTAAATTTGGGAAAGATTTCCTGAAAAAAGTATTTTACATGTAACCAAACATCCGGACAATTAATTTTACCCGTAAATGTTTACTTTACACCCATTTTACATTGAAACAAACAGAGTAAAGGCAAACGCAAACATAAGGGTAAATCGTCAAATAATTCAATTATTTCTAACTATTTTGTTTGCTATGCTTGTGACAAGTAAGGACACATGGCGAGAGATTGCATCAAGAATAGCAAGAACAAAGGTAAGAAGAAGATATTCGCTTCAATCTCTAGCGATAGCTTCGACCAAGATGAAGTTGATCATCTTGCTTGCTATATGGCCATGGAAGAGAACCATGAACAAAACTGTTCATTATCAAGTGAAAGTGACAACGATGAGGTAAAAGATTTATCTTATGATGAATTTGTTGGCCCGTGTGGCTAAACCTTAGAGGGGGGTGAATAAGGTTTTTGGCGCTTTTCGCCTAATTAAAATCTAAGCGCAACTGCTAACCCAACTTATGCAATTCTAAGCTTAAGCATTTTAACAAGAGTTAACAAATTGCTAGAATTACTAAACGCAAGCAAGAAAATAAGCAATAATAAATATTTGCGGAAAGTAAAAGATAGGGAAAGAAGATGACACCAAGATTTATAGAGGTTCGGCAAACGGCTTACGTCATCTCCTCGGTACTACCGAGTAATTCACTAAAAATAATCTTCTTTCGGATATTACAATCCTATCGAGCTCAATCGACCGATTGGCTCACCCTCTACCCAAAGTCCTACTCTTAATACAAGTGCAAGCGAACACTTTTTACGAGTCAACGACTCCACCTCAATATATGAGTACCCAAGTGTTTAACCTAGAACTTTTAACCAACACTTTGGCTTAAAAGCTTCTACCCAAACACTCACTCACAATGAGCTTATAATTTGCTCTTTACAAAATTTGTTACAACAATGTAACTACACTCACTATTTTAATTGCTTCTAAATAAGCTAATTTGTGAGTCTTTGATGTTGGTTGAGCTTGAATCGCTTTCTCCTTAATTTCCCTCTTTTTCGAATATATACACCAAAATGGTGATATTTAGGGTTTTGAATGAGAGAGGTTGAAGGATGATAGATTGGTATGAATTGATGTATTTGGAGAGTTATTGGGGGTGGTTTATATAGACCAAAGGTCTGTTTTTCTGTATACGTTGGTAGTGGTTGAGGGTTTTATCCACAGGTTTTAAGCCATTTTCCAGAATAAGCTGAAAAGCTGTTTTCGAAATCTGCAGAAAACGATCGGTCGTTTTCTACAGTCGATCGGTCGTTTTTCAGAAAACGATCAGTCGTTTTCAGAAAACGATCGGTCGTTTTTATACTGAATTCTCTGGAAGAATTTGGACCAAAAACGATCGGTCGTTTTTGTCCAGTCGATCGGTCGTTTCTTCAGTATTTCCGCTATTCTTCGAATGCTCATAACTCCTTCGTTTTAGCTCCGATTCTGGTTCCGCTTGAACCGTCGGCTTCGTTTTCGAATGCTCTATCTTTCTAGCATTCTGAAATTTACAAATTCTCTTTTTGGAAAAGACAAGCATTATATCAACGAAATAGAGAAATCGTAAAATCATTAAAAACATAATCAAAGTTATAATCAAAATCCATTATTGAACTCTAAGTTCAACAGAATTAATTCACATGTGTGAAATTTATTCCGAAAAACTTCCTAAGCTTGCAAAGAAGGTTAAATCTCTTAAGAGGACAAATTCTTCTCTCAATGAAGAAATAAGATCCTTGAAAAGAGATATAATTGAAAATGAGTCTAATCCTAAATTATCATTTTTGTTTAATGAAACTGATGAAGAAAAGCAAGACTTGAAAGATAAGAACAATACTCTTGTTCTCTAAAACAAAATTTTAAAAACCGAGAATAACTCTTTAAAAAATAAAAACAATGAGCTTGTCATTACGGTCGAAAAAATCGAGTTAACAATCTCAAGGTTTTCCAAAGGGAAAACCGTGTTGGACAAAATTTTGAGTTGTCAAAAGATATCAAGGACAAAAGCGGTTTGGGTTTCAATTGCAACACTTTTGGCTCAACCACAACCCGCTTTGTCAAATCTTCTAGCATGTCTACAACTCTTATTCCGCCTATACAAAAGGTTGTTTTTAAACAAGGGAGCATTTCAAGAGTTTTGCCAAACTCTTGCAATGATAGAAGAGGTTTAGGTTTTCAAACCAAAACCGTTCATCAAACTTCTAAAGATTCCTATAAAAAGTCATATAATTCTCGTTATGTGAAAAAAGGTATGCATTGTGTGCATTGTAGTAGAAATGAGCATATTTCTTCTAGATTTCCTTATCGTTTTCGTGTTACTAGAAGAGATTTGAAATGGGTAGTAAAGACCCATGCCACTAATAATGTCGGACCCAAAAGAAATTGGGGACCAAATGGCAAAAACGTGTTGTAGGTATCTCCGTTCAAAAGGAGAAAATAAACAATTGGTTGACAACACCAGTAAAATTCGTGGAAGTCAAGAAAATCAAATCCACCATAAAGAATGAAGTACCATTGATTGACAAAAGTGGAAGACATACCAACAAATGGTACCAGATACTTGGACTTGGAAACGCTCAATACAAATGCCATTAGAGAGAGGAATCGACATCACATATTCGGTACATTATACTCTATAATCTTTGCATATATGTGTTTAGTTGGGTTATATGCATCATGATAACATTTTTCATATTTTCTTATTTCTTTGAAAACCCTTTACAAAACCCCCAATTTTTTTATTGTAATTTGATAATGGCAAAGGGGGAGAAAAATGATATTTACAGAAATACGATTGGTTAAAATGGAGGATATATATTTTATACTTGTAAAATCATCATTATTTTTTCATAATCAAAATGGGGGAGATTGTTGAACCATGGGTTCAATATGTAATTGTTTTGATTATGATTTAATGATTTTACAATTCAATGATATAATGTTTGATCTTTTTCAAAACGAGAAAATATATATTTCAAAACTTAAAATGATAGAGCATTCAATACTGAATCCAACGGTTCAAACATAAGTCGATTTGGAGTCCGAACGACCAAATTACGAGTGTTTCAAAAAGTAGAAAAAATCAGTTCAGAATTCTCGAACCATCAAGATAAAGTCCGCTTGATCGAAAATGGTCCAAAAAGTTACAGTTTATTTCGACCCATCGAGATACATGCCTATCGATTGAAAAATACAAGTAACAAATTTTTCCAGAAATCTCGATTCATAAAGATTCAGTCCGTTTCAAAAAAGTTGTTTTTTGCTTTTTCGAAAATAAGCCATTAGTCATTGTATAATATACCCAACAACTAAAAACGGTCATTTATGGACCAATGGACATTTTGGTTCTACAAAACACCCATAATCCCTCTCCAAAATACATCAATCACCATCATTCAATCTCTCTCTATATTAAACACAAAAAACTCCATTGTTGAACAAAAAAGCTCAAAAAGAGGAAAACGATGAGACATGTGATCAAGCTCAAACAACATAAAAAACTCACTAATTAGCTTATTTACAAGCAATAAAATAGCTTATTTACATTGTTGTAACAAAATTGTAAAGAGCAAACTTATAAGCTCAATTATGAGTGAGTGTTTGGTTAGAAGCTTTTAAGCCAAAGTGTTGGTTAAAAGTTCTAGGTTAAACACTTGGATACTCATAGATTGAGTGGGAGTCGTTGACTCGCCTTTTGTGTACTTTTGCACTTGTATCAAGATTGTATCTTCGGGTAGAGGGTGAGCAAATCGGTTGATTAGCTCGATAGGATTTGTAATATTGGGAAGAAGATTATAGTGAAATACTCGGTAAAGTTAATTCTGAGGAGAGAACGTAAGCAGGTTTGCCGAATCTCTATATATCGTGGTGTCGATCTCCTCCCTTACTATTTACTTTCTGCCACTTATATTATTTGTGGATGTGAGCATGTTTCAATTTATTAATAGATTACCATCGCATATTTATTGTTGCAAATATAAATGAGCTAGTTGGGTTGTTAGTTGCGCTTTGAATTTTAATTCCGCAAAAAACATCTAAAATTTTCTTCACCCCCTCTAAGATTTAGTCGCACGGGCCAACAATAATTTTTTAGGCTCTACCCCAGGCAGAAATCATCCCTTTAATTATATTATTGGTATTTTTAATTTTTTTTTCTTCCTTTACGATTCTTTCTCCGTATAACATCATCCTTCTACCATTGTTATTGAGTTTTAAAGGCGATTTATTCTCCCTAAACTTCACCTACACGATAATATCCTTATTTTCCTTATCTTTTATTTAATTGTTTATATTTATCTTTATGCTTTTTATTATTGCTTTACTATGTATTTTATGTTTGAGAATAATGAAAAGTAGGGATTGACAACCTGTATTGATGAATTGTTCTTGTTTATTTAGTTTAAATTAAACGACAATAGCGCGGGCTTTATCGTTATAAAAAAAACTAGAAAAACTTGTGTTTAAATATATTTTAATTGTTTTGCATAATCTCATGGGGGAACTCCTACTTGCTATGATTTATAAATATTATTAGTACGATTGGCCCTAGTGCTCTTGCTAGGTAAAAAAATGCTTTATTTTTATAAACACATTTTTAGGCCAATCAAGTTTTTGGCGTCGCTGCCGGGAATTATTGTTAAAATAAATTTAGTCTATTTATACACACAAAAAAATAGTTCCATGGTTGATGTAAATTGTTTATTTAGTTCAGTTAATTTTACACATGAAAAAATTCCTATTTTTGGAATTGCAAATTCGATTAAATTGTTATTGCAATATTCTGGAACAGTCTGATTTGTATCAGACTCTCTCTGATTCAGATCAAGCTGTTGTTTTTCTAATTCGGATCTCTTCCTTTAGCCGGATCATCATCCTTTAAGTTTCAGATTTATTATTTGCTTTTATATTTATTCTTTAGTTTAATATTCTTAAATTAGTTTTAATTTAATTAAATAGCTTTTTACACATGAAAAAATTCCTATATTTTATACTGATTTAAAGAATCAGTTTATAAAAAAAGAAAAAATATTATCTATTCATATTTTATATTTTTAATTCGTTATGTTCTTAAAACCCTATTTTGGTGAAAAATCTATTTTTGGTAAGGGATATTATAAAAATCCGAATTATATATATATATATATATATATATATATATATATATTGTTGTGAGATTATTGGACTCTTGGGCTTATACTTTATGGGCCCAAGTTGGGCTTGTAACCCTACCCCTCTATCTATATAAAGAGGGCTAGGAGTCTTGTATTTTACATTCATTCACATATTCATTCATAATAAAGACTATACCGTTCTCCCCTCTCTCTACTTCTGTCTCCCTATATACGTAGCTAATAGTGTATCGTAACACGTTATCAGCACTGCTCTCGGAGATCGGAGTACGGATCCTAGATATCAATAAACCTTGAGGTTTATCCGGGTTTTTAGGATTTTGCTATATCGAACTTCACCAACATACGTGAGGAAGGTATATATTTTAACTCTTGTTTGGCTTTGTTAGGCGTAATCTGTATATTATGCCTAGCGAATATATTAACAAACTACATGTTAATAATATAATGACATAGCATCTACTAAAGTATATGTGTTACTGGATACGTCCATAACTACTATTGTCTGCATATAAAAAAAAATAAAAAAATTATAAGACATATTGTGATGGTTTATGATAATCTGTATCTGTAATATGTATGTAATAATATGCAAGTTGCCATGAATATGTAGTACTATTACCATAAATTACTACTGGCATGAAAAAAAAAACATATACTAACAAGTATAACAAATTGAATTGTTTACTTCTATGCATAAATTCGTACAATTATATGTAATATTGTATGTCTAGCAAAAGCATATTTTTTGAGGGGTAAAATATAGCATATGGAAACTCTATTGTACGTAAAACCATCAATAATCGATTTGTAAATCGAAAATCATGTAATTGTAAAACATGTATTAATCTGTCGGATTAAATCTGCAACAAACTGAAACGTATGTACTGATTTGTAATTCTCTAAAAGCTGTAACCTATTCTGGAAATTACTCAAGGACTAAACTGAAACTTGTCTGAAATTATGGACTGAAGCAGTAATAATGCTGTAAATAGATATATAGTTTGCTGAAATTACATGGATAGTCCCTGTAGTATATTACATGTATAAAAAACAGTATATATGTGTTATAAAAGTCAATATTCAGTCTAAATATTCACCCACATGCATATATATATTTATTAAAAAGGCAAGTGAATAAAAAAAAAAAATTGCATGTAAATTGATTTGATTTGATTATGTTAGAATCTTCATGGATTGATTGATAATCTTAAATAGATTTGATTTGATATGTTAGAATCTTTATAGATTGATTGATAATCTTAAATTGATTTGTTTATAACACCAAATCTACTGCATGATTAGATACCTAAAATATATTTACTGCATGTTTATATATATATGGTTAATATAGACAGGTACAATCTATATTTAATTTATTACCATGTTTATGATATGATAATTTGCGAAATCATATATTTTCACATTTAAGTTGGAAAAATTATGAACCTTCCCCAACTAGGCTCACCTATTTGGATACGATGTCTAGGAAAGATATAGGCGGAAGTCGATATCCTAATGAGGTCGGGTTTTAAGTGGCATTCGTGCCCTCCACCCTCACCGTCTTTCCTGGTCGTTTTTCAAGTAGAGCTACCGAAAGGGGTTGACTAAATAATAATTTCCCCGAGTGTGTTTATATAGTGATGTATGTTTCGCCGAATTGGTGTTTCAGTATCGACCCGTCGTTCGATCAATGAAAACCGATTCACATGAGAAGCAAAACTAATGTTTTCGAACCTGTCGTTTCGAAAAAAAAGTTTGTGCTTGTGCAAACCATAAACATATAAACCAGTCGTTTTATATGATAAATAATCCAGAACTCCCAACACATGTTGGATGCCATCTATGATGAGAAAATTCGCAAAACATACTTGCGAAATGACTGTTTAGACGTGATGTTATTCCGTCACCACATGTTAGTCACCCTGATGTGTGAAAATTTGATGCCCAAATTTTTTTTTGGATGCCATCTTTGATGAGTAAAACACGAGTTTGTTGTTACCCTCGAGATGAATGCTAAGGCGTTGATTTTATTCCGTCGCCACATTTGAGACGTGATAACGTCTATGGTGAACAAATGTCTGAAATTGACATATTGGAGCTATCCTTCACCAAAATACTAGCTTGGAAATTGTATTCCATAAGCAGTATCGTGAATTTATATTCACCATGTTCCTTTATCGCCCATCTGTTATTGGATAAGAAAATTACCCCGGTGAGTAGTTTTAATCCTATTGGGTAAATGGCGAATTGTTTGCGTGATATTAATGCTCTTCGTGTACATTTTTTTTTCACGAATCGAGAACCGGGACAAGTGTTATTTGTCTCGAACTGTCGCGATCCCGATGAATCTCTTAGCCAAGCGAGATTTTAGACAATCGTCGAAATTGAAACCTGTGGCTCCAAGACAGTAATTGAAAGGAACAATATGGGCCGTTGTCACAAAGTAAGAGATGATGCTCAAGGAGCCAACTCTATACTATAAAGACAACGGTCATGCACGGTTACTCCTTAAATAGTTCACAACTATTATAAAGGTGGAAAAACCGATGCTAATGTGGTTAAAGTTAATTGAAAGGAAACTATTGAGACCCCCGATTTTGTGGCTCAAATGAGTTTGATACCTTTCTTTACTGATTTTGATAAATCATTGAGCCATTTTTTCGCTCATCTGGATTATGTTTTCCATTTGGATTATTATTTTTCCATTTGGACCATACTTTTGGATTATGGTTTGCCTGTTTTACGAAATTTCTCGAAATAATTTAAAGTGTTTTGAGCAAATTCCTTTGACAAATGTGACCAAACTTTAAATTATGAAATTTTAGGCAATACTTGTGGTGTAGTTGGTTTTTTTTTGGAAATAGTGGGTAACAATGTACCACATAATTTCACCAACTACTTGCCTAAAAGTGTACTCAGTGACAACGATTCTGGACCTGTCGTTCCAAATCGAAATCTTTGGTAAAGCCAAATTGATTTGTCAAATATGAGGCGTTATACTCCTATAGGTCCTGTTGTACCTTGTTGAGTTATAAAATATTCGAGAAAACCAGTGTTACCTGGTAATAGCTCATGAAAGAATTGAAATTTCTTTACATAGTCTCCATTCAATACGACCAAAAGCGTATTTTTAGAGGAGTTGGAATGTCTTTCAAGTGGTTGCTATCACATTCTTTAAAGCGTTTAAAGTTTCCTTATCATTTCGCCTGTCGTCGAATGATAAAGAATTTAAATGCTAAGACATGATTGTCTTTACTATCATTCGCCTGTCGTCGATTGATAAGAGCATTTTGATATTGTGGCATTGACCGGATTAGATATTCCCGGGTCAAAAGACGATGCTTGATTTATAATCGCATCGCATTTGGATTCTCTTTGAGGATATATTTCGTGATTAATCCGAAATTCATGCCACTAATGCTCACTTTGAAAGACTAGTATGTGTAAAGATCACGAAATGAACTCGTAGAATTCTTGTAAAGAATTGAAGGAGTTATTGTGGACTTATCCAACCATAAGACGGATCATAAATATAAATGGTTATGGTTGATGCATCGACAATATGGTCACATTTTAATGTTGTCCACATAAATGCAGCATTTTCCAAACTTTTAGCCCTATCATTAAGTTGATGGCTCATGATCCGGATTATCCTGAAAAGTCTAGCCGACTTGATAATTCCGAAGAGTAATAATCGAAATTTCGATTTGAATTACTTGAGTTTGGAAATTGAAATTGAACATCCTGTCGATTATGTTCAGACCCAAATGGACTCACGGAAAGTTTGATGATGCGACTGCAAATGATTGCACGCATTTCTTGGTCTTGCGCACCAAGATTTATATTTCCGTATGGGGTTATGCTATTTTGCTGCATTGGTCCGTTATGAGGCCCATAGACACTCAAACACCATATGCGTACCAGCTGGTTACTGGTTATGAGCCAGAAGTCTCATATTAACGCGTGTTTAGAGTGATTAATTAATATTTTAATTGAGCCGTTCTAGCGTTCAAAATATGGACCTCTGAAGGCGACATAAGTCGATTATGAATCTCCTGCCTATCATTTGATAGAGTAACCTTGGCAAGCGATCTCTTTACCGCATGATATGCGAAAGTGACATCGCTAAGACTGTTCTCCCCGTCGTTAGGGGGAGATTTGCACGTTACCGTTAATAAGGAACGACGTGAAGTAACGTGGCATAACCCACTCAGTCTTAGCTTGATCCCCAAAACTGCACTTAGTGATAAGTAAGTGCATAGACTCCCTCAAGTCTAACTAAATGCCAAACGCATTTAATGACTTTATGAGATGTCACGAGATCATTTATACCTGCTGCAAAATGCTTGCAAGGATAGACGTCCCTGTCGGACGCCGTGTTCCTGTCGTAACACGTTGCTTTTGGCCGAACCCGCCAAGCAAAGGACGCTGCCGTTGGCCGTCAGTCTGTCATCCTTCCTAAGATATGAGGAAGTTGACCGGTTCTTAATTCGTTCAGCCCCAGAGGTGGTGAACTGAAACTCGTTCGTCGCACGAGATTATAAAGGATCTAGGAGATGTGTGATTCCTCTTCATCCTAAGAATCTCGAAATATCTGTCGATCATGATATCTTAGACGATATTGAAGCGAAACGAGACTGTCATTGATTACTTGTTCATATATTCGGTGACGACTGATAATATGAGCAAATTATGATAGGGAACCATGTACCGTTGCCTGAAGTCAACGTAGAATAGACTGACCTAATGGAAACTTGCAATCCAAGTAGACTCCTTAGCGAAAGTGTGTTCGGACCTGTAGCTCCAACACCACCAATGTTAAACGAGTTCGTTTATTTGGTTATTCGTAAGGAAAAGTGATGAGAATAATGAGATTGTAGAATGCTCGCCTAGTAGCGCATGGCTTCTCTCACACCTTGGAATTGATTACGAGATGGTTGATTTCCTTGTAATGGACATTATAACAGTCCCCTACTTTACCAGTTTAGTAGTTTCCGAAAAACTGAGTATGCAGCCATGAATGTGGTCACGGTTTTATCTCTATAGGGATTTAGACAAAGCGATATAGATGAAGGTCCCTGTGTGACTTCATAATGCTTAAATCAAGTAGTTCCTGACCACGGAACACGATCTCAATTAACTGAGACATTCACTATATGGATTAATATAATCCGAGCGGATGTGGTATACCGCCTAAGTGAGTACTTGATTAGCTTGGGATACTTGAACAAGTATTATGCCCTTGCGTGTTTTATTACGCGATCCATTTTTGGATTTGCCTTCGAGATGAAGGATCTTGGGAAGAAACGGTAGTGACTCGGCCTGATGATCGACTCCCGTAAAGATTGAATCTAAGTCCATGATTCAGACTACACCCAGAAGGTGTTATGACGTTGTATTCATCACGACGCTAAGTCGTCAGATTCTCCCATGATCGTTCGATCACTAGACATTGATATAGACCCATTCCGTCCCTGATGTGACGATGAAGAGATATTGAACCATGATGTTCATATCTAAGTACAATAAGCGCATTATTGTACTTGGTCTAATGTGCTAGGACGAACATCTCGTCTGCTGTGAATGGTATAGCTCGACACAGCATCGCGCTAACACGCTGCCATCGAAATGGCATAAAAGACATTTTCCCATTACCTTAAGGTAACTGTGGATGAGGGCTTGTCTTATCCCATTTGCGTCATCGAGTGTACCTACCCCCTTCGGTACTCGAATTAACGCAACCCTTTTTCGGTTATACCGATGCCGGTTACTTATCAGACCCGCATAAGGGATATTTCTAACATGGTATGTCTTTACCATTAGGAATAAGGCGACATCTTGGAGGTCTTGGAATGACTTCAAGTGAACCACTCTGATCTATTCGTGCTCTATGAGACGACTAGAGAGTGTATATGACTTCGAGCTAGTATTAGTCATATTTGAATTACATATGTTCTGTCTCACGATCCAGATAAAACACTTGTCATAGAAGACAACTTGTTGTTATTGATCAAGAGAGACATGACTACATTATGCTATTTAGCATTTCTCGCCGAAATTAATCTTCACAAATGAAGTTTAAGAGCATCCAGTTGAATGCTCGTTCTATTCCACGTTAGATTTTCTTGCATCCAGTCGTATGTAAGTAAATGAGGCATCCAGTCGAATGCTCGTACTCTTTCTTGGAATATGAAATCTTTGCACCCAGTCGTGTGCAAGTGAGGGGGAGCATCCAGGTGAATGCTTATTGCACTAATTACTACTTAGTCGAAATCTTCGCACCCTGTCGTGTGCAAGTGAGGGGGAGCATCCAGTCGCATGCTCGTGTACTCTTTTTGTCCTTAGACCAAGGTTTTTTCCCACTGGGTTTTCCTTGGCAAGGTTTTTAGCGAGACACGTTCCCATTATATCTCACTTAAGATTGCCGAAATTAGGGGGAGTATCCTGTTGTATACTTCTTACCATTGTGTACTCTTTTGTCCTTCGACTAGAGGTTTTTCCCACTGGGTTTACTCTAGCAAGGTTTTGATGAGGCACCTGTTTTGTGGTTGATCCCATACTACTACCACTGTTGCACTCTTTTTCCTTCGATAAGAGATTTTCCCATTGGGTTTGCTCTGTCAAGGTTTTGATGAGGCACACTGTTTTGTGGTTAGTTACTTACATTATATTTCGGCCTATATCATTCGGCTACACAGTTTCTCCTAGGTACCGGTTTTGTCCCACACTGGGTTTTCCGGCCCTAAGGTTTTTATGTGTTTAGCACTGCGAATGAACTCGACTCAGATCGACTGCATGAAGACGAAGAATTCAAGACGTCCAAAGGGGGAGTGTTGTGAGATTATTGGACTCTTGGGCTTATACTTTATGGGCCCAAGTTGGGCTTGTAACCCTACCCCTCTATCTATATAAAGAGGGCTAGGAGTCTTGTATTTTACATTCATTCACATATTCATTCATAATAAAGACTATACCGTTCTCCCCTCTCTCTACTTCTGTCTCCCTATATACGTAGCTAATAGTGTATTACAACATATATATATATATATATATATATATATATATAATATTTCGGTACACATAGTTGCATTTTAATTATGTATTATTTTGGAGATGTAGGAGATATATTATAGTTGCATTTTAATTATTTCCTTATTTTATAAAATTATTGCAAGCTACCATATATTTGGAAGAAAAAATCTTTTATAAAAAAATATATTCTATTCTGATTTGAAGAATCAGATTATACAATATAAAAAATAAAAATAAATAAAAAAAAAAAATATTTTATATATTTAATTCGTATTTTAAGAAGCCCAGAATAGCCATATTGGTAAAAAAAAAAATCTATTTTTGGAAAAGGGAGGAAATTTTATTTTGAATTTTATATATAATATATTTTTATATATTTGGTATATTTAGTTTCCTTAATATATATATAATATTTGCAAAAATACCAAAGATTGAGATTTGGTGTTATAATTTTGTTTTTCTCATTTGAAGAATTTGTTTTAAAAATAAATTAAAAAAAAGTTTTTTACTTAGTTATTTTATTTATTAATTATTATTTATTTAGTAATTAATAATTATTTTATTAATTAAAAAAAATTATTACTTAAAAAAAATATTTTGTGGGAGTATATAATCAGATTTTTATCCTAAAAAATAAAAAGAAAAAATATTTTTTTATATTACTTATTATTTATTTATTTAATAGTATTTATTAAATAAAAAAATTTAGAAAAAATTCAGAAAAGTTTTGAAAATAAACTGAATCTCATTTAGTTTTTAAAAAGAAAAATAAATTTTTCATTATTAAATTATTATTTGTTTTTTTGTATATAGTATTACTTAACTATTTAATTATTATTTATTAATTAATGAAAATAAATTCAAAAAAAAAACTTTTTGAAATTCAAGCTGAATCTCAGTTTGTTTCTAAAAGAAAAAAAAATATTTTTATTTTTATTTTATTTTATTTTTATTTATTTAATTATTATATGAAAAAAAAAAAAAAACCATTTCCTGATTTCAAGAATCAGGTTATCCTTCTCTAAAATTTTAAAAATATTTTATTTGTTTTTATTTGATTGATTTTTAATTAGTCTTTTAAGAGCTCTTAAATTACCAAAAAATAATTAAACTTCAATTATTTCAGAACAATCTCATTCTAAAATGCAAACTGATAAGAGTTAAAATTACCCCTAGACCTCTTTGTTGTGTCACCATGATGCAACAAAGGCCTAACTCGGATTCCCATGAAAATCCGAGTTTACTTTTTCTCATCTTAATTCTACTTGTTGAGTTTTCAACTCAACATGGAGACCTATAGTAACCTTACCCTAGTTTGTTCTCAAAGCAATAGAACCGATCCCATAGAGCGATGCCACGAGAGTTCGGAACCTTTGGATGATGTTATCAAAGGAAGATAAAGAGACGATGCTAGACGCATTCAAGGAAATGATGAACATAGTTGAGGCTAAAAAGACGAAATTAGGCGAGGAGCATAGTAATGAGGCTGTTGTCAGATTGTGCAATTAACTAGAAAAGGAAGATGAAAAGAAGATTGATAATGTTGGTAGTGCTAATACAAGAATGATGGAGAAAAGTCAAACAGTGAGAGAGGACAAAGAGGTTGTACCCCAATCTCGCTCTTATCCTTTGTCTTTACTTAAATTCTGACATACCCATAAAAATCCTTCGTATAATCATAAAAGACTGCACCCTTATCTTTCTAAACCAACCCCTAAGCTGCAATCAACTGTCCTACCTATACATATGCATATCCAATCAAAAGAGATAGAGCTCAAAGTAGGGGATTTATTCGAAAACTACCAATTTTCACTCAAGCTAACAGGACGGTGAAGCCAAGAGAGGAACCAACCAAGGAAGGGAATTTCAAGGATGAGTATGAGGAAAAGATAGTACTTAAAGAGGAGTTTAAAGAAGAACCCTTAGTTATAGTTGTTAAAGAACTCATATGATTGTTTAAGTCAATGAAGATCCTTTGGTAGGATCTGACGCAAAGAAGGACGTTAAAGTGGAGCTTCAGGATAAGTCCATAGTCAGAGTTGTGGAGGAGCTCATAGATATAAAGGAGTCTGAGTCATGTATCACCAAGATATAGTTTGACAAGAATGACTATGGAAAGGACCCTAAGTCTGTAAGGGGGTTCTGAAAGAGTTTGTTGAGCATTCAATCTTTAAATCTGAAAGGGTCATCTTTTGTGAAGCTAAGCAAGAGAAGTTTTTAGCCCACGACCCCTGTAACACCCTCTTATCGGAAAAGAGGAAAAACTAGTCGAAGGAGAGGTAAGATAAAAGTCATTGATTCAAAAACTCGACTGTTTTGTAAACTAGTTGGCACACTAGAAAGATTCGGCAGTTTGACCATCTAAAGAAGCCCAAGAGACCTCTTTAGGAATGAAGCAAGACAATAACCAAGCATATGTGGAATAATAAAGTGTCCAAATTGTTGAAGAAGAAAGTGTGGCGAAGCCTGTTTAGTCTATCGCCTGATAGAGGTAAGTAAGTAAAGTTGTCGTTCGTAATCGTTTAATTTTTTTTTAAAAGAGCCAGCAATATATTTTTATTTTATTTATGTTTTATATATAATGTGTAGTCATGTGTTTGAGTCTGCATGTAGTTTTTAGTTTTTTTCATGAAATCAACGATGATTTCTTATGATCTCTCTAGTCAATGAGGACACTGTCCGAGCTAGTTGGGGGTGAGGTACATCACCATTGATTGCATGATAAATGGGGAGAATTTTTCAAAATTTTCACTTGTTTTTTGTGTCAAAAACCACCATAATTTTGTTTTATTTTATATGTATCTCTCATTTGAGAGAGTTTTTAAGGAGTTGATATTATTAAATATGAATTTCTTCCGCACATGCGTTTAATGTTTTTGTTGAATACCTTCAGCGATGCTCTAAAAGGCTGGTAAACGAAGGAGCTATAATAACCCTATAGTCCTCATAAGTTGAGTAGGGAAATTTCCGGATAGATAACATGGGAAAATCCCGATGGTATAAGGAGGAATGGTGCAGTTAAATTGTGGGAGGATAAAAAAAAGCCAAAGTGCTCACATAAAAGCCAAGGGACTCAGAAAAAAAGAGAAAAATAAGAAGAAAAAATAAATTAAAAAAGTAGCCTAAGAGCTCAAAAGCCAAAGCGCTTGTGGATTCGTGAGCATTAAAAACAGAAGCTCTTAAGCGAAATAGAATGGAGGTATACATATTATCTTATTTTGATAAACGGCAAGTAATAGTCAAGTTTAATAGAATCGTGATTTGAAAATACTTTCTCAAAATATTTGTCGAACTACGAATAACGAATATACACTTGACAGTAAAGGGACCAACATCATATGCAATCTTACTCGGAGCTATTTTGGGCCGAGAGGCAATTTTAATAACAAACCTTAACTATCTCTACAGGTCTTACCATGTTTTGATATGACTATGAGATGTTTTTACTTTCTTGTTTTCGTGTGATCTCGTAAAAATGGGGAGGGTTTTGTTAACATTGGGGAGACATATCTGTTTCTGGGTGTCATACTAGTAAACCCCAACGAGACTATAACTCGTCATTTTATGCTTTAAAGGATTAAAGGCTTGTTGCATACACTAAATGCAACCGTGATTTCTACGATAGTGAATTATGATTTTATTTTTTTATTGTTTTAGTATTTAGATACTCAGTTTCTTCTGAGGGCGACTATCGAGCTAGTTGGGGGGTGTGATTTTAACCTAGATTATGTCATTTCGAGGCTTTATGTTAGCTTTAAATTCAACTACATTGCATAAATAGGTGTTTTTATGCCAATTTACTATCTTTATATGTTTCGGAGTCGTTTATGTATTTATATGTGAAAATTGCCCTTTTTAGGTGCAAATATCTGAAGAAATGAAATGAAAGGACTCAACACGCAAGTTGGAGGAGCTAAAGGACCTAAAAGAAGACAATAATAAATTTATATTCGGTCAACTATGCTACAATTGGGGAACAAGGAATAAATCTAAACAAAAAGGAAATAAATTCAGTTTTCCGCCTAATGATTCGAATCAAGACTATTTATTCGAATAAGAAGATCTTCCGTGGCCATAAATCAATGCCGTGTCACAATTTTATTGGCCAAACAGTGCCTTATTCGAATAAGACCCTCTTTAAGAAAATTTTAGGAATTAGGTTCTCGAATTTTCTGATTTGAACACTATGAATACTAGTTGTCTTGTAGTAATTTTTTAGACTCTGCCTCCAGACAGAAACCCTCCCTTTAATATAAACTTTCTCTTTAATTATATTATTGGCCTTTTTAATTTATGCTTCTTCCTTTATAATGCTTTCTTCGTATAACATCATCATTCTACCATTGTTATTGAGTTTAAAAGGCGATTTATTCTCCCTAAACTTCGCCTACTCGGTAATATAGTTCTTTCCCTTATCTTTTATTTAATTGTTTATATTTATCTTTATGCTTTTTATTATTGCTTTAGTATATATTTTATGTTTGAAAATAATGAAAAGTAGGGATTGACAACCCTTATTGATGAATTGTTCTTGTTTATTTAGTTTAGATTAAACGACCATAGCGCGAGCTTTATCGTTATAAAAAATTTAGAAAAACTTGTGTTTAAATATATTTTAATTGTTTTACATAATCTCATGGCAGAACTTGTACTTGCTATGATTTATAAATATTATTACTTTCGGGCCATGTAAATCCTCTTCTTCATCTATTGGACGAAAGGGATCTTTCTTGATATCGAGAGAGCAAACATAGCGGTGTACTTTGTCCATATAAAATTGGTGAATTACTTTCTCAGTGTAGTTAGACTGATGAATAAATATACCCTTAGATGTATACTCGATATGTAAACCAAGACAGTACTAGTCGGACTCCAAACGTGTTCAAATTAAAATCCTTTTTAACATAGCAAGAGTACTAGGGTCGAGCGTAGTTTTATATATAAGATAAGTATAAGTTCGTTCCACGGAGACAGTGTCAATTATTTAAATATTGCTAAGACACGTTTTTTATTGGTTTGCTAAATCACGATTAGGCTCGTGCCTTTAGCTTTAAATCTAAGTTTAACTACTCTAAATTATACTAACACGCAAGGACAAATAATTGCAGAGGTAAGAAGTGTCAATTCTCGCCTTGCGACTAACGAACAAGCATGCAAAATAATTGAAATAAATTAAATAACAAGTAAGGGATAAGAACGTGTTTACTTGTAAAATAAATTGCAAGTAAGAAGGATGTGTGAGCTCAACAAGATGACAATGGAGGAACACCAATACTCAGCCCCCAATGTAGGATAAAATATTAAAAGAACAATAAAGTAGAAGGAAATATTTTTAGGGAGAAGGAAGAAAGAAAAATAAAATAAAATAAATGGCTCTCGTTAGTAAAAACGACTTTCAAAAATATTGTAGGTCTAGGGTATTTATACAAGTCAGCTCAAAAAATTCCAGAACTTAAACCCTAATATTTCGTTATCCGAATAAGAGGTGTCTGATTCGGATTAGACTATGTTTGTACAATTAGAATGCACCACATCATTAATTTATGGCGGCGATAGATCTCTGATTCGACTAAGAGGGTCTGATTCGGATCAGCTGGCAAATAATTGAATTTTATTTCCCTTTTGGTTAGATGTTTAACTTGTTCCCCATTTTTTGCTCTTTTGACGGAATTAAAATTTCCTATAGTCTTCTTTTAGGTCCTTTAGCTTCTTCAACTTGTACTTTGAGTCCCTTCATCTCATATCTTCACACAAATGCACCTAAAAAAGAGAAATTTTTACTCATAATAGATAATTGACTTCAAAATACACAAAAATGGTAAATCAATATAAAAATACCCATTTATGCAACATAAAGTTGGATTTAATGTCATAAATAATGTCAGAGAATAACAGTTTCTAGGTCAAATCACACCCCCAACTAGCTCGATACTCACCCTTGAGTGTCGAAAGCGGTAAATAGGCGGAGTTAAACTCAATGTCTACATACTAAAATAATAAAAATCAAATCCTAACTCACTTTCACAGGAATCACAGTTGCACTTAACATGTGCAACAAGACTTTAAACTTTTAAAGCATAAAAGGACAAGTTATAGTCTCGTGAGGTTTTACTAGAACGACACCCACAAACAGATAAGTCTCCCCAGTGTTATAAAACCCTCCCCAATCTTACAAGATCACACGAAAATAAATAGTGCAAACACCTCATAGTCATATCAAAACATGGTAAGACCTCTAAAGATAGCTAGGATTTGTTGTTAAAAATGTCATTCGGCCCAAAATAGCTTGGTATAACATTGCATATGTTGTTGGTCCATTGACCGTCAAGTGTATATTTGTTATTCGTATTTCGACACTCATTTTACGAAAATATCTTTGCAAATCACCATTTTATTAAAATTGACTATTACTTACCGTTTATCAAAATAACATAATAGCTTCGCGAATCACCATTGACTATATTTGTTCATATCTTTGCAAATCACCATATGCTACTTCGCTTAAAAGCTTCGCGAGTCCATTAGCCTCTTGTCTTTTGAGCTCTTAGGCTTTTTTTATAAATATATTATTATTTTATTAGTATTATTTCTAGCCCCTTGGTTTTTTATTTGAGCACTTAGACTTCTTTTAATATCCAATAATTTTACTTCACCGTTCCTCCTTTATAGCTCCAGGCAACTTTTCCTTGTTCGCAAACTAGTACTAAGCCTATAGACGATGTTCCCTCAATCACTGCTCACACTTATGTGCAAATGAAGACTTATTGGGCATTGCTATAGATTCTTAAAAATATTTCTAAAGGATATGTTATCGAGGCTATGTGGTCGTTTAGACAAAACAAAATGATCTACTTCCTAAACAGAGTCATCGGGCAAGCGTAACCTAGCCACACCCGCTGCTAGTCCCCCCTACATGAAATTGCTAGATGAGGGTATTTTGCAACAACTACCAGACCAGACACCACTTCATAATTAAGCATGTAATACAAAGGCTTTATAAAACAGATCTTATTTGCAATTTTGAGGGCCTGTGGCATTAAAAAGGATAATCGCATACACTGTTAGAATATATTTATCATGCAACTTATACCATATTATACCTTCCTAAATTGGTGTGAGCGGAATAATTAATAACAAAACAGACGTGTCAAAAGATTTAAAACCATAAAATGATATGAGTATTTTCTTATTTCCAAATTCTCGCCACATGTTCACGGATCAGAATAGGTTTTCTATTTTTTATTTTCTTTTCAAAATGCAAGAATGTAACAAATTTAAGTTCTAACTAACATGTATATAAACAATTTAAACCATAACAAGAATATATGCAAAAGTTTCGGAGTTTTAGATAGAATACACCTGACAGTGCAGTGATGTTATGAGAGTCAGCTTCTTATATGAAAATGTAACTGGCAAATGCCACATCATCTCCTCGTATTTATTAGATGTCTTTCTCTCAACAAACTCGATTTCTTTCCTCCACTAAAAACAACACTTGATCAATGATATAATTAAAACAATGTGGTTTTAGGAAAGTATCGTATAGAAATGCTAACTCCGTAAAAACTCTCTCAAATGAGAGATACAAATAAAAATAACATAAATGATGGGGGTTTTAGTATGCGAAAACAATCAGTTTTTTCTTAAAACAGTTTAAATACATGTAAAAACCATTAAAATCTTAAAATTTTATGCTAAAATTACTCCCCATTGTTTATCACTTTCATCGACCTTCCCCCCACCCCTCCAAAAAAAAACTAAACTCAGTAGTGTCCTCACTGTTTATCCTCACATTTTAAGAGTTGAAGATAATCAACGATGAAAAATGGTGAACTACGCAATGCAGACTCAAATAAAATTTGATATGCACTTTAAAACGACAAAAATAAATAAAAGAAAATTATTTTTGGAATTTTCAAGACTCTAAAAAGCGCATGGTCACTCCCAAATTATTAAAAAGGAATCACCCATCTCATAAAAAGAACACGATAATCCATACTAACAAAACGAAAGCATCCAAATCTACTAAACACGACATAAATATAAAAATAAATGCAAAACATCAAATAAAAGAGTAGCTTGATCTCAATAGTAGATATGAATATAAAAACTCCCTCAATATTCGGGTGGCTCTTCTTTCCATTTCCTCCTAGTAGCATCCCTAGCTCGCTTCACTTCATCCTGGAACATGTGTGGAACTCCTCCAATCTTGAACTCGAACTGTCCCCAAAGTTTTCCTTTCGATCTCGTCCCCTGACTAGTTCCCACAAACCACTAGGCTCCTTAGGCCTTGCGTATAAAGGTTTTTCCAAATATCGATCGATGCCATGATATCTCAATATCGCATTTCTAAAGTTGATTATAAGTTCGGACGCGGCCATGAAAGGTCTCCCACGAAGTATCAAAGTCTACACCTTATCGTCTCTAGGTATCTCAACAATCTCAAAAATCTCCCACGAGAATCACAAAATCTACCGTATAGCGCAAATCCCCGATACGAATAACCACATCAACAATCTCACCAGATTGTTGACTTTCTTCCTCGACAGATCCACAAACTGTAAGTCATGGCTACTACTAATCATTCCTCTTATACCCTTATTAATCTACATGGATAATGGCATAATGTTCGTTGAACCTTCGGTGTCTAACATTTTCGTCAAATTAATCGGATCAAGGTCGCCTCACGAACTCCTCTCAAGAACAAAGTCGATAGAAATACACTCGATTAGCTTATGTTTCGAAACGGGGTCCCTCAACTCAATCTCTTTAGTCACTAGCATCTCATAAAAGTTGTTCACTTCATGTGCACCCTCTATCTCGTCATCGAAACAATCATCCATTTCACTATCCAAAGAACTTACGCTCTCCTCATCGGTTTTGTCGCCTATAGCCTTTCCTTCACTTCGCAATTAAGGCTCTCTATGTTTCCACAATATTTTCTTGAAATCCTCATCGTAAACCATTTCTACCCAATCTACTCGTTCCTCATCATCATTAACCATAACAAGTCGGTCAAACCTCTCATCATCGTACGAACACATCGGAACACGCAATTTTATACCATTATTCCTCAAAATAACCTCCTCTATCGCGTAATCGATGTTGGTTCGGGATGTCGCAAGGAAAGGAGTACCTAAAATAATGGGTATACATCACGTCTTGAACTGGGTATGTTGGTTCGAGCGGGTCAGGTGGAAACGATTGGTGAAATTCCATGAACTGTTGTTCAGAAAAATGGAGCACACCTAAACGATTGGCAATGTGGCAGAAATCTGTTCCAATAGGTGGAACTGCCCATCCCCTAACTTGTTCGACTAGTTTGTCAAAATAGGCAACACACTCAGCTATCGGATAACTGAGGACATTCCCTTAACAATGAGAACTGATCAATTTCTTCATCTGCGTAGGTAAGGCAAAATAAAAAAATGAATTAAAAGATTTGGCACAAATACATGATGGGGGAATGCGCTTTGAAGGTCTTTGAAATGCTCTCACGCTTCACATAAATTCTCCCCTGACTTAACATTGAAGTTCTGAAGTTGCAATTACAACGACATAGTACGGTAAGCAGGAAAGAACTTCTTGAGAAACGATTGAGTAGGGTTATCCCCAGAATTGATTGAACTTGGAGCTAAGATCTTAAACCAATCATGAGATGTTCCGCTTAATGAAAAAGGAAAAGGCCTCATACGGACAGTCTCAGCTGACGCCCCTTCGCCAGGATTCAAAGTACAAGCAGCCTCAAAATTGGTGAGGTGCCTATATGGATTGTCGGATCGACCCCACTCAAAGGGAGCGACGTGATTTAAGAGATTTTCCTTTAACACATGACTGGGTCCTACGCTAGATGGGAAAACCAATGGCGAAGTGTGATTCGCCATGGTGGGGGTAGAGGTAGTAATCTAGCATACCTTGATTTAGTTCATTATTATTATTATCTCCATTAGCGTTATTGTTATTATTGTTATTAATAATTTCATTCGCAAATGGGTTTCCTTCATCTACATGGTCCATTAGTATGGTTCTATGTGTACTGGTCTCGGAAAGAATGGGTTTTTTGAAGTTAAGTCTACGTGCTACAGAGCGCGTAAAATACCTCGAAGGTTCGGCTGAAATAGGTTTAGAGGGAGTTCAGATCTTCGTGATAGATCCTAGCGAAGCCTCAGTTGTGTCTGAGCGACCCAACGAGCAAGACAGGTTATTTAAAGTAATTAAAATTTATTTTAGTAAATTTTAAGTTCACATTCCAAATGGGGTGGATTTTGGAAAAATTAACGAATTAATAAATTTTAATTAGTTTTTTTAGTAATTAAACAATTAATTAATTAAATAAATCTGAATTGTAATTTTCTTTTTCTTTTTGTATTCACACTATAGTTAAAAAAAATCAAAAAAAATTTAATCTGGAATTTAAATAATTAGTTAAACTTTAGTTTTTTATAAATTAAAGTGAAGAATTAATAAATTAAAACTTTTTAAATGAATTAGATCAATTCTGGAAACACTTATCTAAATCACCTTGTGTTATCCCAATCAGGTCTGATCCGAAAAAGACTGTCTGATCCGAATAAGGTCATACAGATTCTAGAAGTTAGGTTTTAATGTTTTTTTCGAATTTGAGCAATTCAACATAGTAATATCCCAAATAAAAATCAACTAAACAATAAAAACAATATTCCACAGATATTTACAAGATAAAATTAAAAAGAAATTGTACCCTAAATAATTTTTAAACAAATAAAACGCTGTCCCCAGCAGCGACGCCAAAAACTTGGTCGGACTCAAAACGTGTTTAAATTAAAATTATTTTTAACCTAGAAAGAGTACTAGGGTCGATTGTATTTTTATAAGATAAGTAAAAGTTCGTTGTACGGAGACAGTGTCAATTTATTTAAATATTACTAAGATACGGTTTTTATTGGTTTTTTAAATCACGATTAGGCTCATGCCTTTAACTTTATATCTAAGTTTAACTACTCTAAATTATATTAACATGCAAGCATAAATAATTTCAATGGTAAAAAGTGTCAAATCTCGCCTTGCGACTAGCTAACAAGCATGCAAAATAATTAAAACAAATTAAATAACAAGTAAGGGATAAGAATGTGTTTACTTGTAAAATAAATTGCAAGTAAGAATGATGTGTGAACTCATCAAGATGAGAATGGAGGAACACCAATACTCAGCCCATAATGTAGGATAAATATTAAAAGAACAATAAAGTAGAAGGAAATATTTTTAGAGAGAAGGAAGAAAGAAGAATAAAATAAAAATAATGGCTCTCGTTAATAAAGACGACCTCCAAAAATATTGTAGGTCTAGGTTATTTATACAAGTCAGCTCAGAAAATTTCAGAACCAAAACCCTAATATTTCTTGATCTGAATCAGAGTTGTTTGATTCCGATCAGAGTTTGTTTGTACAATTAGAATGCACCACGTCATTAATTTATGACAGCGGAAGATCTCTGATTTGAATAAAAGGGTCTGATTCGGATCAGCTGACGGAGAACTGAATTTTATTTCCTTTTTGGTTAGATCTTTTACTTGTTTCCCAATTTTTACTCTTTTGACCGAATTAAAGTTTCCCATAGTTTTCTTTTAGATCTTTTAGCTTCTCCAACTTGTACTTTGAGTGCCTTCATCTCATATCTTCACACAAATGCACCTAAAAAGGGCAATTTTTATTCATAATAGATAATTGACTTCAAAATACACAAAAATGGTAAATTAATATAAAAATACCCATTTATGCAAGATAAAGTTGGATTTAATGTCATAATTAATGCCAGAAAATAATAGTTTCTAGGTCGAATCGAGTACTTTGTTTTCTCGAGATCTTTAATTTCGAATTCCCTTTTCAGGTAATTAGCAACCTTTGAGATCTCTTCAGGAGTCCCAATTATATTTATGTCATCAACATAGACAGCAATTATGACGAATCCAAAATTTGCTTTCTTGATAAAAAGGCATGGACATATCGGACTATTAACATAACCTTGTTTTAGGAGGCATTTGCTTAACCGATTGTACCACATGCGTCATGACTGATTTAAGCCGTATAGTGATCTTTGGAGTTTCATCGAGTGTAAACTCCTATCGTTTGCTTCAGGCAATTTAAAGCCTTTATGGGATTTTCATATATCGTTTGCTTCAGGCAATTTAAGACGCATTTCTAGTCATTTAGGGACTGTCAAACCTATCAAAAATCGAAAAGTACTCTCATCCATTACTGGAGAGTATGTTTTCTTGTAATCTATCCCAGGTTTCTGGGAGAAACCTTGAGCAACAAGTCATGCTTTATATCTAACGACTTCGTTGTGCTCGTTACATTTTCATACAAAAACCCATTTGTATCCTATGGTCTTGACATCTTCTGGTGTCTGAACTACCAGTCCAAATACTTCCCGTTTTGCTAATGAGCTTAATTTATCTCTAATAGCACTTTTTCATTTTGGCCAATCACTTCTATGTCGATATTCTTCAATAGAAGTTGGTTCAGGATCCACATTACCAATAATTTCAAGAGCTATAGCATATGGAAATATTTCATCGACGACCATATTACTACGATCCCATTTCTTCCCATAAAATATCGAAATCTCATTGTTGTTGTCTGGTACTTGTATATCTTCGGGAGATATAAACTCTTCATGAGAAATTTGTTCTGGGGGTTGGGATGAAATAACTTGTGGAATCTCTTAAAGGGCATTTTTATTCGGCTTTTTACTCCCTTATGTGGATCTTTGTAGTTTCTCTTCATGAGAATTATTAGGAAAAGTTTCTTCTGCTGGAGGATTATTTAGTCTCTGTTATCTTCTTTTCTGCGGCAAGTTATCTTTTGCATCCACGGGTCTTCCACGCTTCTGGCATGGATTAGGTTCATTCCTTATTGCTTCACTTACAGGAATATCAATACACATCGTAGTGTTAGATGCATGTACATGTGACTTTAGTACTTTATGTGTATCAGTAAATGCATCAGGTAAATTATTAGCAATGATTTGTAAGTGAATGATTTTCTGAACTTCTAATTCACTTTGTCTATTACGTGGGTCGAGATAAGACAATGATGGTATGTTCTATTCAACTATATGTTCTCCTATGCGTTTAGAGTTTACTCCCTCTAATGGTGGAAAAAGAGTCTCATCAAAATGATAATATGCGAAATGAGCCTTAAACAAATCACCAGTTAAAGGTTCATATTATGTATGAGTCTGCGAAATGAGACTTAAAAAGAGTCTCATCAAAATGATAATATGGAAAAAGATATCTAATAATAAATGGTGAATCAAAACCAACATAGATACCTAGGTATCGTTGTGGACCCATTTTAGTACATTGGGGTTGTTATATTGGAACATATACTGCACACCCAAAAATACATAAATGGGATATATTTGGTTGTTGACAAGACACTAGCTGAAGTGGAGAATAAACATGATGGGCAGATTGACGAATACGAATTAAAGATGCAGCGTGTAATACAACATGTCCCCATGCCGACTCTGCTAACTGAGGCTTCATGAGTAATGGTCAAGATATTACTTATATGCGTTTAATGAAATATTCCGCTAGGCCATTTTATGTATGAGTATGTGGAAAGGTATGTTCAACATCTATTCCTATAGACATACAATAATCGTCAAATGCTTGAGAAGTAAATTCGCCAACATTGTCAAGACATATTGACTTAATTGGATAATCGGGGAATTGAGCTCTTAACCGAATGATTTGAGTTAAAAATCTAGCAAATGCACTGTTTTTGGTTGATAGTAAACAAACACGAGACCATTTAGATGATGCATATATTAAGACCATAAAATAACGGAATGGGCCACATGATGGATGAATTGGTCCACAAATATCCCCTTGAATGCGATGCAAAAAACTTGGTGATTCAACACCGATTTTTAAAGGAGATGGTTTTATAATCAATTTACCCTTTGAACAAGAAACATGTATACTCACTGGGCGATGTAATCTTCCGATTCCTTAATGAATGACCATTTGTACCTTATATTATTTGGTTCATCATAGTTGAACCAAGGTGATCGAGACGATCATGCCAAAGGATAAAAGTTTTAGAATCGCAATGAACATTTTGAGCTTTCGTGCACTTCGGGTGCTTTTCCCTAATGCATTTCTGGTGCTGCGTAGTTGTGCACTTCAGTTGGTGTTCTTTAGTGCACTTCTGGTGTGATGGTTCAATGCACTTCGGGTGCACTACAGAGTATCTTTCAATACACTTTATTATTGTATAATATAGCCCTGAGAATAAGTAGTTAGTTTTTCAAGTACAACCATCTGGTTTGCAACTAAGCTCATAATAGAGAGGTAATCATTACTTCCCTCATTACTAGTTTCAATATGATATCCATTATTGCGAATATCTTTGAAACTTAATAAGTTTTTGTTTGACCTAGAGGAGTATAATGCATGATCAATGCAAATCTTTGTACCATTAGGCAATATTACACATGCTCTTCCGGAGCCTTGTATAGTATTTGTTGGGCCAGAAATTGTATTAACGGTTACAACAAACGGTTTTAAACTCGTAAAAAACTTTTTAGCCCGAAGTATGATATGCGTTGTGGCACTATCCACTAAACATATGTTCTCGCTATGCCCATTGCAAGTTTGAAAATCCATTCTCTCTATACATATGGAAACATATTAGTAACTTAAAATATTACATGATAATATAATATGACGTTTATAGAAAAATGAGCTGAATTATTTTAGTAAAACAATGACTAAACAAGAAATCCTGGTTATGTTTAATAAATTACAAAAGAAGAAAAATTTATTTACGCGTCCTTTATTTTTATTGTCACTCCACTTCTAGTGGTTAATTATATTGAGTGACACTTTCTTTTATTGCCAAAATTGTTGTCTTTCAGAAACATATTTTTTATATTAAATAAATAATAATTAAACCAAATAAAATCAATGTAATTCTTCGGGAATTACAATTACTCCTCATATTGACTACTTTAAGTAATTGTAATTTTACATGCCTCACAAATATTATTCCAGGGAGACTACTTCGGCTAGTTGTAATTATTTATTAATTACTAATTCAATTTTGACTACTTCGGGTAGGCTTAATTCTTCTAGAATTATTAATATACTAGTTCGAGTAGTCGTAATTCTTTAAGAATTGTCAATATTAATTTAATGTTTACTATTTCAGGTAGACATAATTCTTCAGGATTAATTAACTAAACGTTAAATGCTTCTGGTAGCCATAATTCTTCATGTTTTACCATCTCAAAATTAACTACTTCTGTTAGCCATTAATTCTGCAAGAATTACTAATTCAGTTTAACTACATCTGGTAGTTGTAATTCTTTAAGAATTACTAATTTAGTGTAAACTACTTCCGGTAGCAATATTCTTCAGGAATTTCCATTACTCTATAATCGTTAACTACTTCAGCTAGTTGTAATTCTTCTGTAATTGTCTTTTAAGTTATTCGGGAACTATAAACTTCATAACTCTTCGAGGGTAATTAATATTAATTGTTCGGGAATCAACTACGCATCAATATGCAGGACTGGTCCATATTTTATACTTAACGATAAATTTACCAATCTTCAGGATTTGCTAATATTTATACTTCAAGGTAAATATATCAATCTTCAGGATTGTTTACATTAATTCTCCAAGATTAATGTATTGAAAATAATAAATTCTTCAAGAATTAAATAAACATGTTTAGTGTTAATTCTTCAGGAATTAACCAATTTCCATTCATGAGGAATGTTGATTAGGAACTAAATAAAGTTAATTCACATTTATACTTCAGGATAAATATTTCAGTCTTCTGGATTGATATTCCGGATTTTTAGATGTCTAAATAAATGTATTTAGTTATTGCATGGAAAGAAAAACCTTTAAATGCATAAATGGATCAAACTATCATACGAGGGACTGATTCTGCAGTCATTCTAAACAGCAGGACCCGACGGTAATTTCGCTGAAACCTTACAGTGTATTTACAGCTCTGGTCTTTTACGTTCTGTTTATTACATGGAAACCCATTGTTCCCAGAAAGTGACAGTCTTAGTCCGGCAGAGTAGTATTACTTCAAAATAAAAATAAAAATCATAATATACATAATCTTGATTAGTAAACATGAGAAACCGAAGTTTATAGAGAACTAAATAGTTCTAAACTTGACCATTTAAACTCAGTATATCTAAATTCGAGTATGTATAAATATATACAAATAAAAAATTGTAGAGTTGGTCGTATACGCTTTTATAAAACGTTAGTGTAAAATAATATACCAAACCAATATAACAAAAATGAATACTTAATTAGAGACTCATGCTGATAACGTGGTTTAGCGTTTCAACACTTCGGGTTGAACCCTATTGCACAGGAAATACTATTATCTTCTTGTATATATTTGAAAAGGATTTTAGGTAGTATTAATACTCGGATACTACATTGTTTTTTTTTCTTTTGTATATTACAATTGCTCACTTCGAATGGTCCTCAAAGTACTAATGAATGGCTCAATTTATAAGCAAATATGAGGCGTATAATTCCATGCATTTGGTGACATGTGTGAGTTATGGCATTACACCATTTCTCCAATTGACAACTTATAACAATATGGATGTAATATTGTCAACATTCGGGGACTAGTAACGAATGGTTGAAAAAGGGGTTATGGACGATTAATTTCTCCTTTCTTGTCCTTGCTGTATATATCATAAATGTTGTAAGTTATTTATGGATAGTCTTGGTTGGTCCCTACTTTTAGGATTTACATGGTTTCCAAGTTAGTGTTTAGTTTCATGTAAACTCCCTCACCTCTCATATATAAAGAGGCTGAGAGATTCTTTTATTTAACACATATCAATGAATAAAGACTCACCATTTGTCACTCTATACTTATCTCTTCATATCTCTATATATTGCTAATATGTCACACAACAAGTTACCAACATTTTGCTCACAGAGATTAGAGTAAAATCTATGAGATTGGGATATTTGTTCGAATATCACTGTTTAATTTCGAAACTTGGGTTATAAATATACGACCAAACTTTGAAGTTTTTTTGTTCTGTCGGAGTTAACCAAAATATCCGGAGTACGATACATAATTATTAATATTTTTATTCCGTACCTTTAACGTAACGAATGCATGCTATTTGATTATATAATAAGCCGTAAACTGGAATTCCATATACTACATGTATATATGGATTGTTATGTATTAGTATATTAGTATATCCTGTCAAATATGCAGTAATACACCGAATTACATGAATAACTTGTTTGTATATTGATCTGCTAGTCTAATAATAAAAAACGGATTGCCTATGCAATGCCTAAACAAGTATTAATTGACATGCGTACATAATTATTGCATGATGTCACGGTAGACAATTACTGTTACAATCTCAAACTGTACACGTTGGTATTATTTTTATTCCATGTTAATAATTATAATCCTATGTCATACACATAGAATTGTATGATTTGTATGTATATACAATGATTATATATGTTCTGCTAATAGTAACAAGTAATACTAGTAGCCATTGCCATGTCATATACCATGATCATGTCCATCAATATGCTATATTACCCGCATGATAATTATTACTGTTGTGTTGTTAATAAAGTGTAAAATTGTTTCATATTTATGCATGTTACACTGAGATTGCATGCTACGGTAATTAAATATGTGCATGTGATTGTTTATCACTTGATATTATTTTACACCAATGATTCTGATAATTAATATATTAGATGTTAACTGTCATTGGTATTTATGGTCGTTGTAGTATGTAATAGTATTATAAACCTATGGAAGCAAATCTGTTTTACTTCAGATCATAAGGACCAGTTTAAATCACACCTGAAACTTGTGTGCTAACTATGTAATACCGCTGTAAACTGAATATAGTTTAATTAAATTACAGTAATGATCCATGTAGTGTGTATCTTACAATTTAAAACAGTATATTTGTTCGCATGTGTATAAAATTCGGTCCATATCTACATAAATACATACATGATAACTGTTTAGTGATTAGTTAATAAAATTGCATGTTAATTGAATTAATTTATGAATTGACATGTTAATAATCACTGCCATATAATATATTATTACTGCCATGTATATGATATGTAAATTTGCGAAATCATATATATTCACATTTAAGTTGAAAAAATTATGAACTTTTCCCAAATAGGCTCATCTATTTGGATACGATGTCTACAAAAGATATAGGTGGATAGTTTCTATCCTAATGAGGGCAGTGTATAAGTGGCATTCGTGTCCACTACCCTCACCGTCTTACCTGATCGTGTTCAAGTAGAACTACTGAAAGGGGTTGACTAAATAATAATTTACACGAGTATCTTTATATAGTGATGTATCTTTTTCCGAATTGGTGTCTCAGTATCGACATGTCATTCGATCCTATGCACTTGAGAATCAAAACTTTCAAACCTGTCATTTGAAAACAAAGTTTGTGCTTGTGCAAACTTTAAACATATAAACCAGTCATTTTATATCATAACTAATACAGAACTTCCAACACATGTTGGATGCCATCTATGATGAGGAAATCGCAAAACATACTTGCGAAATGACTGTTTA
The DNA here is from genome assembly GCA_963920805.1 of Primula vulgaris. Lineage (NCBI taxonomy): Eukaryota > Viridiplantae > Streptophyta > Magnoliopsida > Ericales > Primulaceae > Primula > Primula vulgaris. The sequence goes on along the minus strand of OY987214.1, from coordinate 22,030,778 downwards.
GACGATATCCGTCACCACATGTTAGCCACCCTGATGTGTGAAAACGTGATGCCCAAACATTTTGGATGCCATCTTTAATTAGTAAAACATGAATTTGTTGTTACTCGAAAGATGAAGGCTAATGCATCGATTTTATTCTGCCGCCACATGCCAGACGAAATGACGTCTATGATGAACAAGCGATCCTTCACCAAAATACTAGCTTGGAAAACGTATTCCATAAGCAGTATCATGAATTTATATTCACCACGTTCCTTTAGCTCCCATTTGTTATTGGATGAGTGATTACTCGTCCTATTGGGTTTATGGCAATTTTTATGCTTGACGTTAATGGTCTTCGTAGACATCGCCCTCGAATTGAGAACCGAGACAAGATTTAGTCCTCTCGAACTTCCATGAGCTTAATGCTTGCCTAGCCAAGCGAGTTTTAGACAATCATCTAAACTGAAGATCTGTGGCATCAAGGCAGTCTTTGAAAGAAACAATTGGGTCAGTCGTCCCAAGCAAGAGACAATGCTGAAGAAGTCAATTCACTCTTATAAATGAAAAAGGTCATGCACGGCTACTCATTAATTAGTTCACAACTATTATAAGGGTGGAAAATACGAAGTTAATTTGGTTAAATTTAACTGAAAGGAAACTCTTTAGATCCCTAGTTTTGTTACTCAAATGAGTGTTGTACCTTTATTTATTGATTTTTGATCAATCATTGAGCTGATTTGTCGCTCATCTGGATTATCTTTTTTTTTTCCATTTGGACTACACTTGGATTATGGTTTGCTTGTTTATAAAATTTCTCGAAATAATTTAAAGTATTATTTGAGCAAATTCCTTTTAAAAATGTGACCAGTTTAAATTATCAAACTTTATGGCAATACATATGGGGTAGATGGTCGTCTGGCTACAATGGGTAACATTGGACCACTCGTACTATTCAGTTTTTCACCAACTACTTGCCTAAAGAATCCTCGATGACAAACGATTTCTGGACATGTCGTTCCAAATTGAAATCTTTGGTAATACCAAATTGATTTGTGAAATATGAGGCCTTATACTCCTGTAGGTCCTGTCGTACCTTGTTGAGTAATAAGATATTCGAGAAAATCATTGTTATCTGGAAATAGCGCATAAAAAAATTGAAATTTATTTACAAAACCTCCACCCAATACGACCAAAAGCATATTCTTGAGGAGTTGAAATGCATTTTAAGTGGTTGCTACCACAATTTTAAAGCATTTAAAAGTTACCTTATCTTTTCCCCTTTCATCGATTGATAAAGGATTTAGATGCTAAGACATGATTGTTTGTACTATCATTCTCCAATCGTTGATTGATAAGAGCATTTTTATATTCTGGCATTGACCGGATGAGATATACCCGTGTCAAAAGACGATGCTTGATTTACAATCGCATCACGTTTGGAATCTCCTTGAGGAGATAATTTTGTAATTTATCCGAAATCCATGTCACTAATACTCTCTTTGAAATACTAGTATGTGTAAAGATCACGAAAATGGATTCGTAGAATTCTTGTAAAGAATTGGAGTTATTGTGGACTTATCCAACCATAAGACGGACCATTAAATATTTATGGTTATGATTGATGCATCGACAATATGGTCACATTTTATTGTTCTCCACAGAAATACAGCACTTTCCAAACTCTTAGCTTAATCATTAAGTTGATGGTTGATGATCCGGATTATCCTAAAAAGTCTAGTCGACTTAATAATGCCGAAGAATTAAAATCGATGTTTCGATTTGTGTTACTTGACTTTGGGAATTGACATTGAACATCCCGAAGATTATGTTCAGACACAAAATGGACTCACAAAAATTTTAAGCGATTGCAAATCTTTGCATGCGTTATTTGGTGATGTGCACCAATATATCTATTTCTGTGTGATGTTATTATATATTGCATACTGCTGCATTGGTCCGTCTAAGTCCCATAGCCAGTCAAACACTATTTTTGTACTAGTTGGTTACTAGTTATGAGTCAGACGTCTCATATGAACACGTGCTTAAGTGCTTAATATTTTGATTAAGCCGCTAAATCGTTCAAAATATGGACCTCTGAAAACCGGAACATATGTCGATTATGAATCACGTGCCTATCATTTGACAAAGTAACCTTGGTAAGCAATATCTTTATCGCATGACATGTGAAAGTGACATCGCTAAGACTCCCCTCCCCATCATTAGGGGGAGAATTGCATGTTAACATTGATAATGAACGACGTGAAGTAACGTGGCATTAACCCACTCACTCTTAGATTGATCCCCAAAATTACCCTAAGTGATAAGTAATTGCATAGACTCCCCCAAGTCTAATAAAATGCCAGTTGCATTTAATGACTTTATGAAATGTCACGAGATCATTTATACCTACTGCAAATATTCTTTCAAGGAGAGTCGTTCTTGTCAGACGTTGTGTCCCTGTCGAAACACGTTGCTTTTGGCTGAACCCACCAAGCAAATAACGCTATTGTCGGCTATTCAGTCTGTGATCCTTCCCGAAAAATGAGAAAGTTGACCGGTTCTTAATTCGTTCAACCCTAGTGGAGGTGAACTACAACTCGTTTGTCGCATGAGATTATAAAGGATCAAGGATATGTGTAAATTCCTCCTCATCCTAAGAATCTCAAAATATTTATCGAACGAGACTGTCATTGATTACTTGTTCATATATTTGGTGACGACTGATAATATGAGCAAATTATGACAGCTAACCATGTACTGTTTACTGAAGCCAATGAAGATCGGACGGGCTTATAAGGAAATTTACTTACATGTCAAATTCCTTAGAGAAACGAAGCGTGTCTGGAACTGTCGTTCCAACACCGTCCAATGATTATACCAATTCGTTTACTTGGGTATTCGTAAGGAAGCGTGATGAGAATAATGAGACTGTATCAGTGCTCACCTAGTAGCGCAAGACTTCTCTCATACATTGGAATTGATTACGAGATGACTAATTTCCTCGTAATGGACGTTATATGTTCCACTACTTATTGAGTTTAATAGTTTCTAGAAAACTGAGTACACAGCTATGAATGTGGTCACATTTCATCTCAATGGGGATTTAGACAAAAATATGTAGATGAAGATCCCTTTGTGACTTCATGTGCTTCAATCAAGTAGTTCATGGCCACGGAACATGTTCTCAATTAACTGAGACATTCACTATATAGATTATAAGATCCGAGCGGAGGTGGTATCCCGCTTAAGTGAGTTCTTTATCGTTTTGGGATACATAGAGACACATTTTATGCCCTTGCGTGTTTATTAAGCAATCCACTTTTGGATTTGCCTTCAAGGTAAAGGATCTTGGGAAGACACGGTATTGACTCGGCCTGAAGATCAAGTCCCGTAATCATTAAATCTAATTCCATGATTCAGACTACACCTAGAAGGTGTTATGACTCTTTGGTCATCATGACGATAAGTCATCAAATTCTCCCTTGATCTTTCGATCACTATACATTGATATTGACCATTTCCGTCCCTGATGTGATGATGATGAGATACCGAACCATGATGTTCATATCTAAGTACAATAAGTGCATCATTGTACTTGGTCTAATATGCTAGGACGAACATCTTGTCTGCTGTGAATGGTATAGTTCGACACAGCATCGGGCTAACACGCTACCACGGGTTTGCACTAAATACATATTCGGTTACTTAAGGTAACTTTGGAAGTGGGCCTGTTTATCCCATTTGCATCATTGAGTGTACCTATCCCCTTCGGTACTCAAATTAACGCAACCCTTTTTTCGGTTAGACCGATGCAGGTTATTTATCAAACCCGCATAGGGGATATTCCTACTATGGTTATGTCTTTACCATTGGGAATAGGCGATATTTTGGAGGTCTTGTTAAGACTCCAAACTAATGACCCTGATCTACTCGTGCTCTATGAGACGACTAAAGAGTGTATATGGATTTGAGCTTGTATTAGCCATATATGAAGTACATGTGTACTGTCTCACGATCTAGATGAAACACTTGTCATATTTGAGGACAACTTTCTATTATCGATTAAGAGAGACGTGACTAGATTATGTTATTTAGCATTTCCCGCTGAAATAAATCTTTATAAATTAAGTATAAAAACATCCTGTCGAATGCTTGTTCTATTCCTATTAAGATTTTACTATACCCAGATGTGTACAAGTAAAATGAAGCATCCAGATGAATACTCGTATTCGTTCTTGGAATATGAAAATCCTTGCACTCAGTCATGTGTAAGTTAGGGGGAGCATCCCGAAGAATGCTTATTTGTCTTGTATGACTATTTAGCCAAAATCATTGCATCTAGTCGTATGCTCGTGTTCATTAACACCTGTGAGTGTACTCTTTTGTCCTTAGAACAATGGTTTGTCCCACTAGGTTTACTCTGTCCAGGTTTTAAAGAGACACGAACAATCACACATTTTATGTCCAAGATGAATACTCGCATTGGGTTTGTCCCATTAGGTTTACTTTGACAAGGTTTTTAACGAGACACATTTCTAATCCCGTTCTCACTAAGTATTGCCGAAATCAGGGGGAGTATCCAGTTGTATACTTCTTACCATCGTGCACTCTTTTGTCCCTCGATCAGAATTTTTTCCCACTGGGTTTATTCTGACAAGGTTTTGATGAGGCACTTCTTATATGGTTAGTTCACCCGCTATTGCATTGACTATCGTGTACTCTTTTCCCTTCGACCAAATTTTTTCCCACTGTGTTTATTTGGCAAAGTTTTGACGAGGCACCTGTCTCATAGTTAGTTTATATGCACACACTTAGTGCTTCGGCCTTTATTATTCGACAACACCATTATTCTCCTAAGTGTCGATTTTTGTCCCACATTGGATTTTCCAAACTTAAGATTTTTATGTGTCGGAATTAGCGAATGAATTTATGTTTCGACTCAGCTGCTCATCACGCTGCATGAATACCAAGACGAAAAACTCAAGATATCCAACGGGGAATGTTGTAGGTTATTTATGGATAATCTTGGTCGCTACTCTTGGGCTTTGCATGGGCTCCAAGTTAGTGTTTACGTTCATGTAAACTCACTCACCTCTCATATATAAAGAGCCTGAGTGGTACTTGTATTTGACACATATCAATAAATAAAAACTCACCATTTATCTCTCTATACTTATGTCTCCATATCTCTATATATTGTTAATATGTCACACAACAATAATTAGTTTTATATTATTTCTTTTAGCTTACGTACTCCGATTCACTCTTAACTATCAATTTATCATCTCCCCTTCTCATTTCAAAATTGAAACTATGAGCTGCAAGGGTGCAACTTAAAATATAATATATAAACCAAAGAATTGTGATTAACATTCGGAAAATATTAATGCGATAATTTTGCAAAATTCTGTAATGGTATTGATAGCAATCATTTGTAACTTCCTTGGCAGTTAATTTGCAGTTATCTACTGCATTTATTGTCATAAATAGAGGAACATAGGCAGTATTTTAAGTAAGAAAGAAAATATATTGTAATTCACGATCTAAAATCAATTTAGATTAGGAGATTTGCCATCTCAAATTGGCCTTATTTGTATTTTATTGCAAGTTCTAAATACTACATTTCAATAATCTATTTGGTTTCCTGACCCTTTCGGATTCTATTTTAAGTTTAGTTTCGTAGTTTATTATCCGATATTGTTCATTTCGTTATCAGGGTTATTACAATTGATATCGGAGCATATTGATCAAACGTTGCAATGGCCTACATCTTGGAATGAAAAAGTGGAAGAAGTTCAGCAAAGTATAAAACTCATGGAGGAGGAGAAAAGGTTTTGTGGAAAAATGGATCAATTTATCGAGAAGTTTTTTCATGACTTGTCTTACGAAATTAAGCAATTATCGAAAAGAGAAGTTAAACTCGAAATCTCAACAGAAAAAGGGCTTTTATTGATGGAGAAGAAACAATTACAAATTATTCAGATGAGTCATGTAACATTAAGGTAAGTAATTTGTCACGCCCCAAAATCCGAAAAACTCGAACATCAAGGCGTGACCTTTTGAACAAAAGGAAAAACAACCTGTTGGTACAAAATTTAAATTTTAAAAGAAAATAACTTGCGAGCTAAAGGAACAATTAAACGAATAAATAAAAAAGTTTGTCAAACGCGGCTACAAGACGTGATGGTTTTAATCAAAGTTATATAAAAAGAAAACAAACGAATGTAATTTGCCCGTAGGCTACAACCTCAAAAATAGTCTAAGTAAAAGAAAACTATTCAAAGAAGCCCCGAACCCATGCGATACCTTGCTAATGCTCCTATCCAAATGCCTCAACCTAAGTTGTACCTGAGAGACAAAACTGTAACGGTGAGTCCCATGCACATACATAGACGGGACGACACCACACAAGATACCGTCACTCCATCCCATAAATGCAAGAACTCACAACCAACAACTACGATAACAACGTATACAAAGAAATATAATAACATCGTACAACGAAATAAATTAAGTAACTCCAACACACATCTATAACAAACATGGACCTCTCACGCCACTCGTCCCAGTCCGTAAGACGAGTCATTCCATATACCCCTCGGCTCGTCTTATGTCCCTGGTATAGGAAGAGACATATACCATTGCCAACATATAAAATAACACACATGGACCTCTCACGCCACCTACCCCAGTCCGTAAGGTAGGTCATTCCCTATAACACTCGGCTCGTCTTATGTCCCCGGTATAGGAAGAGACATAGACCATTGCTAACATATAAATATTTAAAGTGCGCACTTGGACCTCTTCACGCCACTCGCCCTAGTCCGTAAGACGAGTCATTCCCTATACCACTCGGCTCGTCTTATGTACCCGGTATAGGAAGAGACATAGACCATTGCCAATAAATAAATCACAAGACCTCAGCCAATAATATTAAACCATTCAATTATCACATTCTCAACATAATCACATTATCAAATACTAGCATTCCCAAACGTCACTTTAACGCAATACAACAAAACACATAAGCATAGGTGCTAGATTCACAACTAGCCAAACAACTCCAACAACATAAAATCTCATTTAAGCATTCTAACAAACACCTTGTATGCGTAAACTACAACTCATCTTTATTCAACAATAATTTACCCAATTTCATCAACAATTATAATATCACATAATCAACTCATAAAAACACGCAAACCCATCCATATTCTCATTAATTCGAAATTAATATGTCTAAATTCTCAACTTCTCCAATTCAAATAAGTGAATTAAAAGTGCAACAAATAAAACTCAATTAACAATTTAAGAACATAATTGAGATAAAAGGAAAAACCCCCAAATTTAAAATAAAAGCAAGACCTAACCCTAACATACACCATCGTCTAGTCGCAATGGATAACCCCCGTTAACTTAGTGCGTAGAGTAGATGCTTCCGGTAAGAACCCGCTAATTGTGGTTTCTTCTTCTTCTTTCTAGGGTTTGGAACCTCTCTTCTCTCTCTTTTCTCTCTTTGTTAGTGGGTGGTTTTAGATTTTCTGTTTTGAAAGTGGGCTGAAAAGAGGTTTAGCAAACTGTTTTGAGAGAGTTTGGGGAAGCAAACTATTTGGTCCCCAAAGTTCTAAAAGTTAACTCTTAATCAAAATTATTATTTTACTGCTAAAAAATAACCAATCTTTAGAAACAAAGCTATTGGGTCCTTTTTATTTATAAAATTAGTAACAGGTTTTAAAAATAAAGTTTCTCGGAAGAGTTTCGGTTTTTGGATAAAAATTGTATAAAACGTTTTTGGATAGATTAAATCATAAATAAAACCATTTATGAAAATACGGGAGGTTACATAATTATTCTATGGTTACTAGTCTAATAGAATTGAAAGCAAAAGGAGAAAATAGATTTTTGAAAATGCAGAATGGAAACCGTAACTGTCATAACTGGGAATATAGTGACGATAACAGGATAAAACATGTTTTATGTTGTGGAATCATCAGTGAAGAACATCTCAATATCCGTAATTTGGATAAAAACAGCAATATTACCGAGCAAAATGGATGTTTTGACCAAGAAAAATTTCTTTATGATGCTATAAGAAGTCTTCGGTATATATAATAACAAAGAAACATAAATTTTTGAACGTTGTTCTTCTAATCGATTATTTTGATGATAACAATATTTGTAAAACATGATAAAAGCTCGTTTTGCGTACTAATCATTTATCGAGTGTGTTAAAGGCTTAAAATGATAGATTACGTAAATACGAAGCCAACGGTTCAAGCGGAACCTCAATCGGAATTGAAACGGACTAGTTACGGGCTTTCGAAGTTTGTCGAGAAAACCGAAATATTGCCAGAACAACAAACGACTGATCACCAGATGTAAAATGATCGATCATTTATGAACTTATTTCTTCCAGTGAGCAAAGAAGAAAAACGACCGATCGCCAGGCTAAAACGACCGATCGTTTTAAGTAAGATTTCTTCCAGTGAGCACAGATGAAAAACGACCAATCGTTTTTCAGAAACGACCGATCGTTTCTGTGGAATTTGAAATTCCAGCTTTCAGCTTATCCTGAAAATGGGGCGAACTGCTGCAAACTAGCAGCTAATCTACTCAACAACTGCCAACGGTCATGCATTAATTGATAGACCTTTTTCACTCTACAAAAAGCCCCAAATCCTTTGTTGAAGAGCACCAAACAATTACACAACTTCAAGCTTTCAAAAATTCAAAGATCTTACAAGCTTATACTACTAAATTGTCTCACTTGTATCTATAAAATATTCTCGAGCATATTACTATTGTAATCTTATAAACATCGAGATATTATTTGTTAGTGAGTAATCCATTCAAATTCAATCTTGTAAAAGAGTGTTTTTATAAACTCATTTGTGAGCGAGTGATCGGGTAGAAGCTTTTCAAGCAAGTGTAGCTTAAAAGTTCTAGGCTTTTCATTCGGGATACTCATAAAGTGAGGGGGAGCTTAATCGGTTGATTAAGCTCGTTAGGTTGTAACCTTGGAACGAGATTTTAGTGAAACACTCGGAAGTGAAAATACCGAGGAGAGGACGTAGGCGCATTTTGCCGAACCTGTATAAATCTTGCGTTATTTCTTTTCCCTTAACTTTTACTTTTCGCATTTATTTATCGCTCATATTTATTGCTTGCATAAATTAAATTAGCAATTATTTGTTAACGAAAGTGTTTAAGTTATAAAATCCACTAATTAGCTTAGTTAATAACCCATAGTTTTTATTCCGCGAAAAACGTACGAAAACCTTATTCACCCCCCCTCTAAGGTTTACACACCTACGGACCAACAATTGGTATCAGAGCTTAGCTATTCTATTTACAAAAATCTAACGTTTTTATAGTTTAAAGATCCGCTATGTCTTCGTACGCCGACTCTAAATCCATAACTAGGCCCCCGTTCTTTGACGGTACAAACTATCCCTATTGGAGAGATCTCATGAAAAATTTCCTTTGTTGTTTCGAAATAGACCAATGGATTAGCATTAGTAAAGGTTATAAAACACCTAGGATAAATGGCTTAGAAAAACTTGTAGAGGAACTAGACACCGATGAACGCCTCGCATTTTCCCTAAATTATAGGGCTATGACATCTATCACTTGTGCGCTCTCGCCTAGTGAATATGATAAGATTTCCGGTTGTGACACCGCTAAGCAAATGTGGGATAAGCTAGCTATTATGCACGAATGAACTAGTCAAGCTAAGGACTCTAAAATTAGCATGCTTATTCATGATTATGAATTATTTAAAGTTGATGATGACGAGTCTATTGCTTCTATGTACAGTCGTTTTACCAAAATTACTAACGATCTTAAAAGATTGGAAAAAGTGTATTCTAGCAAGGAGATGGTGACGAAGATACTAAGAAGTCTACCGAGGAAAATGGGAATCAAAAGTGACGGCTATACAAGAAGCCAAGGACATGAACACTCTCTCTCTCGACAACCTCATTGGATCCTTAAGCACTCATGAACTCGACATGAGGACTCGAAAACATGAGGATGACTCGAAAAAGAAGAAAGGCATCGCCTTCAAAAGAACAACAAATGACGATATCGACAATGATTCCTCTAGTGAGGATGATGAAATGGCACTCTTCGCCAAATGCTACAACAAATTCCTAAGTTGGAAAAAGAAGGGTGGACAACGATTTCGGAAAAAGGAGTATAAGGGAGAGCCTTCCGACAAATCGAACAAAAAGGAGGAAATCATTTGCTATAAATGTCACAAACCCGGCCATATGCAAAACGAATGTCCCTTGAAGAAAAAGGACAAGTTCGGAAAGAAAAAGGAATACAAGAAGGCCTTCTTGGCCGCATGGGGGAGAGATGATGATAGCTCCGATAGCGACAATGAAGAAGTCGCAAACCTATGTCTCATGGCTAGAGACGATGATACCAAGGATGTAAGATTTCACTCCTCTAACTCTTCTATTTCTAGTGATGATGATTTTGATATAAATGATGTGTTAGCATCCTTAGAAAAAGCTAGAGGTAAAAACAAATCTTTTAGAAAAATACTAATTACTCTACAAGACGAACTCGAGAACTTAGCTATAAAAAATGACTCACTCACATCTAAAAATGCCGAACTTACCATAGAAAATGATAAGTTAGTTAATGACCTTAGTTCATGTAAAATTAAGGCGGATAGCACCGAACTTACTCTCGCTAAATTCACTAAGGGAAGTAAAATGCTAAGTACTATATTAGCTTCTCAACAAGGCGCATATGATAAAACCAGTATAGGGTACAACCCACTCTTAACGGCAAAGCATAAAAATCTATTCACCAAACAAGTGGCGAAAAATGAAAGTAGACAACCAAATTACTCTCGTAAGAACAACTCGTATAAAAATAACTTAGTTTATAATCGTTTTGTTAAACCAACCATGCATGTTAAATGTATTACTTGCAACCGTAGTGATCACTATGAAGATTATGTTTATTGCCCTTATAGATATAAAATAAATAGAAATGATTTGGTTTGGATTCCTAAGGGTCAAGACACTAACCCTCAAGGACCCAAAAGTGGATTAGGGTACCAATGATCATTTTATCTTGTAGGTATGCTTGAGGTCAAAAATTAATGAGGACAAGTGGTTCTTGGATAGTGGATGCTCAAGACATATGACGGGAGACAAAACAAAATTCACTACTCTTGCACCTAAAGACGGAGGTTTTGTGACTTTCGGGGATAGTAGCAAGGGTAAAATCATCGGTATTGGTAGCATTTCTAAACCATCTAATGTTGTTATTGATAATGTATTGCTTGTTGATGGTCTTAAACATAACTTGCTTAGTATAAGTCAACTTTGTGATTTGGGTCACAAAGTCATTTTTGAAAAATCGCATTGCATCATTCATTGTATTTCGGATAATAAAACTATTCTCATGGGTCAAAGAAAAAATAATGTCTATATGATTGATTTGAATAGTTTGGTGGATAATGAAGTTAAGTGTCTTGTTACTATCAACGACAATGGTTGGTTGTGGCATAGACGACTTGGTCATGCAAGTCTTGATTGACTTGCTAAACTTTCTAGTAAAGACTTGGTAATAGGTTTACCAAAAGCTCCTTATATAAAGGACAAACTTTGTCACGCTTGCCAATTAGGCAAACAAACGAAGATTTCTTTTAAATCTAAAAATATTATATCTACTACTCGTTGTTTGGAGCTCATTCATATGGACTTAGTTGGCCCCTCCCGGACACTTAGTCTGGGTGGTCGTGCATATGCTTTCGTCATGGTTGACGATTTTAGTCGCTTTACTTGGGTATTATTTTTAACTCATAAGCATGAAGCATTTAGAGAATTCTCTATTTTTTGCAAAAAGCTCCAAACACGAAAGGGTTATATGATCAAAAGTATCCGAACCGATCATGGTAAGGAATTTGAGAATACTCCATTTCAAACTTATTGTGATGAAAATGGTATTGATCATAATTTTCCGGCCCCTCGTACGCCCCAACAAAATGGGGTAGTAGAGAGGAAGAATAGAACCCTAGAGGAAATGGCACGGACCATGCATTGTGAAAATAATTTGCCAAAGTATTTTTGGGCCGAAGCCGTAAATTCCGCTTGTTATATTTTAAATAGAGCCTTAATTAGGCCCATATTGAAAAAGACACCTTACGAATTATGGAATGAGCGAAAGCCCAATATTTCTCATTTACGTGCATTTGGTTGTAAATGCTATGTTCATAATAATGGTAAGGATAATCTAGGAAAATTCGATGCTAAGTCCGATGAAGGAATTTTCGTCGGATATGCTATATCGAGTAAAGCTTATAGAATTTTTAATAAAATAACTTTATTGGTGGAAGAATCGGTACATGTTTCGTTTGATGAGAATTTACCAACAATTGATAAGCCTTTAATTGTTCATAATATTAATGATGATATTTTTCATAAAGCATCTTCTTCTAATCATGTTACATCTAGCTTAGAGTCTATGCCTAGCATAGAGGTTGAACCCGTTGTTGAAGAAGTCACTATAGAGAGACTTCAAACGGACTTAGAATCTAGCGTACACATTCATGAGGATTTGCCTCAAGAATGGAGATTTGCCAATCACCATCCGCAAGATTTAATTTTGGGTAACCCGGGAGAAAGAGTGCATACACGTTCTTCATTAAGAAATCTAGTTAATCATTTTGCATTCTTGTCTCAACTAGAGCCCAAGAACATTCATGAAGCGGAACTCGATGAGAGTTGGGTATTAGCTATGCATGACGAATTAAATCAATTCGAGCGTAGTAACGTATGGACTCTAGTACCTAGACCGCATGAGAAAACCATTATAGGTACGAAATGGATATTTCGTAATAAGATGGATGAATCCGGGGTAGTCATTAGAAATAAGGCTAGACTAGTAGATCAAGGGTATAACCAAGAAGAAGGCATCGATTTCGATGAAACTTACGCACCCGTAGCTAGACTAGAAGACATTAGAATCTTGCTTGCTTATGCTTCTTTTAAACGTTTTAAATTATTTCAAATGGATGTTAAAAGTGCATTTTTAAACGGTTTTATAAATGAGGAAGTTTATGTAAAACAACCACCCGGTTTTGAGAATCACGAGTTTCCCGATCATGTTTACAAACTTCGAAAAGCAATTTATGGTTTAAAACAAGCACCCCGGGCTTGGTATGAAAGACTTAGTAAATTTTTGATTAAAAGGGGTTTTTCTCGTGTTACTTTAGATACTACTCTTTTTATTAAAAAGGATGGTAAAAACATGCTTTTAATTCAAATATATGTTGATGATATTATTTTCGGTGCTACTAATGCTCGCATGTGCGAGGAGTTTTCAAAGTGTATGCAAGGTGAATTCGAGATGAGCATGATGGGTGAACTCACCTACTTCCTTGGATTGCAAATCAAACAAACAAAGGACGGAATTTTCGTCAATCAAGCCAAATACACAAGGGACTTGCTCAAACGTTTCAACATGAGCGATGCAAAGCCGCTAGGAACTCCAATGAGTCCGGCAACAAAACTAGACAAGGATGAATCGGGTAAAAGCATGGACCAAAAGCTCTATAGAGGTATGATTGGATCCCTCTTATATTTAACCGCAAGTAGACCCGATATCATGTTTAGTGTTTGCTTGTGTGCTAGGTATCAATCTTGCCCTAAGGAATCGCATGTTATAGCCGTTAAGCGCATATTTAGATATCTTATAGGTACTTGCAATTTAGGATTGTTTTATCCACATGATACTTCTTTTGAATTGCTTGGCTATTCCGACGCCGACTTTGCCGGTTGTCGATTAGATAGAAAGAGTACTAGTGGCACTTGCCATTTCTTAGGAAACGCCTTAGTTTCTTGGCATAGCAAGAAACTAAACTCGGTTGCGCTTTCTACGGCGGAGGCGGAATACGTCGCCGCGGGTAGTTGTTGCGCACAAATCCTTTGGATGCGTCAACAACTAAACGACTTTGAATTATCTTTTGATAGTGTGCCTATTTTATGTGATAATACTAGTGCTATAAATCTTTCAAAAAATCCGATCCAACACTCTCGTACTAAACATATAAATTTACGTCATCATTTTTTAAGGGATCATGTTCAAAAAGGGGATATTACACTTGAATATATAAGTACCAATAGGCAATTAGCCGATATTTTTACAAAACCCCTTAACGAGGAACAATTTTGTTTTATTCGACGAGAGTTAGGCATGTTTGATGTGTGAAATATATATATATATATATATATATACATATATATATTTGATTGATGTTATATATATATTTTGGTATTTTTATATTTTGTTTGCCAAATCAGTGTCGTAAAGTGCAAAAAATTCCTGTTCTGTAACTCATTTACAGTCGATCGATCGTCTGTAAAAACGACCGATCGTTTTTTAGGTCTGCTCACTGGAACATTTTCGTTCCAAAACGACTGATCGAAACATAAAAACGACCGATCGTTTTTCTGTTTCTCAGTGTTTAAACTTCCTTCAAAACCCTAATTTCAATTCATATTCAAAACCAACTCTCTCTCTCATATAAAAATTCGCCCCCTCCTTCTCCAAATCACCCAAACATCCTAATTTCTATTCTTTATTAATCCAATATGGTTCGTACGAACAGAGCCTCACTCAACCTCGTCGATGAACATGAGGACGAGATCGTGCCTCCGTCCCCTCGCCGTCCGGCTATTCCTTGCGCTCGGCGCATCGGCTCCTCCACCGCTCCGCCATCGGGCCCCGGTGCCTCTTCCAGGTCTCTTCCTCCTCTCTATCCACCCACGATGGGTAAAAGAGGTATATTGTCTAACTTCACTCTAGACATGCCTCTATTCCGTGAACGTTTTCCCGCTCTCATGATAGATTTAAGTTTTCAAAAACTCGATGTTATTCTTACTCTAAAAATGCCTTTCTTCACTGAAAACATCTATGAGTTTTATCATAACCTAGTTCTTGATAGGGATCATGATGACGCACTCCGCTTGCGTTCATCGTTTAATGGCCAACCGTTCGTTTACGGTATAGACCGTCTACGAAATCTATTACGCCTAGATAGCGACGGTGTCCATGAGTCCAGTGATGAACTTTGTGAGACTCTCGAGATCGAAAACTTCAACGATCTGAAAGACGAAATTTTTTCATCCCGTCCATAATAATCGCTCCAACAAAGCCCACGGCCTTCTCTTCCGAAACAAATTAGCCTATCATATCCTCTCACATATTGTCCTCCCTCATACCTCAAATTTCACGGATGTTACCAATGAGTACATCTTTCTTCTTGGGTGCATCCATCGCCGAGTCAAACTTGACTTCGCGACACTCATCTTCTTTAAGATGGATTCGCTCAAAACGAAGTCTAAGAATGGGCTACCTTATGGTGCCTTGATTTCGGCCATCTTAAAGGACCTAAATCTCGTTCCCGGTGGAACTTTGTTCAAAAACAAGGACAAACATATTTGGGACACATCCTATCTTTCCCAAATGTCCATTAAATTCCATAATACCGACAAGTCCATAACTTGGTCCGGTAAACGGGTGTCCGGCCCCGACTATGCTCCTCTTACCCCCGAAGAGGAAGAGTATGTCGGCCCTAAGCCCACACCGCGAGCTTCTCATGAGGACATAGCTATCTCCTCCGATTCCATCCCTCCCACCAATATCCCTACCTCCTCTCGACGTCAAGGAAAAGCTCAAGTGGGATCTTCCTCTCGTGTCCCGTGCTCCGATAAGTTCTACGATGATCTCTACATCAACCAATATCGGAATGCACAAATGACTCGTCGAATGTTTCGATTCTTGCAACCGGGTCAAGAAGAGCTCCACCAACTTGATCGCGAAAGTGCCGAGCAAAGGGCGCAATTCCACGCCTATTTTCCCGACCTTGCCGGGCCCCACGACGACAACGAAGACGAAGAGGATGATGCGACCTCCCACCGCGACTAGACGGATATCTTTTTATATTTTTTGATGATGTCAAAGGGGGAGAAATACCCTCTTATGTTTTTGCGTTGTATTTTTAGTACTTCCTTTTTCGTTGAACAACGTTGTTTTTTAATGTAATAAGTAGCAAACGTTTTGCCTTATGAATCATGTTTATGTTGCTATTTATCATGCTTATTATAATCTATGACGTTGTGAGAATGTGCACTTATAGTATGCGTTTTTATCTTAATTGACTTTATTGAAATTGGTGCACATATATTGCTAGTTGATTGGGTTATGTGTATTGTTTTTCATTTGTGGCGATTGACCATTTTTAGGCAACACTATGGCCGTTTTTTCGCTTGCATTTGATCTTTCGTTATCCTTAATCGTTTTAGCTTTGTTATACTTCGTTTTAAATCGGATGTTATGACATTTACTTGTTTCTTTTCTAAAAACTCTTTATCCAAGTAAAACGTCATCTACACATCTCGGTTACACTTGTTTTAGCAAAAAGAGCTTATAGTATGTTATAGTCAATATTTTGTCATCATCAAAAAGGGAGAGATTATTGAACGTTGTTCTTCTAATCGATTATTTTGATGATAACAATATTTGTAAAACATGATAAAAGCTCGTTTTGCGTACTAATCATTTATCGAGTGTGTTAGAGGCTTAAAATGATAGATTACGTAAATACGAAGCCAACGGTTCAAGCGGAACCTCAATCGGAATTGAAACGGACTAGTTACGGGCTTTCGAAGTTTGTCGAGAAAACCGAAATATTGCCAGAACAACAAACGACTGATCACCAGATGTAAAACGATCGATCATTTATGAACTTATTTCTTCCAGTGAGCAAAGAAGAAAAACGACCGATCGTCAGGCTAAAACGACCGATCGTTTTAAGTAAGATTTCTTCCAGTGAGCTCAACACATAAACGACCGATCGCTAGGCTTAAAACGACCGATCGTTTTAAGCAGGAATTCTTCCAGTGAGCACAGATGAAAAACGACCGATCGTTTTTCAGAAACGACCGATCGTTTCTGTGGAATTTGAAATTCCAGCTTTTCAGCTTATCCTGAAAATGGGGCGAACTGCTGCAAACTAGCAGCTAATCTACTCAACAACTGCCAACGGTCATGCATTAATTGATAGACCTTTTTCACTCTACAAAAAGCCCCAAATCCTTTGTTGAAGAGCACCAAACAATTACACAACTTCAAGCTTTCAAAAATTCAAAGATCTTACAAGCTTATACTACTAAATTGTCTCACTTGTATCTATAAAATATTCTCGAGCATATTACTATTGTAATCTTATAAACATCGAGATATTATTTGTTAGTGAGTAATCCATTCAAATTCAATCTTGTAAAAGAGTGTTTTTATAAACTCATTTGTGAGCGAGTGATCGGGTAGAAGCTTTTCAAGCAAGTGTAGCTTAAAAGTTCTAGGCTTTTTATTCGGAATACTCATAAAGTGAGGGGGAGCTTAATCGGTTGATTAAGCTCGTTAGGTTGTAACCTTGGAACGAGATTTTAGTGAAACACTCGGAAGTGAAAATACCGAGTAGAGGACGTAGGCGCGTTTTGCCGAACCTCTATAAATCTTGCGTTATTTTTTTTCCCTTAACTTTTACTTTTCGCATTTATTTATCGCCCATATTTATTGCTTGCATAAATTAAATTAGCAATTATTTGTTAACGAAAGTGTTTAAGTTATAAAATCCACTAATTAGCTTAGTTAATAACACATAGTTTTTATTCCGTGAAAAACGTACGAAAACCTTATTCACCCTCCCTCTAAGGTTTAGACACCTACGGACCAACAGAAACTAATGTTGACTTTTTTCAGAATCATGTTAGTACTTAAGATGACAAATATTCATAATGAGACCACCTTTTTTATTTTGACATTGCTCTCAAGACTCCAAAAATCCTTCAATTTGATAACGGAAAAAATAAGCTGTGGTATCAACAAATCATTGAGAGTGGTGAACATGGTATCAGTTTGTTAAGTAGCGGAAAGTGTGGCAGAGATTAGACATAAAACCATGAAGGATGAGATTTGTTTTGTTCAGGAGTTGCTCATACATATGCAGCAAGAGGTGTCTGTGGAATATAAAGGACAAGTAAGAAAAGGGAAAAAGAAGTAGATATACTCATTATGAACGGGAGCAGAATGGGAAAGCTCTTTTCCGAGATTAATATATAGGGGTCGAAGCGAATTATTTGGACGCATATGTTGAAAGGTCGGATCAATTTAAGCTTAAGCATAAATTCAACCGGACGAAAAGTTTTAGTTTGTTTTCAGCTTGAGGGCAAGCTGAATTTAACGGGTGGGGATTGTAATGGTACTATATCAACAAAAACATGTTAAATTATTGGGGGGAATAGCAGTTATAACACCCTTGAAATCGATGGTCAAGATGTACTACACATATATTGATCATTGGCTGATATTGATAGCAATCATTTGTAACTGCCTTGGCAGTTAATTACCAGTTATCTACTGCAATTATTGTCATAAATAGAGGAACATATGAAGTATTTTAAGTAAGAAAGAAAATGTATTGTAATTCACGATCTAAAATCAGTTTAGATTATGAGATTTGCTATCTCGAATTGGCCTTATTTGTATTTTATTGCAAGTTCTAAATACTACCTTTCAATAATCTATTTGGTTTCCTGACCTTTTCGGATTCTATTTTAAGTTTAGTTTCGTAGTTTATTATCCGATATTGTTCATTCCGTTATCAGGGTAATTACAAATTGCTTTGATACAATAATTTCGAAACGAAGAGTGTAAATAAATATGACCACTAATTGTATGTTTATCTTTTAACTGTTAGTAGCCATTATCAGCAACATGGTGAAAGGGGGATAGTGGTGGAGGTGAATGGCGCTGAAATAAATTGTGATTGGAAGAGAAGATGGGCAGTGGTCATGCTTCGCCCGGTGACAGGGTGATATCAACGTAGATCTTACCAGACCCGATCAGAATGGGTATGGCTATGGTGACCTGTTGCGCCTCGATGACAACAACTTGCAGTAGCAATGGCAGATTGCAGGTGGGACAAGGAGAGAGACGTATGACGGGGAAGAAATAGCAGATTTAGTTTAACGACAATGGTTGTATAATACTGAGTGGATGTACATGACTTGTTACAAATAAAGATCAGTGGGTTTGTTGTTTTGCTAATCAAGTCGTATAAATTGTACCTTAACCTTATTTTCACTAGTCAAAGTCACTATTCATTAACTTTTTTTTAAGAGACATTAACAATAGATAACATTGAACAACTTTAACCACATTGGACATATTTTTTAGTAAGACACTATTAAATTTGTTATTCAAAACGATAGCTCGTTAAAGAGATTAATATATGTTGCTTCCTTGTATCTAATTTGCCAATATCCAATAATTAAAATTTAACCACAAACGTAATTAAAACCTAAAAACCCAAAACTCCTAGGATGTGATGTAAAAAAAACTTAAAACAGCACACGACCCTTCCCTCACCCATCATTGCTACTCATTATTGAGCTTTGCCACGTCAGCACCGATGCCCTCTCTCGCCAATCATTTACACTCTACGAAGCAAAGCAAGACATCCTGCACGGGGTGGCATATTCTGTATGTAATAGCTTTTATAATAAACCAGCAATTTGTTCCACATACAGACCCCACCCTTCTTGTGATTTCAAAACGTTATACTGCCCCACTCGCAATCCCATTTACTGAAGCCTTTGTTTGTGATGCTGCCTCTGGAGCATCAACAACTTTTGTTACGGAAACATTATTGGAAAGCTTTAGTGTTGCATCTCCATTATTAGCTGGAATTGCAGTAGTATCATCCTTGACTAAATTCGGCTCAGAAGGGTTTTGTGGTTTGATGAGTTCCCCATTCACGACACCCTCTTTGTTCTTCTCATCAGTAGCTGCCTTTCCTTCCGGTATCTGTATGATCATATTGTTAGAAATAGATACAAACCACAAAAAACAAATACGACTTCCCCTTTACTCGTTGGCTGCCTTTTTTAGGGAAGTTCTCATTCAGTTCTTGCCAAAGGAAATTGCCACCCTTATCAGGTACTTCAGGATAACTGTACTTGACAAGGGTAAATAAATACTGTATTTGAAAAGTTTTTAAACCTTCCTTCAAGAAACAAAGGTTGTTTCAAGTTTTAAACCTTCCTAACTATGCAAGGTGTGAACGCTACTCTCATCTCGTTGCTATCTATATTAGTCGGGGAATAGGGAGTAACGGGGAATTCCTCAAATTTATTCAGTCTGTTTCCTTCAATGTAATTACGTGATTTTTCCATTGCAAGTAAACAGACACTGAAAATCCTACAATTACTAAACCAATGCAATAGCCTGGCAACATAATAACGAAACCTAATTTTTAATTGACATTTAAACATCACAATAAAATAGGCTTACCAGCATCTGAATCTGCTTTTGTTTAACCTTCTTCTCCTGTATTGTCTTCTGACGACCCTCATAAAACGGGAAGTCCTCCAAAATGCATGTCTTGCTTGGATGTTCCTTGAATATCTTTAGCATTTGAAGGCCCTGCTCTAATTTGACCTGAACACAAGAACATTAGATAAAATTATAAAAAAACAGCAACCACGGAAAAAAGATCACACACACAACACACACAAAAAAACTTCCGAAAGGAAACAAAGGCCTTGTTTGGTGTTATCTTCTAAGTACAAAAGTAAAGTTCATTAATAGCACTTCTGCTGTATTGAGTAGTGAAAACCAGTTGATATCAGTGTAAATCAGATATAAGATATACTTTTATTGTATTATATATCATACCGATCACGATACTTTAAATAAGCAATTATTTTATCCTTGCAAGGCGCAAATATAGATTTATTACCTAATAGGCAAACATATTTTTTATAAGTACAAGACAAGCAAGTCCATAGCACATACCTCCTGAGTGTCCCTACTGTTAGTGCATGGCTTGTTCTCATTGTTTTCAAGGGTAATGTGCTTCAACAGACTGTTAGAAACATCCTTAACAATGTGCCACTTCACAGGGAAGAAACCATCCCACTTGTCTTGTTGCCAGTATTCAAAGTTCTTCTGGAAATCGACAGGCCCTACCATCTCAGCAATACCAACAAATTGCCCACTGGTATTGACCTAAACATAACAAACAAAATTAATAACCTTGAAACAATAGACGAATAGACACTAATATAACAGATCGTTGTTTATCAAGTGGAATGTCAAGGACACTAGGAGTAGCAAATCTAATACTGCTGCTACAAAGAGAAGAGGAAATATCAGTATTGTAAATTAAACTTAATAAGTATTGGATTATTGGTACCCACATACTAAAAGATTAAACTTTAGCATGGATGGCTGATGTAATACATGTTTTTGAGTTGGAAATTTGAATAACAATGATATGGGGTATTATGGTTGTGTAAAATAGTGTCTAAATTGTGAATTTTAATACTATAAGGTATTGGTGTACCAAATCTTAACATTTGACAAATTTATATACAAAATGATATTTTCCCCCAGAAAAAACATAAAATCATAAACTATGAAGGAATTAACACCGGACAGACCCCTTCACGTTAGCTTACCGAGAATATAAGGAAAATAGGACAGACAACAGACTTCTGTTGTGCCTCTTGATAAGCAGCCTCGAGCTTTTTATTTCCAGTCGGTGTACTAGCCCACACACTATACTTGATGCTTTTATGAATATCATCCTCACTGTACGACTTTATGATAAAGAATTTTGCATCCGCATACGTCTCTGGGAAATCTGGTTTATTAAATTGCTCTCTATCCGGCCCATAACTCGTCTTATTATCCTTCTCATTATCGGCTGATACATTCAGTGGGATATTTTGACCCTTAACCGCCAGAGCAACAGGTGTAGAATCCTTTGAAGGGTTGTTCATTATATTTCTAGCCCTTGGACCCCTGTTTAGCTCATTTAGACCGTCCATGTTTTCATTACCATATCCCCTAAAAAGACCGCTGTTTCTCCCTCTAGGTTTATTGTACTTGTTGTCAACAGCAAACCAACCACGTCCATTTCGATGATCATAACAATTTGATCTAAAAGGAAAAGTGGATCTAAAGGTGTTCCCATAATTGTTAAACTTATTGGGATACATGCTGTTCATGTACGGGTTAGAGTTCAATCCAGACAGTGGTCTTGGTTGTAAACCCTGTAAATCGAGAGAGAACTAATAGGTTAAAAATAGTCAAATCAAGAAGGTTTAGCATAGAGAACCACTTAAGAGCAAGTAAGGTTTTTTAATATTTGATGGTCTGGAGAAGGTTTCTCAAACGATTACTGTCTGATTGCGCAATAACAGTTATTTACAAGAGAAAAAACAATGACGGGTTGACCAGTAGCATAAAGAGGAAACTGATGGCTAAGTGGATTTTTTTTTAAAGTTCAGAACAAGCAAATTTATAAGGCAAAAATACGCATATACGGCCGAGTAAAAGGATTATGTTTCCGTAATAATAGAGTACATACTTTGAAGTTTGAACTATTATACCAGTCCCTATAGATTTATGTAGAGGTTTGAAAAAGTGACCAATTGTAAGTCAAATTGTAAAGAGATGTAAAGGGAAACCGTAGTCGGTGCTCTCAGTAACAATGAAGGGCACATACCAAATAGGGAGAAAAAGGTCGGAAACTCTGATTTTTCAACGTGGCGTTGCTACCATTTGAAATATTCGAACCCATCGTACCATTAGTAACTGGCCCCAGTCGTCCATCAGGAAACAACGTAGTATCAAACCACGGTATGGGTGAGCTCATGCCATCAAAACCAAAACCAGATGGAGGGTACAACCCACCTCTGCCATACGACGCACCCGAATTAAATGTGAAATTCTGATTAAATGGTTTGTTCAGGGGTGCAGTGTTGTTAAGATCTTTGGTTGAGGCGTTGGTGTTGCCGTTGGCTGTTTCAACAGTCAAAGAAGGCGTCTTTTTTTCTTCTGTAGTTGCTGCTTCTGGGACTGAGTTATCACCTATGACAGAAGCAGATAAGTACCCAACTCATAATAACTAACAAAAGAACAATACTTTTATAAATAAAATAGAGGGGAAATAACACTTTTGTACACCAATCTACACAAACAATTATTACACCACACTAAAAAACCAAAATTTTACACACCAATCTACACAAAATGAATCTAAAAGTGTGCTATTGATACAATTTAACTCGCAGAAAAAGGTTATCTGAACTAAGATGCAGCTTTCAGCATAAAAAAAAGGTTTATTCAGATTTTTTTTGTTTTTTTAAACTTTTCGAGGCAGGAAGCTAAAAAGATTCCGCTTTTGAACCTGTAAATCAATCAATACCCGACTGGTGACCAGAAAAACATATACCTTTGGCAGTGGCAGCTGATGAAGGGTTGTACGGTGGGCTTGTTGCGTTTAATGGTTGGTATAATGGAGAAGGGTATTGATACTGAGCCCCATAAAGATTCCCTTCGGGTCCCATAGTCGGCAATGGTGAGCCAGCTGGCGAATACGGGCTGTAGGGTGCATACCCATAGCACTGCTGATACATGTCTGCATAAACTGCCTATAACAAACCCCAAAACAAAATTTGAAAAAAATGTTAATTGTAGAAACAAAACGAGAAAAAGTCATCAAAACACAATAACTAATTGGGAAAAAATGCACATACTTGAGATAAATAATCAACTCCTTCCGCATTAGCATATCTAGAGTAGTTGTCCCATTCGTTAGCTGCCCCATCGTAACCTACAAGAAATTCACAAAAAAGTTATATATAGATATATACAAATATGGTCATAAAAAAATCGAGAGCCAAATTGATGAGCAACAAATGTGATCAAAACTAATAGCAAAAAAAAGTCGAGAAACAAATAAAAAACAGACTTACTTCCATAGTAATAGCCAGGGTAATTGGGGATATAACCGACCGTAGGATCCATGAAATCCTGTAACAATGGTGTCATGGAACGCTCATACGACTTGACCTGGCCTTTTGTACCATTGCCCGAATCAACCGAAGTCTGTAATACAATAATAATAACACATTTCCAATTATTTTATACTACAGAGGCTACGAATAAAGACAGCTTAATATTCAAAGAAATAACGGAAACTCTAAAGTTACCTTCTTTATAGGCTCAGGGATTTCTAAAGCCTTTGGTTGATTTTCAAGTGACAATCTCTTCATTAAATCTGTTGCTTCTGTAAACATTAAAGTGGAGGAGTTAAGATACACTCAAGTCCAATAAATCTAAGTCATGCCTAACAAAATATAAACATATATGAGTATCAAGAAATCAAAATCAAGGTCCTAACTAAACCATCACAAACTAATTATCCGATTACAAACTCTCTAGGTAACACCAATGAAAATTCTCAAACACCAAGCACAAACAGTCTAAATTACGATCCCTACCTAAATTCACATGGGGCAACACAGTTAACCATATTATAAATCGGAATTTGCATTTATAACAAACTAATATAAAAACCACAGTAAATACTAGCAACAACGAACAAATACACAGGAAAGTACAAAGCCGAGCAAATCAGTGTTATATTTCAAGATTTGGTCGATAATTATTTTTTACCTAAATAACCCATGAATCATAACAAGGATTATAAAACAAAAAGGAAAAGCAAAATCATTACATGTTTTTTTCTTTTTGTAATTTCCTAGTTAAAATTCAAATCATGGCAAAAAAATACACAACACCAAAAAATAAAAATAAACAGAAATAAGTAGATTAAAATTTTCAATCAGGAAAATTCAAAAACCAATCAAATATTGGAAAATATTAATAAAATTCCCTCAACTAGAAATAAAATTCAGTAAATCAAATCTAACAAGACATTAAGTGTAAAACACATTTTTCTAAGAAAATAACTTAGCAAAAACTAAAACTGTTAGATCGAGCTAAATCTTAGCTTATAATTCCGTTATAAAAATTAAATATAAAATCTTAGCTACAAATTTATATATTATTATGTATGTATACCAGGATGAGCAGGGTTTAAAGGAGCAACTGTGGCAATAGAAACAAAATAAATAAATATATATTTTATAATATATATATATATATAGAGAGAGAGAGAGAGAGAAAGGGTTTTGGGTTTATGAGGAGAGAGAAAAGAGGTTTTAATCCAACAGAATCTGATTGATTCTATTTTTAAAAGAAGAAGAAAAAGAAAAAGAAAAAGGTTGTATGTTTTTTCCTAGGCGTTTTAGGAGTGTGTGTGATTGGAGGGGGAGGGTGAAAGTGGGAATAAAGGTTGCCCTAAACGAGAAAATAAACGATACCCACTCTAACTTATTTTTCCAATGGGCTTTTTGGGCCCTCACCTTTAAGTTCCCCTAACCAGTTTTATAAAATATGAGTCTATAAACTCGAGCAGAAATCAGGAAATTAAACATCTTTATTAAAATTCAAAATGACATTCATTCTTAATTATGAAAACCATAAGACTAAATCTAGAAATGGAACATGGGACAAGACTTAGTTTGGTTGTACTTGCAACAAAATCAATTTATTCCCTTTATAATCTTTGATGCATACATGGGTAATATCAGAATTTTAGATCCAGCTTTTTTTAAAAAGATAGGAAATTAAATTTTGTTATGATGGGTGAAAGTAACTGTTAAATCATGTGTTCAATAATTGATTTTTATTATACGTTATACGACATGAAAAGAATACCACATACGTTATATTCGGTATAGATCCGACCCGTATAATAAAGTGGGTAGCCAACGCACCAAAATTAAGTAACAGTCATATGATAAGGTTATGATGGTCTTTTCCTTTGTAAAATAAGAGAGATTTTAATCCACTGAATTAATCCTAAATGATAAGATGCTCACTAAACTAAAAGCCCATGATAAAGATATGGAAAGTGTCACATGTCAATATCGTACGGTGCACGTACCCCTATAAATAAAGTCAAATAGCAGTACAATAGATCATCTGATTTCCAATAGGTAAAAGGCATATTAGTACAAAGACTTTTCAGAGTTTCTCTCTCTAGAAAGTACATAAGTACATCAAGTCAATTCGAGCTCTCGAGGAGAAGTACCGCAGAAGAAGACACATATATTATACCGAACATTAGATAGTTGAGATTATATTGTAACCAAAACGATTTGTAATCGATAACTGTTTAATAATCAATGAAGAATATCTATTCGTCTATTTTACTATATTTAACCGCTTGAATCATCATTGTTGAGAAGTACGACCTAACCGACCAAAGTCTATGTTTTATCAAATGGCGCCGTCTCTAGGTTTCATCTAGTATAAACTAATTTCGAAGTCGAATACACAACTCAACCAGCCAAGCAAAATGGTGACAATCCTAGAAGAAAATTGTCCCGAAGAGATTGGAACGACTCCATACAACACAGAAAACAGGCCAAACAGAGAGTCCAATCTCTTCAACACAAATGGCAACGACATACGCATCAATCCCGGTGAACTAGAGTCACTGCTAGCAATAAAATGAAAATACGAGGCTCTTACTGCAGAAATTCGACCTTCCAGATCCAACCTCCCAAATGAGCACTCGCAACTCCTCACACCACCACCAATGGTGGACTATTTAAAAGACGAAAACCCATCGGATTCTAAAGAAGAGCGATCCACATCAGCAACAAGAAGAATAAGAAGAAATCAAGCTAGGACCCGACAGCTAGATAGCCCAGCTCCTGTGATAAGCGAATCCCCAATGGACGGCCTAAGGAGACAAATGAAAGCAACAAGACCGAGCGCTAGGCATCAGATGTCGACCAGGTCTGTAAACTCTAGTTCATACCAAGGAAGGGCCGCTCGATTCCGACATAATGATGAAGAGATTAGGGAATTGCCATCAAAAGATAATTTTGTTGAAGACACAAGAAGAGCCCACCAGCGCCCAAGAAACTCAGTGGCATTCCAATACGGAAGGTCACCTATAGACGCACAAGATCAACAAACAGCCCGACAACCAATCATTCTACCACAAATAATCACACCATCTACAGTTGAATTCCAACTGATAGTCCCACCAATAGGAAATGCGTCAATAATATTCAGAACTGATGAAAACTATCACATCCAAAGCCAAGCCCAACTAGTAGCATGCATAGAAGCCATGACAGCTGCAGAAATAAGAGTGCCAACAAATGAAATGGAAGATGCCACGTATAGGGCAGCCATGGAGGTAGCTGGACAACAGCACGAAGTAAGAGGGTTCCAATAACAGGGGGAACGCATACCAGCGTTAACACAACCACAACAACTGTTCATGCAAGGAACAGGTTTCCAAAGCGTCCAAGCTGGACAACCATATGGTCTAATCCCGGAAAATGGGGAATATGGCAAAAACAGAGTGGGGAGAATGCATGAATATTATCCCCCCATTCACAAAAACTATGGCGGTGGAGCATATACGCCACAATACGAAACCCAGGATGAAGTCTTCCAACAAGCATGGGAGGTATGCCGGGAAACGTGCACATAGTAGATCACAAGATACAGAAACTCGGTAGGATTCGTTGTTCCAGAATTCAAGATGTACGATGGGAAAAGCATCCCGATCGACCATCTGAGACACTACAAAACCAAGATGGAATTGTGGAGTGATGACTCCACTCTAATGTGATTTTTTTTCAAAAATAGCCTGGGTCAAGAAGCTTCAATCTGGTATCACAATTTGCCAAGAAATTTATTAGGGAGTTAGACTAAACTGCTCAGGGCCTATTCCAACCGATACGCCGCTTATAGGAAGAAGAAAGTCACTATCGACACATTGCTTAAAATGGCGATGATGTCGAACGAGCGGCTCAACGACTACTATATACGCTTCATCGACATAGTCAACCAAATCACTCAGTATGCCAACAACATTGCAATCCAAAACGTCGTCAACTCCATCCCATGTGGACACTTAGCAAGAAGGAAGTTTATTGGCAAAAAAAATCCAACTACTGATGCACTCCTTGACAGATAAGAATGAGGAAATGAGGAACCTCAATCGGACTTTACCTAGAAGGGAGTCGGTTAGGGAAGCACAGGTAGAACAGAAAAATGCCAAAGGTAACCACGGAGAAGCAATCAAACCGGCAAAGAGGGACGACATATATAGAAAATCCGTAGCACAACGGAAGGAAGAGCGCCCTATCAAAGCTGACTGAAAACCAAATCAGCAGATGTACCAAACACTGAACAGGCCACGCCGTCAAAAACCCTATCAGGATAGAGAACCGTACAAGAAAAATGTCGAGCCGGTCGAACTCAAATATAATTTTAATCGATCCGTAGAGGATAACCTCAAAGATAAGAAACTTTTTTGCTCATATCATGATGACCTCGGCCACCTCACAGAAAACTGCAGGAATCTTCGATGGAAGATGAACAAATGGGGTGACGCAGGGCAATATGAATAAATACAAGCACACATTCGTAGAGGGATCCGTAAGAAAGAGTGGAAAAATGATAAACGTTGTCCACTTGTCATGACCCAAACCCGCAGGAGAGGAAAGAGCCCAGCAGAGGCAACTGGCTCATTTCAGACAAGTAGCAAAAGCATCCCAAGCATCCACGTCGGCAAAAAGACAGTGCGTGCAACAAAAGCACCCACCCATCTCATTCTCCGACCATGATGAAGAGGGAGTCATTTTACCCCACAGTGATGCAATTAACTTTCACATCCAAATCGGGATCGACACGGTTAGCAAAGTTCTAATCGACTAAGGAGGTTCGTGTGACATCATGTATAAAGAACTCTTCGACAAGATGGAGTTGAGCTTACAAGATTTACAGCCAACCGATATAATTCTAATATGTTTTATTTCAAATATAACAAAACCCCTGGAAAAGATAGTCCTTAACGTCACGACAGGAACAATTTTGATACCAGTCGAATGGTCAACGACAATTCGGGACACAATGCAATTCTAGGACGACCATGGTTACACGCTATGAAACCTATACTGTCGACTTACCACCAGAAGGTCAAATACCCGAACAACAAGAGAGAAATCGAAGTTTCTCGAGGATGCCAGGAGGATTCCAGACGCTGTGACGACATAACAGCAGCCTTAAGCAAACAGTTGGTCATTAGGGAGCAACTGACCAGCCTGAAGAAGCTGGTAGAAAAAATAATTAAGGAAGAAAGAGTAGTAAAGGAACAGGTCGGAGAAAAACTCATGAAGGTGAAAATCACAGGAGAAAACATCGTTCATCTCACCCCTGGGGAACTATTGCTATAAGGTAATGATGTTCGGCTTACAAAATGCGGGGGCCACATATCAAAGAATGATAACGAAAGTCTGCCAAAAACACATCGACAAAACAATGAAGGTTTATATCGATGACATGATCATAAAGAGCGAAAAAGCAAAATCTCACTAACAATACCTAAATGATGCATTCCAAACCTTAGGCGAACACAAACTGAAGCTCAATGTAACAAAATGCGCGTTCGGTATAAGTAAGGGGAAGTTCCTGGGACACATGGTGAGCCAAAGGGCAATTGAAGCAAACCCCGACCAGATCACGGCCCTGAGAAACCTGGCGGCACCGAAAAATAAAAAACAGATACAGGAACTCACGAGAATGATGGTTGCACTAAGCAGATTCATTAGCCGATATGCGGATAAAGGACAATATTGTACAATATAATAATAAAATCACAAAATAATGTATGTAACTTTTTAGTACTCATATTGGTTTGGTACAAGTACTAAAATAAGCGACAAAGTTAATGTTAGAGCACTATTTGCTAATATTTGTACGTTGGTGTTTAAAATCGAAACTTGGTAATATGTACTATTTGCTAATTTTGTAGGTTGGTGTACAAAATCGAAATTCGATAATATGTAGTCTTTTTTTTCTTTTGATAATATGTAGTCTTTTTTTTTTCTTTTGATAATATGTAGTCTCTAAAAACCCACCCCAAATATTCTAATGCTTCAGATGATGATAACAGTGGAAATTATAAAATACTACTAAGTTCACTTTTATAGTTATTTAGGTTCTTTTAGTAGCTATAATGGCTGCTTCAAAAGCTTTGAAGAGAGAGATGCTAACCCATCAACAAAATAATCAGTTGAATCTGCCAGTATAGCTTTTATTTCCTTGACACTGAAGCTCTCTCCCTGAAATGAAAAAAGCCCTGCCACTTATCATTGAATCCAACAGGAGGAAGAACGTAAAGGATTCTCAACATTTTTATCTATTACATAACAATCTTATGGTACCTCGTCGGTGCCAAAGAAAAATAACATTTAGCTTTTTTAATTAAAGACTATTTTATTTGTGATCTCAACACAAGGACACACTAGGAGACCATCTATCTATAGAGGCGGGATATTTGTTCCCAAAATAATAACAAATAGGAAACGAAAAGGAGGAGAGAAACTAACTCATACTTTTAATTGTGATGGGTGAAGAACAAATTGTGCTATATAATCAGAAACTACAGTGTACTACTTCCAATCGATCTTTAGAGAATAGTGAGTCTAGACTTCAAAGTTAAAGGCAGGGGCACACGAGTTACATCATCCTATCTCATTTTTAGATTTTGTACACCCAACTAACAATGGTCTGATTAGTGCACCAGACATTTGGTATTTTTCTCATTTAGTAGACTCCGGTCACGTTTTGTTTTCCGTCAGGTGGGGTTTACAAAATAAAAAAAAAGTAGTAATACCTAACAGTAACTAACATAAAGCATCCATGTGACAGTCACACACCATCCAATATGGTGGAATAAGTGACAGGAGTGTACCAAATGAGAAGAAGAAGAAAATTCTAGTGCACTAATCATATAAGCTATAAATTGGGTTATACATTTGTACTAAATTGGAAAATCTTGATAGTGGGGTGTACAAAGGACCCTTTCAAAACAAAAACTTCTTATGGAAAAGGTACGAAGATTACCATGAAAGATAGACTGTTATCTATTACAATTTAAGTAGAAAATTCCCGATCAATCGACGAAGCAGTTACACCAATGCTCCATGGGGAAACATTCGATACCAAAGACGGATCTGGCCCATCGTTCCCTGCTGAAAACACCACAATCACACCATTCTCCATTGCATGAAACGACCCAATATCAGACGCCGATGCAAAAAACGGCGGCAATGGCGGCGACTGTCCGTAAGAAGCCGATATTATAGCAACTCCATCCTGTATAGCATCATCAAATGCCGCCAATATATCAGCTTCACTACACGTCCCACCAGAATCACTGTTCCAACAGATCTTATACACCTCAATCCTTGTGATGTTTATCAAAAACCTTAATCACAAATTTGATATAGAACTATCAAACCAAAATCTGTTTTGATAGATAAATAGAATTTTTAACCTTACCAAACAGGGGATCTGGGTACCAACTCAAAAAAATAAAATTGAGTAACATAATCTTTCATTTTGCTCCAAATTCATATCTGATTTTACGTGTAAAACTTTAAAGCCACAAACTTTCCAAACCCTAATCACTGTCCAAACGGATTTTATATACTGCAAGCTTAATCATGTAGGATGCCAAAACTAATCAAATCTGATATAGATAATCGAAATTAAACCTTAATTTTAAAGAAAATCTGATTATTAACCCTTACCAAATGGGGATTTTTGAGTACCAAAAACCAAATAACAGAAAAGGCCCAAAAATATTTCGATTCCTCTCGAATCTAAATCTTATTTTTTGTTACAAAAATATTATTTTAATACCTTTGTTTTATAAAAATTCGCAAAAAAAAAACACTTTCCGCAAAAATAAAAATTCATAAGCTTTTGGGTATGTTTTTGTTAATTTAGTTTCAAAAGTAGTATGTTTTGTTAATTTATCCATCTTAAAATTTAGATGAGTAAAATTTTACCCCTATTGGGGATTAAATGCTAAACTATTACAGATGAAGTTAAAGCGGGGAAATTTGTAAATAAATGATAAACGGCGCGAAATTATAGTCCTCCCCTTTACAGGATCTTCTTACAAATCGCAAGGATATTGAGAGAAAATTAGATAAATGAAAACCACTCTTTTGTCAGAAGCTAGTGAATAGACATCTACCGTGCCACTGAAACTATTGTTTTCCAAAACTGAGAAGAAAATTCATTGAAAATAAAAATCAATTTGATTGAACCGGATTTGACACCACGACAACATGTATTTACAATTTGCGCAAGATACTACGATAATCCCAGTCTTTACCACGGAATATATGTAGATTAGTAGCATAACCCTCTTCTGTCAAGATCATATACTCTAATCGTCGCACTTCAGTTCACTTTTATCATCTAGACAAACATGATATATTTTCATAGGTTAAAACATGATATACAGACTTTTTTATAACACCTGTAGTTGTGTTTTTTGTTTAAGATTAGATACATATTTCCTCAAACATCAAATGAGAAAGACCATCATTGAGCATTTATACTGCGTACCTAATCTTTAAGAGAATTAGTCCATGTTTTTTATTATCAATAAAGTCCCTAACTTCGTACTTATATAATATTTTTCCCTATAAATGATTACTCCAATATCTTTCAATCCCTTAATTGTGTACTGCATATCAAATGCATACTAGGGTTAGCTAGCTTTAATAATGAATATATACTTATATATAAATAAATCAGTATATATTGCAGTTTGAGACCTGTATCAAAAATTCCAACTAGAACATCATCACCATAAGCTAATTGGAAAGGGGTCGTTTCGCTGCTTGGCAAGTTCAGCCCCAAAAAGTCCCAGCTTCTTGTCGTGTGTAAATTTAGCAATCTGCTTCTGAACACTGATGCAACACCATTTATCTCTGTGAGATTAAAAGCCAAATTTGTATAAGTTTCTTATAAAATCATTGCGTTCAGACTCATCTTATACAATATTTAAACCTTAAGTAGCAAGAAAACAGAGGGATTTGCATAGTACCAGATAAAGCGGTGGCTTGGGTGGAATTAAGCAATGCCGCAAACCCTGAAAAGCTATGCTTGTAGCTATACAGAACAGACTCCTTTGCCTCTTTGTTACTATCACTATACAAACGAATTACTTTAGTGTCTCTTTCACCAAGATTTGACCCTCACTTTAAAAGAAAGCACTTCGGTAGATAAATACCTCGTGAAGACGGTTGATACAAACTTAACATGATGATCAGTGGTAAGGAGAGGATCCTGGAACTGGTTCCGTCCTAAGTAAACGATGTAAACCTATATAGAAGTGCAAAAAATAAAATAAAATGAAGAAGATATGAGGTATACTATTACAGTGGAAGGAGCATAATAAGTTAAAGAACTTGAAGCTTATGGAATGAATGGGTCACATACATGGGAGGTCGATATTGATGGAAGAAAAGAAAGAAAAAGTGAGAGTAAAAGGGCCCAAACACAATGAAAATAGGAATCCATTGCATCACATCAATGGACAAACTCAAACAAAGTGCTGAGGTTAAATAGTGAGACAATAACTGTAATATTTCTTGATTGCGTAACAAGGTGGCTCTGTTGTGAAATTGAAGTAATATAAAGCTGCAAAAAAACTGACATTCCATAATAGAACAATCATCATTGATTTTTGTTTTCCACGTTATAGGCGAAGAAGAGTGATATCCCCTAGTAATACCTATGAAGTATAGAAGTATGAGATGGAAAAACTACAACCAAAAAATAGCTTCATATAACTACATCTTAGTTAGTACCGAGTCCCTGTAAGAACAATGCATGTGCCCCATCATTCCTTCATGAAAGCTAATTCTGCTTATAGGGTTGATAAATTCGATATACCGCTAACGTCACTGCTTACTTGTATCCTAGGGTTATTTTCCAGGTTCCTAATTACAAAGAGTTTCCTCCATTTATTCAACCTTAAGCACTTCCCGAAACCAAAAAAACTAATACTTCGAAGAATATAAGTCTCTTCATTTTATGAAAAACTATAACCACTTGTAAACTTTTACCTGTGTTAAATATTCATATACTAGAATCTCTGATACAAGAACTCTACTAGAAGAGCTTGAACTAGGGTATCCCCATGATATATACGTTTGCCAGTAGTTATATTAGGCTTGCACTCAAGGTTCATGAAATACTGATATTCTCCTAATAGAAAATCATTATTGTAATACCTATGCTATTAACCTGCTTTACAACAGATGAAGAATCAACTATGTATGTAGCCATCAACTTAGGCAATTGATACCTTGGATTGGCTACTCTACAAAAAGAAATACATGACTTTGATAGATTCATAGGCTACCAACTAAATCATTGTTTATGTAATTAATTTCAACTCTGGTAAGCGATTGCAAACTGATAATCAAGGACCCTAAAGCTTACTCAAGACGTGTGACCATACTAGGAGTGTTATCATTGGTTCTGTCTAAATATAAGCATGCTTTTCCAAGTAGACATGTGCATCAAGTCACATGAATAGATGTTGCATTGTTAGAAATCAAAATAATGATATGCAGGGATATCATGTCAATTTACGATACTCCTCACATAACAAACCATTTAACTTACAAGGATAATATCACTAAGACAAAACACAATCCCCAAAAATATAATTTACGCAAGGCACTAAAACCAGTAACAAAATGTCAAATTGTTCAAAAAATATTGCAATAGTAATATTTATCATGAAAACATGACTAAAGAGTACAAGTAAAACAATTAATAGAACCTGTAAACATATCACACCTTCTCTGGATTAAATTAAGATCTTGAGCTCACTGTTGCGCTTCTTCCTCGTCTGAAGTTTGGTTAACCTGATTATGCTAATCTGTAGCTAATTTAAATGTTAACTAAAAAAGACTTCTGATAAAGAAAACTACATTGGACCAAAGTTAATATTTAAACAGTCATTTTATACAAAGTCAAACAGACAGCCATATGGTCATTTAAAGTAAAACTTTACAAATTGAGAAAGAAACAGAAAATATCATAAGCAAATAAAAACAGTTCTTAAAAGCAATGCTAAATTTCAGCTTGGCATAGCAACTTTCTAATATAATCGGTGTTGGAATTTAACTTTCACTCTTGTCTCGTTCGTGTGAAAGAGTAAATCAAACAGCACGGTTACAAGAAATGTTTGGGATCATCGTTTGGTGGGTACAGTATATGCATTGTCCTCAGCCTCACACGTGTCGTGATTGGAGGCTCTTTTACTTGTGTATAATACCAATAACATGCTTCGAGAATACACACAAAACGACGTCCTACAATGTACATTAACCATTATAATTACTAATCCCAAATACCCGATCCAAAACACAAACCCCTTTTGCCCTACCTTGCCTGTAACAAACTTCCCTAGTTGAGGGAAAGCAGTATGAAAAATTCATAAATCTATCTTATTGTACCGGTATCATATTGAGGAATCTAAATACTAGTATAAAGAGGGTATTGGTACCATTTCCAGTGTAGGATCATTGTAAATTTCACCGCCTAAAACTACAAACAATTTAATCCTGGATCAATTCAACAATCTAAATACACCTTGTTTACAAAAGAATACATACTAGTTCACAACAATAAGAAAGCTGATACTTTTTTCCAAACCAGTAAGATGAAAGACCAAAGGATCCCTAAAAAGGTGAAAAGTTTGTATTCGTATTATTTGCCCTTGCTCATTCACAATTATAAGCCCGTTTGGTAACAAATCTTTTTAGTTGATTTTAAAATTTTTGAATTTAAAAATCGGAAAAATACGTTTAGTGTACTATCAGTGGTTAACGATTTAGGTACTAAACTACCAATTTTAACCATTGAGATACCGAACTACGAAATTTCGTTCAATTAAGGGACTAACAGCATAAATCGACGAGATTGCAGTCACTATATCTCACATATGACGATTTATTTTTGACGTATGTTGATAGATTTGCACTCATTATATGCTAGGCAAGAGAATTTGAGTGCAATTTCATGATTTTGTTTAACGGTAGGTCCTCAATTGTGACAAATTTCGTAGTTTGGTACCTTAATTGTTAAAATTGGTAGTACAATACATAAATCGTTAAATACTGATAGTACAGTATACTAAACGTATTTTTTCCAAAAAAAAATTCACAGGTGTTTGGACTCGGTTTATTTAGCTTTTAAAAAGAAGTATTTTAGGCTAAAAAAAAACTTAAAATTATAAAAATAAAAAAATATGGATATTTAGTGAATCTTTAAAACAAATGTTTAGAATCTGATTTTGGACCAAAAAATCTGTTGCCAAACATAACCTGCATCGCGACACCTTCTAAGCAAATAAGTCGGAGTCATTAAGAATTTAAAACTTGAAGCATTTTGAGGCCAGAATAACCTTAACTTCTAGGTTGGCTAGCCACGCGTACAGCGGCTTATAAGCCAAAGAAACAGGCCAGTTGACATATGTCCTAGCCATGTAAATAAAGATGAGACACAATTCGCACGCCACAATGTCCATCATCAAATTGGGACCAAATTATTAAACTCCCACCTTTTTTTTGAAAGTTAATACGCCACCTTTTCAATGAATGAATATTTAAGCTGTGTGGGTAGAGCTGCAAATGAGCCGAGCCGATCTTTTGCTGTGCAAGCTCGGCTCGTTTACTAAACGAGTTTTAAAATATTGCTCAAACTCGGCTCGTTTATAGACAAGCTGTTCACGAGCATGTTCATGAGTATTTTATCAACACGTTTTATGACAAATTTAAATATATTTTTCCATATAAAAAAGCATGTTGCACAGAGACCCCCATTTGTTTATGGTTGTGTCATCAACAACCTAAAAGGTGGACATTCGTCCATCAATTGGTATAGAGAGGCGTCTATCTAAAAGGGTTAATTTTGTTCTCTCTCTTCAATTAACAAGCATCGACCATGTCGAATAAAGAACAATTTGAACAACTTGAAGATGCAGTGAGGTCTCTACAAACCTCCCTCACATGCACGGATTGAAGAGGGGTTAAAGTGTTGTTGGAGTGTAATAGGGTGAAAAACTTAGGATAGGTGGCGGAATCGACGAACCCATGTTCGCCTGAATGAAGAGAGTCATGTCCACTGACAGGGAGCTCGTTGAGGGAGGAGCCGATATCATCTTCATCGGACAACAACAGAGCGATTTTGAAAGAGTTCGTTAAAGGTGAGAAAATTTCGGATAATGGGTGGGTGGGTACAAGTCGATGGGTCTATTTGGATAAATCCGTTTGGTTCAACAAATTCGGAAAAAGTGGAAAAATGAGCTTGAGTTAGTTAAAATTTGAAGGCCCGATAGTGGGGCTTGATCTTGCTCATCAATTGTTTTAGGGAATAAGCGGGTGGTTGTAGTTTTGTTTTATTTAGAGGGTTGTGGGTTAATCAAAATATCATCTTCTAACTTGAACGTGTTTTATGTAAGTAACACCCGTTATTGCTAGCTGCTATCATTAACAAAATATTGGACCAACCATCTTACACTTTGTAAGTTTAACCAAGACCAATAATGATCTTCGGTGTTGACAGAAACCCAAAAAAAAAAAACCTTAAAAAACCTTAAAAAAATCCAGAAAAATAAAAAATAAACTAATTTTAAAAAAAAACAAAAAATTTAAATACTCTTAAAAAAATTAAAAATTAATTTTAAAAAAACTCAAAAAATCTAAAAAGTTCAAACAATTTTTAAAAATATACAAAAAAGCATACAATTTAGACCATCTAAAATAAAAATGACAGTCTCATACACATGCAAAAATGACAGTATAGTACAAAAAACCAAAAAATAATAATTAGAGACTTTAATGGATCTGATACAAAAACGACAGCCTCATACAAAATATCACAAAAATTAATTTTTTTTTTAAATCCAAGAAAACAGGACAGTATAATATAAAAATGAAAGTCTAATGGACATTCAAAGATGATAGATAATACAAAAAAAATGAGATTTTTTTTAAAAATCCTAAAAAAATATGAAAGTTTAATGGATGAGTAATGAAAAATTACAGTCTGATAGACAATTTGATACACTAATAATAGTCTTAATACATTAATATGAAAGTCTAATAGAATGTCTAACAAATATTTTTTTGGACAATCACATGTACATTTTTTTGGACAGTTTTTTTGGACAGTCGAATATACATTTTTTTCATAGAGTATAATACAATATTGGACAAATTATATGACAGTCTAATACAGTAATCTGCAATTTTTTAGACAGTGTAATAGACACAACAATCTAATATACATATTAATAGTTAGTCTAATAGATGATTTAATGCACTAATTGACAAATTAATCAACAATCTAATAAAATTTTCATTTTGTTGTAGGATATTATTGGACTCTTGAGTTTGTACTTTATGGGCCCAAGTGGGCTTGTAACCCTACCCCTCTATCTATATAAAGAGGGTTAGGGGTCTTGTATTTCACATTCATTCATATACATTCTGATTAATAAAGATCATGTTTTTGTCTCTTTCTATATTCTCTCTATATCTATATACATATATATGTGAGCTAATATGTCACACAACACGTTATCGGCACTTTGCTCGCGGAGAATAGGATATACGCTCGCGGATATTGGAGATTTTTGACAAACGCACGGATATTGGGTATTTATAAATCTTGAGGTTTATCCGGGTTTTTAGGGTTTTGCTATATCGACCTTCACCAACATAACGTGCGTAAGTTACCGAATTCAAAACTTAATTTATTCCATATATGTGATCGCATGTATTATTTTATGGATAACTAAAACATGATAAATATACCGTAGTATATAATCCATGTGTATTAGAGTTTGTTACTTGTATGGATAACTATATATGATCGTAACACACATATTGTTGATTATAAAATCATATATGTTGATAAGATCATACAAAATAACCCAAACTACATGTATTTGTTGGAAAAAAAAAACTATGCGTGATAGATTTTTTTTACTGTCTAACATGATCAATCTGTCTATAAAAACTAACTTATATGTAATATGTATAGTGTACTATAAAATTGTATTTTCATACAAACAAAATCAGTAAAAGACATAATGGGGTTGTAAATCGGAATTCATGTAATTGTAAAACATGTATTAATCTGTGGGATTAAATATGTAACAAACTGAAAACCGTAGGACTGTTTTGTAATTCGCTGAAACTATTGACTGTGCATGTTAATTACTAAAGGACTAAACTGAAACTTGTCTGAAATTATGGACTGAAGCTGTAATAATGTTGTAAATAGATATATAGTTTGCTGAAATTACATGAATAGTCGCTGTAGTATATTACATGTATAAAAACAGTATATATGTGTTATAAAAGTCAATATTCGGTCTAAATATCCACCCACATGCATATATATTTATTAAAAAGGCAAGTGAATAAAAAAAATTGCATGTTAATTGAATAAATTGATGTGTTTCCATATAAATTTAATTCATCCTATTGCATGATTTAGTTACCATGTATAAAACTTACACATAAAAGCAATAGATTTGTATAATATTAATTTATATCTCGCTAGTGTAAAATTGGTAAATAAAATATATTACTAACATGCATGATTTAGTTACCATGAATAAAAACCTACACATATAGCAGTATAATAATAATATATTGTGTTAGATATTGCTGGTGTAACTTTGGTAAATACTAAAATAGATTGATTACATTAATTTGGATTCCTTATTAGGAAATATGTACTGTCATGTTAGTTAATCATGAAACAGGTACAATCTATATAATTGATCAATGCCATGTAATATTTATTTACTGCCTTGTGTAAAATATGTAAATTTGTGAAATCATATATTTTCACATTTAAGTTGAAAAAATTATGAACCTTCCCCAACTAGGCTCACCTATTTGGATACGATGTCTAGGAAAGATATAGGCGGAAGTCGATATCCTAATGAGGTCGGTTTTTAAGTGGCATTCGTGCCCTCCACCCTCACCGTCTTTCCTGGTCGTTTTTCAAGTAGAGCTACCGAAAGGGGTTGACTAAATAATAATTTCCCCGAGTGTGTTTATATAGTGATGTATGTTTCGCCGAATTGGTGTTTCATTATCGACCCGTCGTTCGATCAATGAGAACCGATTCACATGAGAAGCAAAACTAATGTTTTCGAACCTGTCGTTTCAAAAAAACATTTGTGCTTGTGCAAACCATAAACATATAAACCGGTCGTTTTATATGATAAATAATCCAGAACTCACAACACATGTTGGATGCCATCTATGATGAGAAAATCGCAAAGCATACTTGCGAAATGACTGTTTAGACGTTGATGTCATTCCGTCATCACATGTTAGTCACCCTGATGTGTGAAAATGTGATGCCCAAAATTTTTTTGGGATGCCATCTTTGATGAGTAAAACACGAGTTTGTTCTTATCCTCAGGATGAATGCTAAGACGTTGATTTTATTTCGCCGCCACATTTGAGACGTGATGACGTCTATGGTGAACAAATGTCTGAAATTGACATATTGGAGAAATCCTTCACCAAAATACTAGCTTGGAAATTGTATTCCATAAGCAGTATCGTGAATTTATATTCAGCATGTTCCTTTATCGTCCATCTGTTATTGGATAAGAAAATTACCCCGGTGAGTAGTTTTAATCCTATTGGGTCAATGACGAATTGTTTGCCTGATATTAATGCTCTTCGTGTACATTTTTCTTCCACGAATCGAGAACCGAGACAAGTGTTATTTGTCTCGAACTGTCGTGATCCTGATGAGTCGCTTAGCCAAGAGAGATTTTAGGCAATCGTCAAAATCGAAAACCTGTGGCTCCAAGACAGTAATTGAAAGGAACAATATGACCCGTTGTCACAAAGCAAGAGATAATGCTGAAGAAGGCAACTCTATGCTATAAAGACAAAGGCCATGTACGGTTACTCCTTAAATAGTTCAAAACTATTATAAAAGTGAAAAAACCGATGCTAATGTGGTTAAAGATAACTAAAAGGAAACTCTTGAGACCCCCGATTTTATGGCCCAAATGAGTTTGTTACCTTTCTTTATTGATTTTGATAAATCATTGAACCATTTTTTTCGCTCATCTGGATTATGTTTTCTATTTGGATTATGATTTTTCCATTTGGACATACTTTTGGATTATTGTTTACCCGTTTACGAAATTTCTCGAAATAATTTAAATTGTTTTGAGCAAATTACTTTGACAAATGTGACCAAACTTTAAATTATGAAATTTTAGGCAACACTTGTGGGGTAGTTGATTTTTTTGGAAATAGTGGGTAACAGTGTACCATATAATTTCACCAACTACTTGCCTAAAAGAGTACTCAGTGACAACGATTCTGGACATGTCGTTCCAAATCGAAATATTTGGTAAAACCAAATTGATTTGTCAAATATGAGGCATTATACTCATGTAGGTCCTGCCGTACCTTGTTGAGTTATAAAATATTCGAGAAACCAGTGTTATCTGGCAATAGTTCGTGAAAGAATTAAAACTTCTTTACATAACATCCATTCAATACGACCGAAAGCGTATTTTAGAGGAGTTGAAATGTCTTTCAAGTGGTTGCTACCACATTCTTTAAAGCATTTAAAGTTACCTTATCATTTCGCCTGTCGTCGAATGATAAATGATTTAGACGCTAAGACATGATTGTATGTACTATCATTCGCCTGTCGTCGATTGATAAGAGCATTTTGATATTGTGGCATTGACCGGATGACATATTCCCGGGTCAAAAGACGATGGTTGATTTATAATCGCATCGCATTTGGATTCTCTTTGAGGATATATTTCGTTATTAATCCGAAATTAATGCCACTAATGCTCACTTTGAAAGACTAGTATGTGTAAAGATCACGAAATGAACTCGTAGAATTCTTGTAAATAAATGAAGAGGTTATTGTGGACTTATCCAACCATAAGACGGACCATAAATATAAATGGTTATGATTGATGCATCGACAATATGGTCACATTTTACTGTTGTCCACATAAATGCAGCACTTCCCAAACTCTTAGCCTTATCATTAAGTTGATGGCTCATGATCCGGATTATCCTGAAAAGTCTAGTCGACTTGATAATACCGAAGAGTAAGAATCGAAATTTCAATTTGAATTACTTGAGTTTGGAAATTGAAACTGAACATCATGTCGATTATGTTCAGACCCAAATGGACTCACGGAAAGTTTGATGATGCGACTGCAAATGATTGCACGCACTTCTTGGTCTTGCGCACCAAGATTTATATTTCCGTGTGAGGCTATACTATTTTGCTGCATTGGTCCGTCATGAGGCCCATAGACACTCAAACACCATATACGTACCAGCTGGTTACTGGTTATGAGCCAGAAGTCTCATATTAACACGTGTTTAGGGTGATTAATTAATATTTCAATTGAGCCGCTATAGCGTTCAAAATATGGACCTCTGAAGGGGACATAAGTCCATTATGAATCTCCTGCCTATCATTTGATAGAGTAACATTGGCAAGCGATCTCTTTACCGCATGATATGCGAAAGTGACATCACTAAGACTGTTCTTCCCGTCGTTAGGGGGAGATTTGCACGTTACCGTTGATAAGGAACGACGTGAAGTAACGTGGCATAACCCACTCAGTC
Organism: Primula vulgaris; assembly: GCA_963920805.1. Classification (NCBI taxonomy): domain Eukaryota; kingdom Viridiplantae; phylum Streptophyta; class Magnoliopsida; order Ericales; family Primulaceae; genus Primula; species Primula vulgaris. The sequence continues at coordinate 21,988,284 of OY987214.1, read as the reverse complement.
TTATCTTGATCCCCAAAACTGCACTTAGTGATAAGTAAGTGCATAGACTCCCTCAAGTCTAACTAAATTCCAAACACATTTAATGACTTTATGAGATTTCACGAGATCATTTATACCTACTGCAAAATGCTTGCAGGGATAGACGTCCCTGTCGGACGCCGTGTTCCTATCGTAACACGTTGCTTTGGCCGAACTCTCCAAGCAAAGGATGCTGCCGTCGGTCGTCAGTCTGTCGTCCTTTCTAAGATATGAGAAAGTTGACCGGTTCTTAATTCGTTCAGCCCCAGAGGTGGTGAACTGAAACTTGTTTGTCTCACGAGATTATAAAAGATCTAGGATATGTGTGATTCCTCTTCATCCTAAGAATCTTGTAATATCTGTCGATCATGATATCTTAGACGATATTGAGGCGAAACGAGACTTTTATTGATTACTTGTTCATATATTCGGTGATGACTGATAATAGGTGAAAATTATGACAGGGAACCATGTACCGTTGCCTGAAGTCAACGTAGAATAGACTGGACTAATGGAAACTTGCAATCCAAGTAGACTCCTTAGCGAAAGTGTGTTTGGATTTGTAGCTCGAACACTATCAATGTTAAACGAGTTCGTTTATTTGGTTATTCGTAAGGAAAAGTGATGAGAATAATGAGATTATAGAATGCTCGCCTAGTAGCGCAAGCCTTCTCTCACATCTTGGAATTGATTACGAGATGGTTGATTTCCTCGTAATGGATGTAATAACGGTCCCCTACTTTATCAGTTTAGTAATTTCCCAAAAAACTGATTATGCAACATATGATTATGGTCACTGTTTTTATCTCCATGAGGATTTAGACAAAGCGATATAGATGAAGGTCCATGTGTGATTTCATAATGCTTGAATCAAGTAGTTCCTGATCACGGAACACGATCTCAATTAAATGAGACGTTCACTATATGGATTAATATAATCCGAGCGGATGTGGTATACCCGTCTAAGTGAGTACTTGATTAGCTTGGGATACTTGAACAAGTATTATGCCCTTGCGTGTTTTATTACGCGATCCATTTTTTTTGGATTTGCCTTCGAGATGAAGGATCTTGGAAAGACACGGTAGTGACTCGGCCTAATGATCAAGTCCCGCAAAGATTTAATCTAAGTCCATGATTCAGACTACACCTAGAAGGTGTTATGATGTTTTAGTCATTATGACGCTAAGTCGTCAGATTCTCCCATGATCGTTTGATCACTAGGCATTGATATAGACCCGGTCCGTCCCTGATATTGAACCATGATGTTCATGTCTAAGTACAATAAGCGCATCATTGTACTTGGTCTAATGTACTAGGACGAACATCTTGTCTGCTGTGAATGGTATAGCTCGACACAGCATCGCGCTAAAATGCTGCCATCGAAATGGCATAAAAGACATTTTCCCATTACCTTAAGGTAACTGTGGATGAGGGCTTGTCTTATCCCATTTTGCGTCATCGAGTGTACCTAACCCATTCGGTACTCGAATTAACGCAGTCCTTTTTCGGTTATACCGATGCTGGTTATCAGACCTGCATAAGGGATATTCCTAACATGGTATGTCTTTGCCATTAGGAACAAGGAAATATCTTGGAGGTCTTGGAATGACTACAAACGAATCATTCTGATCTATTCGTGTTCTATGAGACAACTAGAGAGTGTATATGGCTTCGAGCTCGTATTAGCCATATTTGAATTACATATGCTCTGTCTCATGATCCAGATAAAACATTTGTCTTAGTTGAGGACAACTTGTTGTTATCGATCAAGAGAGACATGACTAGATTATGCTATTTAGCATTTCTTGCCGAAATAAATCTTCACATATGAAGTTTAAGAGCATCATGTCGAATGCTCGTTTTATTCCACGTTATATTTTCTTGCATACAGTCGTGTGCTAGTAAATGAGGCATCCAGTCGAATGCTCGTACTCTTTATTCGAATATGAAATCATTACACCCAGTCATGTGCAAGTGAGAGGGAGCATCCAGGTGAATGCTTATTGCACTAATTACTACTTAGTCGAAATCCTCGCACCCTGTCGTGTGCAAGTGAGGGGGAGCATCCAGTCGCATGCTCGTGTACTCTTTTTGTCCTTAGACCAAGGTTTTTTCCCACTGGGTTTTCCTTGACAAGGTTTTTAGCGAGACACGTTCCGATTATACCTCACTTAAGATTGACGAAATTAGGGGGAGTATCCTGTTGTATACTTCTTACCACTGTGTATTCTTTTGTCATTCGACTAGAGATTTTTTTCCATTGGATTTACTCTAGCAAGGTTTTGATGAAGCACCTGTTTTGTGGTTGATCCCTACTACTACCATTGTTGTACTCTTTTTCCTTCGATCATAGATTTTCCCATTGGGTTTACTCTAGGAAGGTTTTGATGAGACACACTGTTTTATGGTTAGTTACTTACATGATATTTCGGCCTATATCATTCGGCTACACAGTTTCTCCTAGTTAACGGTTTTGTCTCACACTGGGTTTTCCGGCCCTAAGGTTTTTATGTGTTTAGCACTGCGAATGAACTCGACTCAGATCGACTGCATGAAGACGAAAAATTCAAGACGTCCAAAGGGGGAGTGTTGTAGGATATTATTAGACTCTTGGACTTGTACTTTATGGGCCCAAGTGGGCTTGTAACCCTACCCCTCTATCTATATAAAGAGGGTTAGGGGTCTTGTATTTCAAATTCATTCATATACATTCTGATTAATAAAGACACTGTTGTTGTCTCTCTCTATATTCTCTCTATATATCTATATACATATATATGTGAGCTAATATGTCACATAACACATTTGACATTTTTATAGACAATGTAATCTAAAGTATGATAAATTAATTGACAATATAATAGACACTCTAATACAATAATACACACGTTATTTGACAATCTATTAGACTATTTATTAGACTATCTACTACAATAACAGACATGTTAATGACATTTTTATAGACAAATCTAATACATAGTCTAATATATTACAGGGTCATATTTATAAAATTTTAAAACTTTTCAGGTCATTATTGTTCATTTTATATAATAAAAGGATTAAACAGAATTATTCAACAAATCCAGGGACCAAATTGTAATAGACATTAAATTTACAATTCAATTGTCCAAACTTCTTTTAAGTTCTCTCAATTTTTTTTATTAATAACTCTATTACCTTAATTTAATTACATTCTTTCTTACAATTCAATTGTCCAAACTTCTTTTAGGTTCTCTCAATTTTTTTCTCTCTTATTATAATACACATGACACACGTTACGTGTTAAATTACTAGTATATATATATATATATATATATGAGGAAGTTATATGGATATCAAGTTGTACATTTTTTTGTAAAAACGTTTCAAATCAAGATTTAATTAATGCAAATCTCGATGGTTTCACGACGGAAACACAAATATTTATCTTGTTTTTTTTCCAAGATGTATAATGACATGCTTTTAATTTTTAAATTTTACCATAATTTTCAAAACATGTCATTATACATATCGGGAAAAAAAAAAGACGCATATTTGTATTTCCGTCGTTAAACCGTTGAGATTTGCATTAATCAAATCTTAATTTGAAACATTTTTGTAAAAAAATGTCCAATTTTATGTCTAACTTGATGTCTCTCTATGTATATTAGATATAGAGAGATAGACAATGGAGAGATACACAGTGGAGAGAGAGAGAGACAAATCCAAGACATAAAGATAGAGGCTTTGTCGTCGTCTTCACGGTGTACGGCTAGTCGTCGTTGCGGTGGTGGTACACCGTCAGACGCCAGTCAGAACGCCATAAATAGAGATAGATGAGAGAGAGACATACATGATATGTGTAGTTAGAGAGAGAAAGTGTAATAGGTAATGAGTCAAAATATAATTACGTAGACACATTTATATATTTGTCCGGTTGGTATCAATACCCAATTACGATTTTAGTTAGCAAACATTCTCATTGTTCACTTAATTTTAAGGTTGTTCACTTAACTATGGGATGTGGTCTACTGATTTTAAAATATTAAAAATCTTCAGTCAATCGAACCCAAGTTTAGTTCTTTATAGCTGAAAGCCCTCAAGCATTCGGACCTAAATTTACTTTTTCTAGTATCATAAGCAAGTGAAAGGCAATCCGAGCAAATACTCAGTTTCGATTAAGGTGAATTATATTCTTTCATCGATATATTTATCCTATCTTTTTAATTCTTTACCGATATTACTTAATACACATTGGATAATTAATATACTAGGGGTTAGATGATCTGGTCGTCAGGGATGGTCTCATCCTGACAATTTGTTCCTCATCGACTCCCATTTTTTTTGCAGCTAGTCCTGCCTCGAGAAAGCGCTTAGTTGCTTCTTCCATATATCGTTTGCCTTGCTTGACGGTCATTTCCTTGCCGAGTTTGTTGGAGAAACTCGTGAGTATATCTTCACCGTTTAGCACAGCTGCTAGTTGTACCAACTCTTGTTGGAATTCGCTTAGCTTCGCGTCTTCGTTGGCCTCGCCTTCCCTTATCCTTACTGGACTTGGAAGTTGCACTGGAAAAATACTTTTTATATTAGTCCTGACTCGTGAGTTTACAGAAAGAGCGAGGATTTTGTAAAGTGAGCTATACTTCCTTTTAGAAATTTTCAGATTTGACATTGTGAAGGGAATTAATTTCAGCAATGGTCTAATTATGACCATTGGCAACTGGAATAGTCCCCCAAGTTTGATAGACGGAGAAGTACTTAGGACAGTGGCGTAACAATGATACTTTTTCGTATTATACTATAATAAGAATATAAGATACATGGCAAATGATAATTAAAAAAAACTCTCAATTTGCAGTGGGTTAGCCCTTTTATTTAGTCTACCTCTTCCCCTTCTTTAGGAATCATTTCACTTTGCTATTTGGAGAGCAAAGAGGATGTTCATAAAATATACTACCAAATTCGCCACTCTCCATAAACAAATCTATCATTTCTTAATTGTAAAAAAAGTATATATTTTTAAAAACTATAGGAACAATTAACGTAGATTACTCAGTAAACGGACTTGGTAATAAAAAAGTTTCAAACGTACCAGGGCAATCAGTTCTGGGTTCTGTTCGGGTCTGTATAATATTGTCAAAAGTGCCTGCCCATTCATCTCTCTTAGTGAGAAAATTGGGCAAGTTAAAGATCTTCTTCACAGTAGCTGGTATGGACGAATGTTCATACTCTGATGTAGGATATGGTTTTCTGTTCGGCCCATGAACAACTGCATGAATATCATCATAACATTTTAAAATCAATTCATCTCATGTTTATTGTTGCTAAAACTGAGCATAAGTTGAATATTTCTATCTATCCAGCACACAGACATGTAATGGACTTGAATTTCTTTTGTGAAGGCAAAGCACACAATACAGTGACGCAATTAAAAATTTTAAATGGGAAGGACAAATATTTTATATAAATTTTTTCATACTTTAAAAGTATTTTTTTTCGTAATTGGGGGATGGGGGGAATGCTGATTTTGTAAGATTTTGATCAAAATACATATAAATTATTTACCTTTTCGGTAAAAAAAATCGAAATGGAGGACCGTGGCCTTCAGCTTCCCTAGCTAATTCATTTCATCCACACAAGGTTATCAAAGGTTTAGCTTGGGAAACAAATTATTTATCGGTGGAAATCTTATTATTAGATACATGATATAAGTACACTTCTTTCAAGTTCCTTATATTGTATAAGCAAACCTTGACTTGATATATAAAAACCACCGTGCTCGTCATAAGTGATGATGAGCAGTTCTAATACTAAGAAACAACTGACAATAACAAAGTGTCGGTATATGATTGAAAAGCATGATCAAATCTCATTCCGACACTTTCGTACAAGTTATTTCAACCCAAGTTGCACGTAGTTTTTGATTGAACAAGCAAAATGAAACGGATGAAGTATTATTATTAAAAAATCAAACACGAATATGATTGAAATCATGTTTCAACCAATTGGCAATTGATTAGCAACATGTCCGGCTCTAAGACAAACCTTTGTGTTATCCTAGTTACAACTAAACCTAATACCTGGGTGTGACATTGTTATTGACTCTTTTTTTTTCATAGTAAAAGTTTTACGTGGGAAAAATATTTTCATGAGAAAGTTTTTACAATGAAAACTTTTATTTGTATTTCATTTACGGGCGGTTGGTGCATAAAAAGTTTTTCACCTAAAATTTTATAAAAAAATTAAATTCTTTTACAAATTATTTTTTAAACAAATAATTGGTAAAAATCGTAACATATATAAGAAAATTTAGCTAAATGCATATTTTCTTTCATATACGTCACTTGTAAACTCATAAAATTAGAAGTATAGAAGATATTATTGACTATTTTTTACCTTTTTCAAATTTTCTTGGGGTTTTTTAATATTTTTTTTAATATTTATATTTTCCACTTTTTATTATTTTTTTTAGATTTTTTCCTATTTTTTATTTTCATTGGTTAATTAGATTTTAGCTTTTTAAAAATTTCTTCGGTTTTTAGAAATTTCAGATTTTTTTTTTCCATTTTTTGTTATTTTTTAGAAAATTTCCTATTTTTTTATTTTTTTTATTGGTTAATTAGATAGAATTGGACTAAATATTAAATAATTTTAAAAGAGTAATCTATAATTAATAATAGTTACAATACTAATATTAGAAAGAATATAGAGAGAGCCTCCGTAAACCGTTTACGACTTTATTTGCGGGGTATCCGTTTTTCCCGATTTTACGAGATATGTGGGAAAAGTTTTCCGAAAAAAATTATTTTACGTTAAACCAATCAACCGAAAAATTTATTTTACCCGTAAACGTTTGTTTACACCCATTTTACACCAAAACAAGCAGAATGACCAATCCAGGTTACATTTTTATGGGAATAATAGTTCTCCTAATATAATGACAAACGAAAGAATAACGTCAAAATAGAAAGACGTAGAGAGGATACACACCAGTGGCTTTGTTAATCCAAGGCGAGGCCATGATTGTCGGAACCCTAACTCCTAACCTATCAAACTTAAAAAAGAACGGTTCTGGGCCCACTATATCATCTGGGCTAGGAATACCCTTCGCCGGCGTACTGACATGATCAAAGAAACCACCGTGCTCGTCATAAGTGATGATAAGCAGAGTCTCATTCCACTGTGGGCTTGCCCTCAGGGTCTCGTAGATCTCTTTTATAAACATTTGTCCCTCGTACACATCATGAGATGGGTGGTCATCAGTCGCAGGTTCCTTCTTGGAGTCCACGTAACGCTGCTCGATTACCACGTAGTTGGCCAGTTTCCCTTTTTTCACGTCTTTCTTAAATGATAACCCATACGGATGGAACTTACCTACAGGATATGTATTTATTTTATTAATACATGTGACATCCACTCGAGTGCAGAATTTATAAGAAATAGTTAAAATTATATGTTAATGCAAGATTTGGGACTTCGTTATAAAAAAAAGATTATTGATTTTTTTTTATAAATTAATTACGAATGTTGAATGCTGCACTTCATCTTTTGGTGGATACTGTTTAATACTCAATGATATTGGTTAACGATACAACATTGATACGTACGAATTCTCAAAAGAACACAAATGTAATTAATAAACTCCGAATGAATGTTTACCGCCATTATGTTTTCATATAGATGAAGTCACGTGCTATTATCCACTGTTGCAGTGTATTTTGATCAAATGTATTAATTCCCTTGCCTTTTATATATATTGATTCCATGTTTCTAACATCATCACATGGCGGATTAGTTAATTGTTTGGTTTTAACGTAAAGGCCAATAATAATTGAGCTAGGTTAATACTAAAAATTGCTTATGGTAAATAATTGGGGTGGTAAACTTAATACTAAAAGGTGGTTGAAAGTTGAAAAATAACCATCCTTACCATATATTTAATTAAACGACAATGATGCCTTGATTAATTGTAAGTTTTATTGAGTATGTTACTATGTTATAGTACTGACCTGCATATTTGAGTTTCCTCAAATTCCGATAGAAAAGAGTGGCCGGTGTGTTCTGGAAGTAAATTGCGAATGACAAACCAGCATCGTCAAGGTTCTCAAAGATGGTCCTCTGCGGGTAACCCAAAGCCAGCTTGGCCGGGATGTTGCTTGTGGCGCCCGAAGAACTTGCCGCATGCACAAACATTCTGTTGGGCTGTGTCGAAGATGGCACCGAAGCAAACCACCTGTTCAAAATTGTTGTTATATTAATATGGTTCACCAAAGTGTTAATTATATCTAACTTTTTAGGTAATAACGACTGACCAAAGTGACGTTTTGTCCTTTTCCCCTTCCAATAAAGACATCGTAAAAAGATGAATTTTCCTCTACGAAATGCAATTCAGATTATGTTACAAGAAAATGACGGGATAACAACTCTTAATTTTTTAAATGAGTGTCGTTAAATTAGAATTGCAACTAATTATTTTACTAAAATTTAGTGACACATTACCAATAATTTTTAATTGTTATCCCGACATTTTTTTTATAGTGGTAACCATGAAATAATAATTTTTAAACTGCCATAGATTTTTTTGTCATATATACTACGTCCCTGGGTCTCCAAATACATGATTACTAACTTTAGATATCCCAAATTAAGATATAATTTTCCAATTTGAATTAATAAATTTGCTATAATTGATCTGCCCCTCTTACTTACCGTGAACTGAATTACAAATAAGGTTCTCTTAAACCTTTTCGGTTAATTTTGCAATATTTAATCTGTATTTTTAAAATGTTAAAAATACATTGATCCGTGGGAATAAGAAAATGCTGAAAACTTCTTTTCCCCTGTTATTCTTGTAAATATGAGGGAAGCGCCCTTATATATTCAACCAGTTCACGAAATAAAAAAAAATGGTCTCTTTAATTTATGCCATGAGGCCCATAACCACCTGGTTTATACCAATGTTATAAAAACAAAATTTTAGTTAAAGTATTTTTGCAAGAGATATGCTAAAAACGTAAAAAAAACATAAGTTTTTAGCGTCATAAAAAGCAGAAAAACAAACTTTTTAAGTTTTTTTTTAAAGTTTTGAATCAATTTTTTTTTTCCTATGAGCACGCTTTTTAAAACAATGGATTTTTACCTGTCGAATACAGCAAACTCGGAAACCAAAGTCTTGTACACTGCGACTTTATCAGGAAGAAAGCCATTCATTACGGCTTCGGTCATATTACTATCCATGGATTTGGCTACCTGTACAAAGCCATTCATCGGAGGAGGGTAGAGAGAGGTATCGTTCGACCCGAATATCTGCTCTCTGATGGCCTGAAAAGAGTGTCCTGGGTCCGGATCAACGTAATGAGCCTTGTCTTGAAAGAAAACCCGAGGAGAATTTGGGTCTGTTGTCGATTCCGAGTTTGATTCTGACCCTGTAACACCGTTTATTTCCGGATTGAGTTTTTTCATCCAACCAAGCATGTGATCAAATGACCGGTTTTCCATTACCACAACCACAACCGTCTTAATGGGGCTAATGCTGGATGAGACATTAACAAATAAGAGAAGAATTAACAGCAATTTCAGCACCATTTTTGGTTTTGGTTTTGGTTTTAGTTTTGAACTAAGTTGTACTAATCTATAATAGATAAATGAATTATGGGAGGGGTTTATTTTTTTATTTTTTTTGTAATGTGATGTGGCTTAGGATGAGTGAAGGGAATGAGTGGTGATTTTTGTCATTCCTTGCTATTTAAATGGGTCCACAACAGACATGGAGAGACGTGAACAATCTTTAAAAATCTAAATCACTGATTTCAGATTCATGATAAACTTTAGATGCGTAGAACAATTATATGTCAATTTAATATTTATTGCTGTAAGCCTGTAATCCATACTGTATTGATTGCAAAAAAACAGAAACATCTTTTATTTCTATTAACCTGCATGCTTTCTTCTGTGCATTGTATGTATGTACCCATTTAATTAGAGGATAAATTTTTCCAAATAATCTGATTCTACGACCAAATCGTATTTTCAAACTACGAATCGTACTTTCGAAGTACGAACCGTAGTCTGAGGATACGGTTTTTACTTCGTAGTTTGAAAATACGGTTTATGCTGAGATAAAATTACCCCAGTGCCCCTGCGTAAAATTACACAGCAAAAGAAAGAAACAAACAGAAGAAAAAGCAGTAAAAGAAAGAAACAAACAGAAGAAAAAAGAAACAGAAGAAAAACATAACAAAACAACGCAGAAAACAAACAACTCAAATTCGTTCATAATCAAACCATATACCCAAATTCGTCTCCGATTAAATAACGATTCTTTCACATACCCTTCGTCAAGGTAATTCATTATTTTCTATTTCATTAACTTTAAATTTGTAATTTATATATTAAAATAAAAAATTATGTAAATTGGGATTTTGATATTTACATATTTGTGTTTTTATGCCAATTCGTTTCGTTAAATGGTTATCACTAATTGTTTACTTGCATAAATTGTAAAAAGTTAGGGTTTTTCATATTTTACCTTTTTTATACAAATTTGGGGTTTATACCAATTTGTTGATTTAAATGGTTACCACTAATTGTTTATGCCAATTTGTTAATTTAAATGGTTATCACCAATTGTTTATATTACTAATATTGTTTGGATCATGATAAATTATAAAAAAAGTTAGGGTTTTTCATATTTTACCTTTTTTATACAAATTAGGGGTTTTATGCCAATTTGTTAATTTAAATGGTTATCATTAATTTTTTATATTACTAATATTGTTTGCATCATGATAAATTATAAAAAAGTTAGGGTTTTTCATATTTTACATTCTTTTTAATACAAATGAGGGGTTTTATACCAATTTGTTGATTTAAATGGTTATCACTAATTGTTTATGTTATTAATATTGTTTGGATGATGATAAATTGTAAAAAAGTTTGTGTTTTTCATATTTTACCATTTTTTATACAAATTAAGGGTTTTATACCAATTTCTTTATTTAAATAATTATCACTAATTGTTTATGTTATTAATATCCATTTTTCCATATAGTTTCATATGGGTGAGCCGGGTCCAATAATTAGAAATAGGACGGGGATCTTAAGCCAGACTGGTCATCGATCGGAAAAGATTTGGGCATCCGGGAGAGAGACAGGGAGAGGGGATGCGAACACAGTAAGAACGTACAACTATAGATGGAAGATAAATAGCCATCCTAGGATATTGGAGAATATGGTTAGAGCCGAGTTCTATGGTATATTGATAATGAAAAAGGTAAAGGGAAAGAAGAGTCGGTTCAGCCAACTAGGAGGACACGTAGGACGACTAAAACCCCCACTAACCCTATGAAACCCTTCGAGTACAGTGAGAAAATATGGTGCATGTTACATAACTACATCGACACCGTAAACAATGTACGTGTGGATAGTTATTGTGGATTCCGGGTCATTGCAAAGGCGATGGGAAAAGAAGATGGGGCTAATGATTGGTATAAAGTTAGATGTGATTTGATGCATGAGCTTCATGTAAGGAAATAAATTTATCTTGATTTGTTTGAAAATCTCGCTCCGGAAGGTTTTGAATATGATTATATTCTTGAGAGTTTGAATTGGCGTGATATGAATGCCAATTTTGCCCCTCCCGATTATTGGGTGAGATTTTCAGCCTATGGATTTTTAATTTCATCCTGTTATAACATACCACTTGTATACTTGTCATTATCTCATACCGGTAGGGGTTTAAAGATTCGCAACAACACTTATTTACCTATTTTCCCCGGGCCTCGTCAAGGGAGATCTTACACCCCTATTGTAATGTTGTTCGTCAACAACTGCCATTATGTTGAAATTGTTTCTAAAGACGAGAATTCTCCATTGCCAGAAATTGTGAGTCGGTGGGAGAAAATACACTTTCAAGATGCTGGTCAATGGAAAACGCTTTTTCGATCAAATTTCAGCAAATACAAAGCGTTTTAAATGAAACACCATACCACATAGGCGATTAATTATTTATACAGGGCGCTCTTTTTCCAATTTGTAAACTGGTTTTAATGAGGCCCAAATAAAATCATGTAAGTTTTAATTTTGAGTTAATTAATTTTATGTAATTTATGTAATGTTTTATGAAATTTATGTAATGTTTCATGTTGAGTTAATTTCTTTATTTAGTCTATTTCATTGTTTCATTCAACAACATTGGCAATTACAACTAATAAATGAACTTATACACACAAAATAAGATAGCTAATAATCAGCCCATGGTACCACAATGAAACGATCGTAAGTATCTTGTATGTACGTGAAAAATGCATTTTGTTAAGTGTTATATATTCCTTGTATGATGGAATAAATACTTATTTGCTTCACATAAAAGGCAACATAACCAGCCAAGTGTAAAAAAACAGGCCTGATACAATATTGCAACGGTCGTAAAGCTCTTGTATGTACATGAAAAAATATGATTTCAAGTGTTACACATTTCTTCCATGACGTACTAAATACTTGTAAAAATAATTAAACTAAAAATGATCACCGAATCACAACTTATTTGCTTCACAAAAAGGAACCATGACAAGCCAAGTGTAAAAAAACAGCCATAGTATCATATTGCAGTGGGCGTAAAACTCTCGTATATACATGAAAAAGTATGATTTCAAGTGTTAACCATTTCTTAGACGACGGACTAAATATTTATGGAAATAATCAAAATAAAATGGCCACGTAATAACAATTTATTTGCTTCACTAAAAGGCAGGATGACAAGCAAAATGAAAAAAAACAACCATAGTATCATATTGCAACGGGAGTAAAACTCTCGTATGTACGTGAAAAAGTATGATTACAACTGTTAACCATTTCTTACATTATAGACTAAAATACTTCTAAAAATAATCAAAATAAAAGGGTCACATAATAACAATTTATCTGCTTCACTAAATGACAACATGACCATTGTGTTTTATACAAAAAAAAAAGTGTTTTTTGTTTTCGATGTTACATTTAACAAGCCTATTAAGTATATTAACCACTACACTTTAAACATAAATAATTGAGGTTTTTTTTTTATGATTTTTTTGGTTTTTTTTTACGCAGGGGCAGGAAGGTAATTTAGCTTCTTGTAAACCGTACTTTCAAAGTACGGACCGACCTTTCAAAGTACGGTTTTCACAAAGCTATAAACCTTAGTTTCAGACTACGGTCCGTAGTTTCAAACTACAGTTCGTAGTCTGAAAGTACGGTTTGTGTATGGAATCATATTATTTGGAGTAGAAAAATCCAGCCTCTTATAATTAAATGAAGTAATTCACTTCCTTGCTTTAGTTTATTCAACTGTATTGAATTGAATTGAATAGAGAAACTTTTTGGCAAACAATAAAGAAAGCATTAACATGTATGCCAATTATACTTATAAGGCTTAATTAAGTATTGGTCATCAAAACAATACTATTTAAAAATTGGTCACACTATAAAATTAAATTAAGTATTGATCAATTATTTGTTAAACTAATTAAGAATTGGTTCACCCACCTAATTACCCAATAAAAATAAAAATAAAATGGAAAAAATAGGAAAAACTCAAAAAATAGGAAAAAAATCAGAAAAAAATAAAATAAAAAAACTAAAAAAATCTTTAAAAAAGTCGGGAACCCAAAAAAACCCCGAAAAAACCCCGAAAAAATGGTAAAAATACCAAGAAAAATCCAAAAAATCAAAATCACAAAAAAATGAAAAAAATTTCAAAAAAACTAGGAATCCGAAAAAACTCAAAATTGGTAAAAAAAATTCAAAAAATTCAAAAATCACAAAACAATGAAAAAACGTTCAAAAAAGTTAAGAACCCGAAAAAAACACGAAAAATGGTAAAAATTTAAAAAAAAACCAAGAAAAACCAAAAAATCCAAAATCACAAAATAATGGAAAAAAGTTCGAAAAAGTCGGAAAAAGCCGGAAAGTTCAAACAATGTTAAAAACTTTAAAATAACTTGCAATTGTTTTCAAATGACTCAAAATGATTTCAAATGATTTAAAAACGACTCAAACTGTTTTTAAAATTATTCGAGCTATTTTTTAAAATGACACAAACTGTTTTTAAACTTACCGAAAATTACTCATAGTGTTTTTCAAATAATTTAAATATGACTCAGACTATTTTTAAAATGACCCAGGTTGTTTTTAAAATTACTTAAAATGACTTAAAATGGCTCAGACTGTTTTTAAAATGACCAATATTGTTTTCAAAAATGACTCAAAATAACTCAGACTGTTTTTAAAATCATTTAAAACGACTCAGACTATTTTTAAAATGACTCAGAATATTTTTAAAATAACTTTAAATGACTCAGACTATTTTTAAAATGACTTAAAATGACTCAGAATATTTTTGAAAATGACTCAGACTGTTTTTAAAATGACTTAAAACGACTCAGACTACTTTTAAAATTACTTAGACTGCTTTTAAAATAATTTAAAACGACTCATAATGTTTTTCAAATGACTTAAAATGACTCAGACTATTTTTAAAATGACTTAAAACGACCCATATTGTTTTTAAAATTACTTAAAATGACTCAGGCTATTTTTAAAATGATTTAAAATGACTCAGAATATTTTTTAAAATGTCTCAAACTATTTTTTAAAATTACCCAGACTATTTTTAAAATGACTTAAAACGACTCAGACGGTTTTTAAATGACTTAAAATGATCTGACTGTTTTTAAAATAACTTAAAACGAGTCGGAATATTTTTAAAATTACTTAAAATGACTCAGACTGTTTTTAAAATTACTCAAAACGACTCAGACTGTTTTTAAAATGAATTAAAACGACTCAGATTGTTTTTAAAATGACTTAAAACAACTCAGATTATTTTTAAAATTACTCAGACTGCTTTTAAAATGACTTAAAAAGATTCATAATGTTTTTAAAATGACTTAAAATGACTTAAAACGACTCAGACTATTTTTAAAATGACTTAAAACTACTCAGACTGCTTTTAAAATGACTTAAAATGACTCAAACTGTTTTTAAAATGACTCAGACTATTTTTAAAAATAAATCATACTATTTTTTAAAATTACTTAGACTATTTTTAAAATGACTTAAACCGACTCACACTGTTTTTAAATGACTTAAAACGATTTAGACTATTTTGAAAATGACTTAAAACGAGTTGGACTGGTTTTAAAATTACTTAAAACAACTCGGACTATTTTTCAAATGACTTAAAACGACTCAAACTGTTTTTAAAATTACTTAAAATGACTCGAAATATTTTTAAAATGACTTAAAACGACTCAGACTGTTTTTAAAATGAATTAAAATAACTCAGATTGTTTTTAAAATGAATTAAGACGAGTCAGATTGTTTTTTTTTTGTGTTTTTGGATTTTTATTGATTTTAGATTTTTTGGGATTTTAAAAATTTTATTCGTGTTTTTTCTGGGTTTTGCCTCTTTAGTTTTTTTTTCTTTTCATTTTTCCATTTTTATTTTTTTGATTTTTTTTGATTTTTTCTATTTTTATTGGTTAGTTAGGAGAAATTGACCAATACTTAATTAGTTTCAGTTTTATAGACCAATTTTTAATTAAGTTGTAGATAACGTAAAAATCCAAAATTTACCCATAATTTCAGAAACCAATACATTGGGTACATACCAATTATGCCTTCAGTTATAGTACCCTTGAGAACCAGAGTCGGCTCAACCAGAGTCGGCTCCCAGAACATTAAGTTTGGGATTGAAAAAAAAAAATGACGGA
Organism: Primula vulgaris; assembly: GCA_963920805.1. Lineage (NCBI taxonomy): Eukaryota > Viridiplantae > Streptophyta > Magnoliopsida > Ericales > Primulaceae > Primula > Primula vulgaris. The sequence continues at coordinate 21,972,535 of OY987214.1, read as the reverse complement.
CGAAAATTTATTTACCCTTTTGTTAATTTGATTATATACAAAAAAATCAGGCCATCACCCTAGCGGATATGATGTTTTGGTTAGCTGAATGCCCGATTCTACAAAACATATAGGCTATTTTTTTTGATAAACTCGATTACAAAAATCGCATTCAAAAATTATAATAAATAGAAAAGAAAGAGCCAAACTTATAGTATTGTATACTCAAGTTTCGAGAATACGAAAGGAAAAACCGATTACGAAATCGTTTTTTATTCTCTCAAATTGTCAAGATCTTGAAATAACGTTTACCAAATTTAATAATTTATTCTTGACAAATTTGGAAAACAATTGATAAAAATGTTTAATTTCTAGATTTATAACTTTATTGTTTTCTCGAAATTGAAATAGACATAATTCTCTTAAATATATAATTGCTGTAATAAATAGAAAAACGTATAATCTTAATTTTGAGATTTTTTTATTAAATGAATTATACTAATTTAGAAGTAGGGCGTCGAAAAAGATTGCATCGAAAATGATAGAAGGATCCGGAATCATGTTAGAAATGGTGTATTTGACACTTTAGTTGGTTGTTATTATAAGTAAGTCACTACAGTTACTTTAAAATTTAAATTATTATTTTCTCCTACGTTTTTGAATTATTGCATTCTTTTGTTTTTTACATAATACTATTACTATATGAAATGCAGTAGAATTAAATTACAAAGATAATATATAATTTTGAAAGGGTTGCGAGAAATAAAATTCAAGTGGTTGATGAAATAATTTATCTTCAAATTAATTTGAGAAACACTATAGAAAAAATAAAATTATTGTAAATTGTGCAACAACCCTAATCATATGGTAGTTTCGCCCCTATAAGAGAACTGTTTCTTGCCAAGTCGCTAAAAGCTGGATCAACCTATGCAACATTTGATAAAAGTTAATGATGAACAAAAATAATACAATGCATTCACATTCGCTAGACCTGGTTAGTATTGCGTCTCCTTATATGATATTCGGTGGATAGATTGGTTCAGCTGAGGATTGGGCTCGGATCATACAAATTTCCGTATGACTGACACCAAATCTAATAATTCGTACGAATCTCCCAATTCCGAGGTTGGCTTAAAAATGTCAACTTGAAGGTCAGGTCGGTGGTGACATATATGTCCCCAATATTACAATGGGAGAGTCATCAATTAGTATATCAAAACATACTTAATATCTAAAAACCTATAATTGTGTTTTTAGGTACTAATTAAAATGCCTTCTATTCAGTTTTCTCTTCATAAAATCTTTCCAAATTGTTTCTCCTTCTTTTTCTCTTCACCATTAATATCTTTATTTCTAATTTGAAATAAGACTATTAACTATTGTTTTTACCAAAATTCAATGACACAAAAAAAATACTAATAATTTCATAAAAATAATTTGCAAATAGATTATAAAAAATGTTTTTTTAAAATAGAACTTATAATAGAGATAAAAATTGATGATGCTAGGCTTGCTAGCTACACAATTCTACGTGTTCATATGTAATGGTGCATGATGCTACATAATTTTTTCACTTTAAAGTATGTGTGAAGAATTAGAATATATAATAAAGATCAAAATAGATGATGCTATTCATATGTTAGTGTTTGGTGCTACATAATTCTACGTCTTAATATGTGATGCTGCATGGTGCTATATAATTTATGACAGTAATTAAAATATGGCATTCAATATATGGGGGAAGGATTTATTTTTAACTCGAGTATGGGAACTCAAGAATAGTAATTAAATGAATTAAATTGATGATACCATTGAAATATGGCATTTGTTACGTAGGGGAAGGATGATAAAATCATGAGATGTAACATAAATTGGGGGCAGGTGACTGTCCTCCAAACGTGTTTTTCCAACGTAATAAAGTGTCGCAGGAGCACGACAGCAGTTGTAATAAATAACGGGTAAAATACCCAAGTTATTGATTCAGGGACGGATTTGGGGTAGATTAAATTGTGTTTTCGAGGGTTGTACAACGTTTTCACTTTTAGGGTGTCAATTTTAATTATGTAACTATTTGTGAAGTTATGGTGAATAAATTAACGAGTCCGAAAGGCTAATTAATCCTAACAACTACGAGGCAATTCAATTCAGTTATAAGTTTAGTTTTGTCTTTTTTTACTAAGAACTAGCTAATCATTAACCTTAAAACAATTAATTAGGGACTTAGCGAGTTCATATTTAATGTTGTACTACTTCCCAATGGATCCAAAATAAATAATAACGTGATAAAGATAAGAGAATGATAAATATCACTGAAAAGAAATACCTTAATCGGCAATGGTCGAGAACGACGAATATCACAGAAAAGAAACACCTTATCTGACAATTATCAAAAAATATGAATTATTTGTACAAAACTTGTAATCTCTCTCTCTACCTCTCTATTTTTGAAATTGTATTCTGAATGAATGAAAATGGGGCTGTAGAGATGTATTTATATCAACCCAAAACCCTAATAAATTTTATCATTTTAAAACTTTAAAATTTGCCGCAGCCTGACCAGTCAGGCTGACCGGTCAGGTAAAACCTTCTCGAATATTCTTCGGATTGACTTTGCCTTGATCCGTTTTGACTTCTCTTGGTGTTCATTTGACTTCAGATTTCTTCACTTTTGGTCCTCTCTTTGGTCTTCTTGTACACTTGTCTCATTATTTGTGTTAATTCCATGATTTTTCTTATACAATAAAGTGCAAATAAACTGAAAAAAAGCAGAAAAACACAAAACATAGCTTAAACAAGCCGAAATGTAAACAAAACAATGCTAATTCATATCATTTTAACACCCAAAAATGACTATTTCGTGGTCTAATCATACCCTCCAATTAGCTCAATGCTCGTCTCGAGCATTGGAAGCGATCAAGAAAAAGATAAGTTTGCTTGGTTTTTTTCATTCCCAATTCTTTTTCTTTTTGAGTGTGTGGTGAACTAACTAGCATAAAACTAATAATATATAGGATAAACAACTTTTGTAGTGAGCACGATTGCATTTTGGCGTATGTAACAAGCCGTTAAACCTTTAAAGCGTAAAAGGACAAGTTTTGTCTCGTGAGGGTTTACTAAAAGAACACCCACAAACGGTCATGTGTTAATTCTCATCATTTAAGTTCCTCCATTCTTACAAGACTCCAACGATGCAAATTTATGGAAACAATTTATATTCCTATTAAAACATGATAATATCTCTAAAGATAGCTAAGGTTTGTTATTAAAAATGCCCTCGCCTCAAAATAACTTGGTTTAATATTGTACATGCATTATGATCTAAGGATCTTTAACTGTATACCCGTTAACTCGAAATTCGACAGTTAATCAAGAAAAATACCTTGCAATTCATCATTTTTACTAAATCAAAACGACAAAGCTTATACAAAATAAAGAACATAGCATATAATATTGCATAATCTCCATGCTAGTTTACCCACAATTGCACTCTATTTTTTATAGCTCACTTTTTTGATGTTATTTTTTCTTTTAATTAATTAATTTTTTAACTTATGAACCTTTGGCTCATTCCTCATTCGAATTCGAATGCACTACACCGCACCTCCGTATAACAACAGGCTTTTCACGCCTTTATTCTCCCAGACTTTTCTTATCCGTCCTATCTAAGGCATGATGATATTTATATCTCCCTCCCGTTTACCTGTGTTTCGACATCGCTGGAAAGTTATTCAACCATCTCAATGAATACGAACGTATGTGCCAGTACTAAGTATAGAAAAATGTTCCCTCAATCTCTGCTCACACTTATGTGTAAGTGAAGATTTATTGGGCATGTTGCACATTCCTACACTAGCCGAATTATAAATATATATGCCCTAAGGCTAGACAAGTTCTCTTCGAGAACGGTGGGTTTACGCACCTGTCGATCCACCCCTAACCTAATGCTGGGGCTTTAGGGTACCAACAACGAATTATCCTGATCAAGGATACCGTCTACTTAAAATAAAGCTTTACAACAAGAATAATCATATAAAAACGGTTTTTGCAAGTTTTTAGAACTGTCGTGGGAAGATGAGTAATCATTAATACACTTTTAACGATTAGTATAACATGCAACTTGTACAATATTATTCCGCCCTAAATTGGTTTGTATGAAAAATTTAATAACAAAGTAGACGTATCTAAAGATTTAACAACAATAAATTAATAGGAGTATTTTTTTGGTTTCTAAGGTATTGTAACATGATTTCGTATTAAAATGGGTTTATTTAGACAATAAATTAAGAAAATATAAGGGTTTTTTTTTTTTTTTTCCTCATGCAATCCCTAACACAAGTATTTACAATGCAAACACGATAGCCTAAACATGAAAAGTATATACAAAGTTAATAAATGTAGCAGTTGAATAAGAATACACCTTTTAGTGCGATGATGAGGCGAAGTGAATGGCTGAATTTTGAGAAAATCAGCTCCGATCCAAAATCTGCAGTGGTTGACCGGTCAACCTCATCAGTCAGGTCCACATGACCTCAATTATGATTAGTTCTTCCAAAAATCCTTGCGACTGTCTAACAAAAACGCTAGAAGAACCATATAAAACGCAAGGGTAGCAGAAAGTCTTAAAAGATCTAAAACTTCTAAAAATTCTCCAAATTAGGTGATAATTTTTTTTTTTCGGTTTTTCTATTTTTTGGGATTTTCTTGGTTTTTGTAAAAACAAAATAAATGGGGGTTTTAACTAAATAAAAACACCTATATTAATAATTTTTTTTGAAAAATATATCTATTTTCATAAGTAACCAACGAAGATGTATTCCCTCCCACAACTAAAACAGACAGTGTCCTCACTGTTGAAAGGAGAAGAAAAACATCAAAGTTGGATATCCATAGAGGCTCCATGCAGACTATATTCAAAAAGTTTTTTTTTCATTTTTTTTCATTTTTTTAGAGGTGGCTCTTTCTTTTTTAGATTTTAATAGTTTTTAAGGCCACAGTTTCTGCTTACTTCGATCTTTTGGGTGTCCAATCAGACTTTTACACCCTTTTGGTTTAAACTTTAATTGGTGGGAGATCTTACAGATGACAACCTGCTTTAGCTGAGGTCTTTTTAAGTCACGTCTGAGTTGATGAATATATTCGTTATATTTATTTCTCCCTCGACGCTTACTTCTCCAACAACACCGCTTACTTCTCTTCCTCCCTGAGAATGTTTCGAACCTTTTAAGGTTAATTTCCCTACTCTTATTAGATTATTTTTTTGATTTATTTTAGAGTTGAGATTAAGTTGCTCAAGATATGGTAATGAGGACTCTCAACCCACTTTAATCGCCTTGCAATGTCTAAGTAATCTTGTACAGGGGTGATCACAATTTATAAGATTATGCTTTTGTGTAATATCCTGATTTTAATATATTTTTATTATATTAAGAAAAAAGAAAAAAAGAAGAAGAATGAATATGTATGTATCTATGGTAAGAAGACAAAAAGGGTAAATAAAAAGCTATCTTCATAAGTAAGAAATAGTGGGACCCATTTTTCTTGCTGGTCCTCCCACCTCTTCAGCTCTTATAGTATATATATACATACACGGTTATACACACAAACAGATACATATGCAGATATACATAGATAAAAAGTAAGGATGAGAGAGAGAAATAAATCTACTTTAATCCTCCATCTTTATTCTTAATTTTCTCTCAACTCGGTGATCCGTTTTTCCAGCCCTTTATACCGCTGAGAAGTTATCGATGAGGAGATCGTTTTAAGTTATCAATCAGGTGTCCATCTATCACTTCTCAATCCTGATTTTCAGCCTTCTAAAAGCTGAAATTCTCGGCATCTCAATTGATCATTTTCAGGTTCTTGTGGTTTGATTTCAAGAGAATTCTTAGCTGAATCTTGATGTGTAAACCTACCCTTACTCAGTTGCTGTTTTTCCAGTCAGTGTTAAGCTTTGCTCAGGTACCATTTTGGTACTGAAAGGGGGGACTTATTTGTTGTTTTATGTGGAAATCGTTTTCTCGCTTGTGTTTGCTTATTATTGTTTCTAGAAGTAGTAAATTCTTGTGGTAATTAGTGACATCTTTTGTTAGTTGTATAATCGTGGTTTGCATGCTTTTTGAGGTACAATATCGGTACTTTAAAAGGAGACTACATTTTGTGATGTTAGTTTGGAATCCGTTTTCTGCTTATCTGGCTTTTGTTGCTTATGGTGTTGCTACTTCTAGTAGCTGTAGCTTATAGTAGAGTATGGTTAATTGCCTTTGACGAGTTACGATTTCGGTACTGCGGTACTAAAGAGACATGTTATGTATAAATTTTAGACATGAATCAGTTCCTTGCTTAGGGCCATTTTAATGTGTTCTACGGTAGTAGACTAACGATTTATTGATATAATAGTAAAATTAGTCGTAGTTGGTGTTGTATAGCTGCAACTTGGTTCTTTAGCGGCTTTATTAAGGTACCGTTGTGGTGATTAAATAGGGGAGTTTACCTTGAGACGGAAATACCCATCTTTTGTATTTGTGTTAATTGTGGTAGTAATACTACCTGTAACTGTGAGTATATAGCAGAACCTTCGTGGTACCGCTTCGGTACCAAAAAGGGCGAGTTTTACATGTGATGGAAGGTGGGAATTTGTCTAGTATTTTGTGATTTTACCCATTCTGATGTTTATAGTAGTTGAATTATTTATTATGTTATATAAATCTTTGAATCTTGTAGGACACTTATTGAGCTTTTCAAGCAAAGGTCAGGATGTTTCTGAACCAAATTAAAGTTCATTTGATAGTAAATTTGACCAATTCATATGATGAATATTCTGTTTGATGTGGTGGTTACCATTTCTATAAATATTACAACTTATAACTGCAGTATCACTTATCATTTAAATGTGAATAACTTGGAGTGAGGTTAAAAGATACTGGTGAGGTGTGGTGTTGTGTTGAGTCATGCTGTGATGTCGCGAGTCTTTTATTTGGTTTGGGGTTCACGTGTCACAGGGGTTCCGGTGGGCCTCGTGCTCACGGAAAATACGGCAATAGCCGGCGTTTGGTTTCATTAGGAGTTGACTCCATACATGAATCTGAGGAGTGATCCGACACTATAATTGTGAATCCGACTTTATACATTTGAGTCATTTATCGAGTCACACCACTTGGCGTTTGTAGTCAAGGTATAGAGGTGTAGCAGGAGAGAAGTAAAAAGGTGAAAAAAAAGTAATATTAAAGAACAAAATAGAGGAGTGATCCGGCACAGGCGTTCGTTGACTCACTCTTTCTTTTGTTTCTTGTTTCTGCTTATTATATTTTTTTATAGGCGGATGTCCTGATGTAGGCTTCTATACCAGTTTGAGCGGTTGAGCAGGACATGAGACGGGGTCGGTTTAGCATTTTCACGTATTAGTATAAATTGTATTTGTAAAGTATTTTTCTAATAATGCATAATAATACAACTTTTGTGGAGTATAAGCATGTATGGGAATTAGCTGAGTTTTTGGGATATTAACATGTGTGAAATATTTGTCTTTAGTTTTGTTTTCTTTTAAATTCACAACCTGCTTTCTCCAAAATTCAGGGCATGACATTTTGCATATAAGTTCCTAACCTTTCAATAACATTAATGATGACTTGGAGAAAGCTCCACTTATTCCAACCCAATGGTCGATAATTCGAATATTGATAGATGTCAAAATTATTCAGGAAGAGGTCTTGATATTCCTCTACATTGGATTTTGTAGGCGTATGTTTTCTCTCATCTCAACGCTTTATCAGCTCACTCTTCTTACCCTCCCGCTCAATATTATCAGCATGATCCAGCAGCCTATCAAAAGTAATTAGCTCGTAAGCTTTCATTTCAGGCCCTGTGACCATCACCTCCTCCATTTGGTTACCAATTTCACAACCATTGTTTTCATTTAAGTTAACCTAGTATACATTACAAGTTCATTAGGTTGATTTTTAAGGCATGTGATCATCACCTCCTCCACTTGTTTACCAATATCACACACCTTGCTTTTGGGTTGTGTAACCATCACCTCCTCCTTAGTTTCTTTACCCAAGTCACGAACTTCAGTTTTATTACCACACATTCTCTCATTTCGTTTTGAATCCTCAACTTTTTTATGAGTTGGAGTGTAATGATTAATCGATTTAGGTGATTTTCCTTTTAGACCCTAAGATTGGTTGAAGAACATCTTTTAGTGTGGGTGTCTTTACCGTGGGCGTTACTTCTTCAATCTTAAAATCACTATTGGTCACTAGTGGTAATTCAATTGCCTCCTCAATGGGGATTCCCCAATCATTTTCAGTCCAAAAGGTCTCCTCAATGAGGGCAAAGAATTCGTCAGGGGTTGAGTCAACGAAGTTCGAGGGCCGTTTGGTGTCCTTCATGTCCCTAAGTGGTTTAGGTGCGACCTTATAGAATATCTCTATATCACCCCTACGATAGTCCGATTGTGAGAGGAAGAACCTATTGTTCTTATTGGCATTAAAACTTATCCTACTCATTTTAAAGAAATTTGTCACCTATGGTTTGGTGGTTTATTGGAGGTTGTGGACGATAATGTTGAGTTTGCTCATCATTTAGAGTGTTATCAATTGTAGGTTGACCTTTAATGTTGGTAGTAAGTTGTGCCATTGATCGACTGACTTGGCTATCTCCAAGTTGGAACTTGAATAGAGAGTCAATAATCAGCTCACCTAAGCGGTATTCTAGACTTCTCAACTCGGTCATCGTCACCAAATAGTTGTCAGGTGACGACGTCTATTGAGATGTCTGACTTTGAGTTTGAGATTGATTTTTGTTCATTTGTTGAGCGTTTTAAGCATTAGACTCGGATGGTCGAGATCATTCGGAATTTATAAAATTGGGTTGTTGGTTGTTTCACGTTCGGGACTTAGACTGTGAAAGTCGTTAAGTTCTTCTATCCCCACCGGATAAGGTTTATGCGGGTGATAAATGAACGTCATTTTTTTTAATTAATTCTTTGATAATTCATTCAAAATAAATCAAATTAATCACTCGAAATTAATTAATATTTTTCTATTTTAGAGAACTGATTCTTTAAACCAGAGAAATAATTTTCTAAATATTTGAGTTTTTTTTAATTAATTAATATTTTTTAATAAATTCAAATAAGCTCAAATTAATTAACTAAAAATAATTAATAATTTTTTTTTTATTTTAAGAAACTAGTTCTTCAAACTAGAGAATTAATCAGGAATTTTTGAAGTTTTTTCTAATTAATTAAATAATTAATAATTAATTTTTTTTCCAATTTGTTTTCAAAAATTTCTGATTTTTGAAATCCGAGAAATAATTTTTTTGAAGGATTTTTTTTTCCGATTTTTTTATTTAAAATAAATTAAATCCAGAAATTAAAATACTGTTTTATAATCTAAAATCATATCCTAATCTAAAGATTTGGTTGGCTAGGAAAGATTAGATTTAATTTGATCTTAATTATCCAAATTTGTTTGAAAAAGATTTTGTGGAAGATTTGGAGATAAGATAAATCTTACCAACTCCAATATTTAAATATATCTTTAACAAATTCAAGATCTTATTAGATATTTTCGGAATTTATATTAATAAAATCCGGAGTTTTTTTTGCAGATTCTTTAAATCTGATAATTAATATTTTTTAAACTGGTGTGTGACCGGTAAGGGTGACCGGTCAGGTCCGAGAGTTTATAGATTTGTGGAAATTTGGGCTGAATAAAAAAAACATGAAGTAAACACGCAGAAAACAGGCAGAAAACAAAACTTCATCTTCGCCATTGTCCTCGACAGCGGCGCCAAAATACTGACTGCTCTCCAAACGTGTTTTTTTCATGTAAGGAAGTGTCGTAGAAGCACGACAGAAGTTGGAGTAAATAACGGATAAAATATCCAAGTTATCGAATTAGAGACAGATTTAGGGTAGAATTAACTTATGTTTTCGAGTGTTTTACAACATTTTCACTTTTAGGGCGTCAATCATAATCATGCAACTACGTGTGAAGTTGTGGTGCATAAATTAACAAATGCAGAAGGATAATTAATCCTAACAACTACGAGCCAATTCAATTAAGTTATAGGTTTAGTTTTCTCTTTTTTTACTAAAAACTAGCTAATCATCAACCTTTAAACAATATTTAACGTTGTACTACATGCAAACGAATCCAAAATAAACATTAACATGATAAAGATAAGAAAACGATAAATAACAGTGAAAAGAAATAACTTAACTGGCAATCGTCGAGAACGACGAATATCATAGAAAAGAAACACCTTATCAGCAATTATCGGAAAATATGAACTATTTGTACAAAACTTGTAACACCTCTCTCTCCCCCTCTCCATTTTCCAAATTGTATTCTAAATGAATGAAAATGGGGTTGTAGAGATGTATTTATATCACCCCCAAACCCTAACAAATTTTATCATTTTAAAATTTTAAAATCTGCCGTAGCCTGACCGTTCAGGTAAAGTCTTCTAGATTATTCTTCGAATTGACTTTGCCTTAATCCGTTTTGACTTCTCTTGGGGGTCCTTTGACTTCAGATTTCTTCAATTTTGGTCATCTCTTTGGTCTTCTTGTGCCCTTGTCTCGTTATTTATGTTAATTTCATGCCTTTTTCTACAAAAATGCAACAAAGTGCAATTAAACTGGGAAAACGCAGAAAAACACAAAACATAGCTTAAACAAGCCGAAATGTAAACGAAACATTGCTAATTAATATCATTTTAACACCCAAAAATGACCATTTTATGGTCTAATCAGTAGAATAGATATTTAATTTTGAGTATGTACTTAACTTTTAATGTTTTTTTAAGGTCGGGTTTTCTTTCGATAAGTTTTCAGAATATGTACCTCTTAATCATTTTCTCTATTACAAATCTATATCTACACTAAAAAGTTTAAGAGATAAAGTGAAGTAATCAATTTGATTCTATATTATTGGATGTGACTTCAAATGATATTAAATGATTGTTGGTTCGACTAATAAAGTGTATATTTTTGGTTATAATTATAGCCATTTTATATATCTTAAAGTGAGTATATGGTTGATTTTATATATGTTTTATGCATTTGATCTTTTTGAGTCATTTTTATATATTTTTGTGTATTGTTGGCATTTTTAGGTCAAAATATGTGAAGGTGGTGAATTAAGGGACTCAAGTTGATGATGGAAGGACTTCAAGTACCAGAAACATCAAATTTAAAAGTTAGAAGTCAGCCCCAAGTAAAATATTAAGAAAAAATACAAAGAAATCACCAAAATATAGAAGAAAATCTGATTCCCTGCCGAGTGATCCAGATCAGACAACAGTGATCAGGATCAGCCTAATGACGGTGCACAATTTGATGACATGGCAGAATCCTATTGGCTGAAGCAGGTGATCCGGATCACTAATTTTAAGAAATTAGGTTATATAATTTTTTGAGTTAAACACTATAAATACAAGTGTAATTTCTGCTTTTTTGTAAGGCTTGCCTCCGGACAGAACCCTCACCTTTAATATAATCCTCTCTCTAATTATATTATCCTTCTTTCCCTTAAAATTACGATGCCTCAACCTTATGAACATCTCCTTCTACCCTTTTACTGAGCTTTAAAGGTGCTTTCGCCTACTCTGTAACCTTTATCCTTCTTCTCTTTTATTTTTATTCACTTTTTATTTATTTGTTTGCTTTTATTATTGTTTTAGCATAGATTTTATTTGTAGAATAACTAAAAACAGTGATTGACAATCCTTATTGATGCATTGTTCTTGTTTTCTTTAGTTTAGATTAAAACCAAACGATAATAGCACAAACTTTTTTGTTATTAAAAACTAGGAAAGCTAGTATTTAATATATTTTAATTGTTTTACATAATATCCGTGGAAAGAATCTTACTTACTACATAAATACTATGGTCGACCCTATTACTCTTGCTAGGTTATAATGATTTTATTTTAAAACACGTCTTAAGTCCGACCAATCCTCTATAGCGAAGTGTGTGCTCTCCAAGGAGGTCAAGTGGCGAGCTCAGATTTCATGATGTGTCATGGGTTTTGCCTTAGTGACTGCCCCTTAATTGTGTAATTTTTACACGCAAAAAGGCCTCGCAAGAGAACGAGTGCAATTGCAATATAAATCCTGTAAGTATAGGTTCGTTCCACGGAGAACCAACCAAGCTCAATATTAGTTCTATTTTATTTACCAAGATTTTGGGTTTGTATTTGCTTCTTCTCTTTTCTCAATATTCAACCAATATATTCTCTTCTAATTAAACTAATTTGCCTACGACTAACATGAAAGGGTTGTCAATATGAACTAGTTTAATCTAGCAAATTTCAGTTTAATGTTCAATTAAGTGAGTTTTCCTAAAAAGTATATATTATGCAGTTTAAGAGTCGTCAATTCCTAAACATGCAAAAATATATAAAGTTGTACTAAGTAAAACAATATCAAATAAAATAATAGAAAGCACAAATAAGTACTTCAAATGATAACAAGTATCAAATAAAAGTACCTATCTTGAGAGCCTTGCGGTAAATATGGAAGTTTACACAAGTATCCCACAAATATATATAAAAAGCGAGAATGTTTTAGAGAGAAGGGAGAGCTCAAAAGTGACTATGGAGAACTGAATAATGAATTATGTGTCTCAATTTAGGAATATAGGGGGGTATATATCCAAAACCAACAAATTTATCTATTTAAAATTTAAATTCTAAACTGACTTGACCGGTCAGGTGAGCTTCTATAATGTTCCTCTGTCTCTATCTTGACTTGGTTTTGTTTTGCAACTTCTTGGGGTTGATTTTGAGGTCCTTCAACTTATGGTTTATGCTCTTTTGATCCTTTATTTGGTCTTCTTGCGTACTTGTCTCGTTTTTGTGCTAACTCTATTCTTTTTCCTACAAAAATGCAAAACAATGCAAATAAACCGGGAAGATACAGAAAAACACATAACATGGCTTAAACAAGCCGAAATGTCAACGAAACAACGCTAATACATATCGTTTTTACACATAAAAATGACCATTTCGTTGTCTAATCACTTAGAAAATATAAGGCAAACCCACTTAGACCGAGATTAAGTCATTTTTCTACCCTATGTTTGTCACAAAAAAGCAATTAGTACCCCATGTTTGCAAAAACTTGATTAAGTACCCCATGTTTGTACAATTCACTTGATTTAGTTACCTGGTCGCAAAAAACACAGCGGAGACATTCACATGCTATATCACATGAGTGTACCTCAATGGTAAAACCGTCATTTAACACTCGATGAATTAAAGTACCTGATTTAAAAAGGAAAAAACCCCTAACCCTAGCCTCTTTCACATCCCGCCGCCGTCGTAAGCCACAACTTCCACCACCAACTGGAAGTCCTCTGTAGGATGCAGAGGAGAGAGAGAGAGGAAGACAGATATAAACACACACACACACACATATATATATATATATACATACACGGACATATATATATATGTATACACACACATATAGATATATACATACACGGACATATATATATATGTATGTATATATATATATATATATATATATATATATGGGGAATGATCCATACACACATAAAAAAACACATTATATTTACACATCAATCACAACCCTCAATTTACTAACTTTTAATGGTCAAGATTATGTATTTATTCTTATTATTAGATGAACTAATCTTGACCATTAAAAAGTAAGTAAATTGAGGGTTGTGATTGATGTGTAAATACATTATAGGTTCTATAATGTAAATATAGTAAAAAAGAAACAAGAAACTCTAAATTAGAGATAATAACAATTGTACTAAACTTTATAATGCAAAGGGGAAAGATAACTTACAAAAGATAATCTTTATTGCCAAACCAACATTACAGATAGAGAGAATTTTTACAAATGAAAAACTTTTTATTTTTGAAGGTGTCTTGGACAAGTCCCAAGCTAGCCATTTTATAGTGAAAGTTTTAAAATGTTTTACATCATTTCTTACATCACCTTCTATTATTATATTTACTTTACAACTCACACTCCGCGTCACCTCCCACACACCATACTATAACTATTATTTTATTACATAATACACATTACACTTTTACACACCACACATATTATTCTTACATATATTTTACATAATACTCCCCACACAAAAAGAAATACAAAAAGAAATATGTCATTCCTCTGTAGTAGTTTGGGTCCTTGTAAGTAGGAGTCGTTCGACAACTTCAGAGAGGAAATATTTATTTCTTGGTTTTGGAGAATTATTTTTCTTGTTTGAATATTTTTACTGAAAGATTATTTTTCCAGTTCAGATTATATGATTATGTCATTTTCCCTTTTCATTTGTACTTGCTAGAATTTTTCTTAGTACTATGTGGTACTAATGTTTTCAAACTGTTGTAGGATATTATTGTCCATCTTGGGCCTTACTCTATTGGGCCTCTATTGGGCTTTCCTAGCATATGTAACCCTACCTTCTATTATATAAAGAAGGTTAGGGGGTCTCTTGATGTAACTTCCCTACACTTATCAATGAATAAAAGACGACTCTTTTATCTCTCTATAGTTGTATCTCCATATCTATATATCTAGCTAATATGTCACACAACACAAACGATTTTTTGAGTCTACTAATTCGGTTTCATGGTTTTGTCCTTCTCATGCGAGGATATTTTGGTCCATAATTTCATCAGAATTTGTTTTTTCCGAAATCGACATATTATCCACACTTCCGGAAAATGTTGATCTCCATTCTTCCCGCATAAACTCTATGCAGTTAAGCATAAGTTCTTCTTGTCCCAAAATAGCATTGTACTTATATTGTAGTTCCCTCTTAAGATTTACTAGGAAAGTTTCCTTTTTATTCTCTGCTGGAAATTTCTTGATGTCTTTGCTACTATAATTTTCTTGGATACTTATTTGTATCATTTGAATAGTTAATTTTATATTGGTGTTGAAAGAATTATACCATCGATGGATATGGTCCATTTCCATATCCAAGGCAGGCCAAATTGAGCATACAAATATAGTGGGCCTTGCCCATCTACTAGTCCTCTATTTTTGATAAAATAGGATGTGATTGTATCCATATGGTATATAAATCCTGAATTTCTTCAGGAAGAATATCTATGGTTGGACCGTAATTAGCCCACCACTTGTAGATCCAATTTGGAATCCGTTTCTTTAGAATATCTGGAGACATTTGAAAAAACCCTGTTTTTTCTTTGTATTTTTATATAGAAATGCTAAACTCCATGCATGTATACATCGCACGTATATATATTTATATACATACACATATAGATTTATATCAATATATACATACACACATATATATACATAAATATACACATACATAGATATATACATATATATATACACATACACAGATGTATACATATATATACACATACACAGATTGACACACACACACACACACATATATATATATATATATATATATATATACATATACATATATACACACATATACATAAAGAGAGGGAGAGAAAGTCACAGATAGATAGCAAGTCCGTCATCGGAGCTCCGACAGCAGAGAGAGACGACTGCCACGGTCCTGCGCCGCCACGTAACTGTCGTGTGTCTCCGAGGGGTGTATTTAGATAAATTTAAGTTTAATAAATAAAAGGGGATTTTCCCCTCAAAGAGTAAGGGTAAATAAGTATTTTTGCCAATGAATGACTGTCTCCATCGTATTTTTTGGTCTGAATATCGACCAAGTCACTAAATAAAGTAAATTGTACCAACGTGGGGGTACTAAATAAGTTTTTACAAACATGATATACTAATTGGTTTTTCGTGACAAACAGGGTACAAAAATGACTTAATCTTCACTTAGACCCAAATGGACCTCTTTAATCTAGTAATCAACCACTAATTGGGCCTCTTCCCCTAACTAAATTATTTTTAACACCAATTATTCCCCCAATAATGCGTTCGTATATGACAAATAAGACGTGGAAAATTAAGGCGCATTAATCACTCACAAGATCTGTGGTTGAGGTGTTTCATCAGCTATAGTGTTCAGACAGGCGTCGGTCAGACTTGTTGCTCGACCTATTCGATGTGCTCGATCCCTCACAGATTCGATCGTTCTCGGTATTTTGTAAACGCATCGGGTACCTCAGTTTCTGCAATATGAAACGTCGCTTCTTGGTGTTTGATAACAGCCTTTTTAATTGGCGATAATCCATTTATTTTGCTTTGGTAATACGAAATGTCACTTATATCCCTATGTAGGGGGTTTGGCCCCTTGCCAACGTCATCACTTTGCCATTTTTGGAAAGTACACACTCTTTCTCTAAAATCTTTGGCACGCTTTTTAATTGGTTGTGATGGCTTTGCCTGCTAGCGGAATCTGGAGTAAATTCAACCTCTATCAGATGTTTCTTAAAGCCAAGGTGATTTGTCTGAGGTTGAAGAAGCATTCGGTGAAGCACAAGCTTATGGGAGCACGAGAGCGTATCGCCTTGGCTAGACATGCCTACCAGGAGCTTCTAGCTAACCAGGCTCAGTTGAGGTCGTTTTATGACAACATGGAGGCTGAGTTACTATATCTAGGCAGAGTTCGTGTCGAGGCCTTACTGTTTACGTGTTTAATTTTGTTTATGCCGAGCTGTTTTTGGCTATGTTTATGAATGATTAATCTTTTATACTATTTTCAAAAAAAATTGTTCCATCCATGCATATTGGGTTAATTTTTGATTGGCGCCTAGTGGGTGACTCTTCAGTCTCTCATCTTGTTCTTTTTTTCACGTGTAAACTGTTAGAAATATACTAAAACACATCCTTGTTTTTGTATTTATATTTGATAATATTTTGCATTGATCTATTTAATGAGAATAATATGAGCAATTGTTATTTATCATTATTGTTTAAATGACTAAATAAGTGTCTATTAGACTATTTAGTAGATGGTCTAGTGTGTAGAGTATAACTTACGCACGGAAGATTAGATTGTCGGTTCTAATAGAATATAAGTTATATGTTTACAACTTTAGATGGAAATGGACACACCATCAGTAGAGTTGTAGTACGTGGTTTTAGTAGGTCTGTCTTGACTACAGGGAACGGATAAATTCCAACCCCATTTACTAGTGCACTTTGTGTGTATTAAACATGACTGTTACAAAATAATCATTTGGTGACTGACTAGACAAAATGATTTTATAACTCGTGGTCATGGTTATTGTTTATGCTCTTAATTCCTATATATCTATTTAGACATGTATGAATGTGTTTGTCGTTTTGATTCATAGATGGTGAGATTCGTCACGAGTCAATAAACTTAATGAGTTGGATGACAACATTATTCGTATCACTGTTTATTGGTAATAAAAGAAATCCACGTCCCGTAAGGGATTGATGATACTCCCTTGAGGAAGGTTATAAGTTTTGTTCGTGTAAACCCTGCAGGTGGATTTATAATCCGACACGACAAATAAGTTAAGCAGACAGACTTAGGGATAATACGCTTATTAAATAAGAAATCAGTCAGTAATTTAATTTAATAAATAAGTATCTGATTTATCTGTACGTGGGGAGATAATGAACATGTTTGACAATTGGAACGAATTGGATATTCGGATTATGGTAGATAGATCAGTCGTTATCTTTAGTGGAATAAATCACGATTTAAATGTATTGTGTATATCTCGGTTTCTAAGGAGATATGATAGCACGAAATCTTTTTAAGGAGCTCTATCCTAATCAGCCTTCAAGTCCCTACCTTATCCTACGTATAGCACGCCCCTTTTTCTTGGCAGAATAAGTTTTCATAACTATATTTCGAGATTGTCTAGAGAGAGAAAGAGCCCACCATCTTTCAAGAAGCAATGTGCTAGTTCAGGAATAAGGTAGAAGAGTTGAGGCGAATATGTTCCATCACATCCGCCATCTGTTTCCTTCTGTTATTCGGTATGATCTAAACCTATACGGTAAAACAGGATTTAATTGATAATATACGTACATACTAAAACTAAGAATCTGGGCATATTTTTTCCGCTGTGAAAACTGATTTTCTATCATAAACGAGTAGCGGTCACTGATCCAATTATGAAGGTTCATGCTTGGCTGCCCTATTTATACCCCTCTCCCTTTCCGTTTCAGTTTGTCCGTACCTCTTTAGGCAGTTCCTCTTTGTAGAATTCTTCTGAAGTAATTTTGACTAGCTGTTTTATTTTCTTCCTTTGCGATCTCCTCATGGTCGGGAAAAACGTGGAGCTTTCGAACGAGACCGTTTTGCTTAGTGGATGGAGTAGAAGCTGATAAAAGACCTTGGTAACGTTGGGGAAGTAGCCTTCGGGAAGAATTTAAAGTTTTACCACAAGCACTTTCCATGTCAGGGGCCGAGAGGTGGCAGAGAAGTCCAAGTTTACGTAGACGTAAGATGATGTCGTGTCTATACGTGTGGCAGTCTATGTCTACGGGGGCTTGAGCATGCCTCTGTCGGATAAGGTAGTTTTCTGCAGTGGCACCAGTTAGCTCCTATAGAACTCTGGTTAAATGGTGCCAAGGCGGTTTTAGATCTACATGTGGCCGGCTTGGATCTCAAAGATCTGATGGGTATGTATACTCTGTCTCATCTTCTGAAGGGTTTGTATTTTTGTTGTGTGAATAAGCACAACTTCATCGACGACCTTTAAAAGAATAACAAGCTTTATAATGACGACATGTTGATCTTTGTTGGGAAAGATCCAAGCTTGAGAGTCCCTTATGTTGGGTTGGTTGAGAATCCTAAACCCGACCTTGACTTTCCGGAATGGGAGAAGATAACAAGATTCTGAACTATTAAGGTTCACATAACAAGGATCCTAATGCCTGAAATGCACATATTTTACATGACTATCTTCCACGCATCAAATCGGATCCTCTGAACCATATCAAGGAGGTCTTCTTCACACTGAGGAGGATGTGAAGGTCTATCGGGGCAGTCGGATAAAGAGAGGAAAAAAAAGAGGTCCACTTCCTCGGGTGAAGAGAAGACGAACAAGCATCACAAAAATAAGGCTACGAGGGACAAGAGTCTAAAGAAGTCTTCTAAGCGTGTTCATGATGGAATTTTAGACGAGTTTAAGGCTTTAACATTTTAAGCTACGGAGATGGTAGACCCACAGCCACCGCACCGCCTCCGTTGGTTTAACACACAGCACATGCCGCCACACACTTCGAACACCCAAAATAACACCACTATTGAATCCGAAGCGTCCAAGATACCAAACCCTACAAAGGAATGGAGCCAATTCCTTACTAATAAAAAGTCCAAATTTCCCCTTATATTTATACAAATATAACTTGTATGTATGTATGTATGTGTGTATATATATATATATGGAGAAGGATCCATACACACATAAAAAAACACATTATCTTTACACATCAATCACAACCCTCTATTTACTAACTTTTAATAGTCAAGATTATGTGTTTATTCTTGTTACTAGATGAACTAATCTTGACCATTAAAAGTAAGTAAATGTATATATATATATATATGTATATATAAATATATGATGATGAAGATGAAGATGACGATGATGATATGCATATATCAATATATGTATATGTATATACATATATATATTTTTTTCTTAGCCATTGAATCATATCTGTTAGGACCAGATTTCTGGTCTAAAGTTTATTTGTTGTCTATTGGTTTTCACTAAATAATCATAACTGTTTGTTAAGAACTAAGACAGTATTGACAGGTTTCAAGTACCAGTTGCAACCTCGGTTACAACCTACTAAGTCAGTAGTGTTATGTTTCAAGTAACAGTTGCAACCTCAGTTACAACCTACTAAGTCAGTAGTGTTAGGTTTCAAGTACCAGTTGCAACCACAGTTCCAACCTGATGCTCAGCAGTATTCTGTCTAGTTCTGTAAATCTGTATAACTGTCCTTTATTGATAATTATTTGTTCTACAGTATGCAGGATATATTCTCATATGATCTTAAAGGTTTAATATGCGTATATTGAGAATATCAAAGTGTTAAGGAAATATGTTTTCTAAAAGATATAAAGAGATTAGTTTATAAGGGTATGTTTCCTTTTAAATATGTATCTCTATTCTTATGCTTATCCTTATCACTTGTTTCAATCTTTGATCCATATCATATTCAGTAAAGATATGTTTAAAGATTGATTGTTATATGGAGTTGATTGTTTCATATGTTTATGAAAAAATATTATCTTTAAAAGATATTATCTTTATATGTTTCCTTTCAAAGGGAAAGACTAACTCCTACTTTTAAGCTTGTTATTAAATAGGTATTGAACAATGATGATTGGAGTCAATCCACGCTGAAGTATCACGCAATGCATGGAAAGATTGAAGCCAATCAATAAAGTCAAAAGCAATCAAAAGATATTGAAGAATAGAAGATTGTTTTTACTTGCTTATATACTTGATAACTTAGCTTGTAAAATGTGTGTGTTCTAGATTATAAAGAACTCATTCTTGAGAGAATACACAGTGAGCTTTTAAAAGGAAAACAATGGTGGGATGCCATTGATTTATAAGTGATAGTTATAGAGTAGGAGCAATATAGAGATAGGCAGAAAAACCTAGAAAGAGTCTAAGAGTTTTTCATTAAGACTTGAATCTTATATTGTAAGCTTTTTATAATATCATAATCTGGGTAAGTGCCCCGGAGACGTAGCCTAGTTAGGTGAACTCCGTTGTTAAATGTGCGTGTGATTTATTTCAAGTACATTTAACTTTTTACAGTTCTGTCCATTAATACACTTGGTTCCAACTGTGGTTGCAACCTCACTTGGAACCTAACTGCAAAACTGCAACTAGAACAGCGGATAGGAATTTCAATATCCAACGGTTTAGATCGAAAAATAGTCAAATGACCATTTTACCCCTGAATTTGGATGAAAAATGTTTGATAAGATCAGTTTATCCGTTAAATTGAATGGAAGGTACTGATTTAGAGAAAAATAAGTACCTGTTGTAGTTAAAAAGAGAAACCTGTAGTTTGGGGTACAAAATCGCATAAAACTTATAGTTTAGGGTATACAACTGCAAAAAACCATTACTTGTACTGTCACGTTGTCGAATTTCCAAAGAAGCCAAATTAAAAAAAATGACAAAGAAAGGAAAAAGGACAAATCAAAAAGAACAAAATAATAATAACGAGAAAAGACAAACGAGGTGAAAATAGCAAGTCTCAAAGATGAAAAAACAAAGGCATAAATCAAAGTAGTGAATTTATTGTCAAATTAGTGAATTTATTGTCAAATTTTTATTTCCAATAAAGGAAAGAGTTAGAATCCGTATCTTCAAAATAAAATCAAAAAGTCGGATTAATATTTTTTGAAGGAAACAATTGGATTTTCTTTTTAAACTAGTGTCCTACGAAAAGATAAGTGAGATTGTGAACGTATATAGATGTTAAGTGTGGATCAAGATTAGAAGTCTGCTTCGAAAGCCACCTGACTAACCAGTTTTAACTTAAAAGATTTTTATAAATACACTAGCACGAGATTTATAAGTTATAGCTCTCCAATATTCTTTTCGTTTTGATTGGAGAAAGGAGGATGTAGATTGTAGTGTAAGACGTTATTTAACAGTTTCTTATTTGCCTTAATTTTTGATTAGCTGGAGTAGAATGGTAAGGAACTTCACCACCTTGGTGAAGGGAAAGATTCGATTGCATTTTGGATTATTGATTTGTTGGAAAGTGATTCTCAACTTTTTTGTATTACTCTTGAGACGGTGTGAATTAGCATACGTCGGTAATTTGAGTCGATTCGAGGCCTACATTTCCAGCCAAGTAAATTAGTCGACTAGGAATCTTTGTTTAAAGACGTGAGTAATAACTCGGTATGCTATGTGATTATAATTTAATAGTTAGCAAATTAAAAAGTTTTATTAGGAGTCATACTTTTTAGGTATATGTTTTTCAAAAAACCTGATGAGCTTAAAATGTTTTGAGGATCGAGATTCTCGATGTTTGTGGGTAGCATCTTAATAAGCCCTCATGAGACAACACTCGTCTTTTAAGGACACTTAAAGGTTTAAAGTCTTGTTGCACGAGCTAAGTGCAATCGTAACTTACACGAAAGTAAGATATATTTTTATTCATGTTTTAGGAATTTTGAAATCGGAAAGTATATCATACCTTATTGATTAGACCACGAAATGTTATATTTTATAGGTTAAAATGATAATAATTAGCGTTGTTTCATTTCTATTTCATCTTGTTTGAGCCATATTTAGTGTTTTTCTGTTTTTTCCCGGTTTATTTGCACATTTCTATATTTTTAAAGAAATATGCATGAAATTAACACAAAAATGAGATAAGAACGCAAGAAGACCAAATTATGGATCAAAAGTGAAGAAATTAAAAGACCAAGGACCCCTAAGAGAAGACCAAAGTTGACCCAAACGAAAACCAAAAGAAGTCAGCACAAAAGAACATTCTGAAACGGACCTGACCGAATGACATGATCGGTCAGGGCCTGACCGAATCACCTACCTGGTCAGGTCGCGACTGATTTTAATAATTAGGTTAAAATTCATAGGTTATATAAATACTTAAGTTTTCATATTTGTGTACATGTTTTTTACACATTATTTTTCAGCAGCTTTTCACTTAAATTCGTTTAGAGAGAGAGAGGAGAGAGAAAAAAAAACACAAAATAGAGAGTTGCATCCACCAATTCTTCATTTACCGACTTCGTTTTGTAAGATCTTCATTGTTCTTTCAATACAAAATTAGTTTTTTAGTATCTCTATTGCTTTATTTGCATGTTTACTCGCTGTTTACATCTTATATTGCATTAATTTTGCCATATCTTGCATGTTCCCTAGTTAAATCACGTTAATAACGCAATCAAAATTAGTTATTATTCGTCTTAACACCGAATATATATGTATTTGAGTTGGTATAATCTGAAAAATAGCATTAATAATATGAGTTTTTAGTGTTCAAACTTGAGGAATCGAGCCATTGGATTGACAACCCAACCGCTAACACTATCCTCCTTTAATTTTTTTCATATAAAAACAGTACACGCCTACGAAATAGACTAGATTTAACCAACCACATGGCTCCTCGGACGATAACTTGGGTATCTTACCCGAGAAATACTACTACTACCCTCGTGCTTCTGTGAGATCCTCACACATTAAAAATAACACGTTCGAGGGGCAGTAAGTATTTTGGCACCGCTCACAGGGAATCACGGTTGCTAATTAGTCATTTCCATTATTTTCGTAGCATTTCTGCCTATTTACTGCATTTCCAAGCCTTTAGTATAAATTAAATTTCCATTTTGAATCAGACCTAATCTTATTTGAAATTTCAATCTGTCTCGTGCCTGACCGGTAAGGCTAACCGGTCAGGACAGACTGACTGGTCACTATTAGCAGTCAGATTAGTGTGATTTGATACTTCTTGTCAAATTACATTTTCCCAAATCTCGACTTGAATTTTCAATCAGTCATCACAGATACCTCTATGTACTTTACCCTTTATGTAGTTAGGGAACACCCCAAGTTACACCTTCTTTTAACCGACCATCCAGTGGATTTACACGATACCAATACCAACTCATCTGACACCATGTCTCATCACATGAACAAGCATGAAGAAGAACTCCTTCTTGAAAATACCGGGAACAACGAAGATCCACCTAATGAGGGAAATCCACAACTAACTCATCAAGACGAAGAAGGAACAATCCAACACTTCCTAAATCTTGTTCGTCCTAACAGACCAACCTGCATTCTCTTACCAGCTGGTCGAAAAGAATTCACAGTACAAGCTCAGATTCTCTCATGCATCCCCACCTTTCGAGGTATGGAATGTGAAAACCCCTACTATCACATCACCGAATTCGAATCTATCTGCGATCTACAAGTGGCATGAGACGTTTCAATCGATATCGTTCACCTAAAGTTATTCAACTTCTCGCTTACTGACAAAGCCAAAGATTGGTTCAACAATCTACCTCTATACTCTATTCATGGTTGGCAAGAAATGACACTGCAATTTTTGCAAAAATTCTTTACAGCTAGCCAAACCATGGCAATCCAACAACAAATCCATAACTTCAAGTTGAAGTCCCAAGATACCTTTTACAACACGTGAGAGATATTTAAGGATCTCCAATGTGCTTGTCCCCATCATGGTTATGAGGCTGACATGTTCTGCAAGTTTTTCTACTTTTCACTCAAGCCTTGGATGAGAGAGATGATCGACTCGTACCCAAAAGGAGCTTTCAATATCTATTCTATTCAACGCTCATTTGACTTATTCGACAAGCTAGTTGAACATGCTAGAGGGTGGGAGATGAGTCCATCTAACAGGGACTCGCGAGACAAACCACAAGCAAAAATCCTATTCTAGTGTATGAAACCCATTCCATGAGAATATTGGCATCCAATGCCACAACACCCATTGGACCTCCCAAGTAGAGTAAGTTCTTTATGTACAAAGGTCATAGGGAAACAATTTCTATCGCTCGAACAAAAATAATTAGTGGAACAACTCCAACCAACATGGGTACAACAATTATGGATGGAGCAAACATCATAACCTTCATTACGGAAATAACAATAACGATCAAAATGCTCACTAGTAAAACAATTACCAACATCCATCAAAATTTCAAGAAGATCAAACTACCACTCCAAACAACAGCTGGGTGATGGTGGATGATCTAAGGAGTCTAGAGGAGCGTATGGGTAAACTCTGATTCGTCTCAAATAGTGCTATATTTTGGCTTATTCTAAGTGTATTTTATCAATATGAAAATGCTTTAGTGATACACTTTATACATGTTTAGTGGATTTTGTTACTTTGACGAGGGTTGTGTATTTTCTACGTATTTTAAGCTTTTATGGATGACTAATGCATCAAGACCGACTTATTGACTGTGTCATTTAATGATGTGGCAGCTGTTGAGTGGTCTACGTCATTTGGTCTGGATCAAAGTACACTGATCCGGATCAAAGTACACTGATCCGGATCAGCGATTACGAATTAGGGTTTGAAAATTTATGAGTCAGACACTAGCCATTTTACGATGTTTTACTAATTTTCTTCTCTCTTCTTTTGTTTTCTTTTTCTTTCTCTTTCCCTTCCTCTACAAATTATACCTTGCGCCTCTCCCTAACAAGGATTGTTCGTAGAGAGACCAACGGATTTGTCTTTATAATTTATACTATATTTGTGAGTTTCCCTACCTTTGTTTATTTACTTATTGTTCTTAATTATTATAGAAATTTCATGCGTAAACATATAGATCGTAATATTATTATTAAACCTTCATGCTTGTTTTTGCTAAGTATGGGTGAGGATTGAAGACCCTCACCTCTTTAGTAAATCTTGCATGCTAGGTAAATAACAACTCTAAAAAATAAAAAGGATAGTGTGAGCTTTATCGATAGAAAATGACAAAAAGTTAGTTTAAAACAATTTAAGTAAATTTTATTCTCATCTCTTGGGACGACTCATACTTACCTACGATTATAAATTTTATTACTCCATCGGTCCTCGTACTCTTGTGAGGTAAAAGGCTTTCAAAATATTAATAGCATATTTTTTGGCCGATCAAGCTCATAACTGACTCCATCTATAAGCTAAAAATTGAGAGGAATCAAGCAGGCAGGCTGCCAACACAGCTCATAGCCAATCCAAAAGGACAAGCTCCGCATGACAACCTACCCAACAGAGAAATTCGAGTTATAAGGATGCAACCTCATGGTTATGCATTGTTAGCTACCGAAGACTAGGAGTTGGCCGATGAATTGGATGATTTGCGCACGAATGAAGAAAAGGAGGAAGAATCCAGGATCGCTTACATGATCGCTAAGGAGTCTGGTGACGAGGATCCATCCATGGCTATGTGGAAAGTGTACAATCCTAAGGCATATAGCTAATATCTCACTAAGCTAGAGGTAGAGGTAACCTCGACAGAACCATCAACCGTCGCTTCTTGAGAGGACCATATCCAAGAAGAAACGAACCTTGACACCGAGGAGTCAACCCAGAAAGAGTACCCTTCTATGCAAGAGGCGCTCGAACAAACAGCGCTACCTGACATAGAGTCTGACAAGAGTAATCTCAATGTGATCATAGAAGAAGGTTGGTCCTATGATGTAAACTATGTCGAGACGATTAAGATAGTCGCTCAAGCAAAAAACAACCTCCATAAATTATTGGAGAGAGTTCCCACTGGTCACCTGACCCATAGCGTCGATGGAGAAGAACACGCGAAGGCTGTAGGTACACCCAAAAAGATAGGACATGTACCATCCTACCTAGGCAAATGTATAGCTTACAAAAAACCTGACTATTTAAGAAGATTCATGGGTATGAGCCTAACAAACAAAGAGAAAGACCCTGGACCACCGACATTGACTGCCAGCATAGGTGTGTACAAAATTGAGAGAGTATTATTATATTCCTGGTCTAGTCTGAATTGTCTGCCTAAGGTGATGTATGAGAAGCTCAAGATAAAATGAATTCAACTTTTTCGAGCAAACTTGATCATGGCCAACTCTGCTAAGGATCATACGAGTCCAGGGATCATCAAAGATGTTGTGTGTAGGGTAAGAGATTTTATATATACTATAGATTTTGTTGTCATGGACCGGCCAATTCTTGGAGGAAAGAAGGACCAATCGGCTGTCATTCTGGGATGACCATTTATGTGAAAAGAGAAATCCAACCTGGATTATAAAAGGGATAAAGTGACAATCAATTGAGGAGAAAAAACGCTCACGATGCGAATGACTATGACGTCACGACCACACAATCGAAAAATCAATCACAAAGCAAAAGTGGTTATAACAAAGATAGATGAACGCAACGAGACAATCGAGACCGAAACAAAAAAGCACAAGAGAAACCGAATACCTCGTTGGAGGAAAAATAAGAAAGATGTGGAGGAGGCATTAGGAATGCAAAAGAAAGAAGGGAATAAGTCCAAGAATGTGAACGCAAAGAAACCCACCAAGGGTTGGATCAAGAAGGAAAGAAGACCGGTGAACGCCGATAAGTCTGTGAAGACAACCTTGTTTACCAAGGATGAAGATACACAATTAAGGTGTTATGTGGCCCAACTATTCAAAGAAGAAATGGAAAAAACGGTTACGAATGGAGTGCTTTGTCGACCGACCAAGGAAGAAGTCTAAGAATACAGCGAAGCATGTTTCGACGATCTAGCCCTAGAAGTACCACCTTGTTTACCCATATATAGAATGAACAAAGATAGTAACCTCAAAGATTTATTTCCATTCATGAGACGGGTTACTGAAGGAGAACTCATGAGGAGCACGATGACAGGAAAAATCCTAGCAAACAATAACGTATATAGATATGCTTGTGTACCGAAAGGAGTAAACGCTCACGGGCTTCTACTCCATCTGCCAAGTTATATGAGAAGACTGTTAAACCTCCCACGCACTCAAACCGAAAAGGGAATCGATTTTCCAACATTAACCATGGTAGTTGGAGATTGTCCTATGGATAGAGTCTTGATCCACACAGGTGCATTCGGAAACATAATGCCAACGAGAATCTTCTATGTACTTGGGCTAACAAAGTTACAACCTTACGATAAAAAGATGATGATGACAGATGGCAACCCATCAGGGAAGGCTCAAGGAATAACCAAAAAATTAAGTTGTAAGATAGGTGACTCTATGTACAATCTAGATTTCATTGTCTATGACATACCTCTAGTCCAATCTCATAATAGGTTAAACAAAGTGATCCAAGGAGCTCCATTCTTGAAAGCATCACAAGCGATAATCAACTACAAAAGTTAGGAGGTCATAATACATTGCGAAAATAGGCCCCTCACCTTCGAAATCTCAACGTTCGTCAGAGGAGTCCAATGTTTTCACGACATGTCTTCGAGGAAACACTCACGAAGCACTACCGCACTTTGCTATGCTAACTTCTACAATCTATTAAAGAGAGTGAGGAGATTCTTTTTCTTAAACCCACTTCTACCTGGTGCTACATGCCAAGTTGAACTAAACAAAGATGATTACAACACAAAGGAAGAGTTGTCAGATCAAGAAAAATAAGATCTTGCATTAATCACGATGAGTGACAAAGCAGGAAAGGACGAAGCTCCTCCTGCTCCTTTCTAGTCCCACCATCTTTCCACCATCACTTCCATATGTATATATTCCGCTCTATTTTTGTATATATATATATATATATATATATATATATATATATATATATTTGCATTTGAGTCCATATGGAGTCTCTTTGAGTTTTGAACTCCGATGTCGTTTTCTTTTCCCAACAGTGAGGACATTGTCAGTTTTAGTTGGGGGAGGGGATACATCGTCATTCGTTCACACGGAAATGGGTGAAACTTTTCGAAAAATTAATTTCTTTACTATTTTTTTTTAATTAAAACTCCCATTTATTTTTCTTTTTAAAAATCCCAAAAATCCAAAAAAAATAGAAAATCCAAAAAAAAAAAATAGAAAAACTAAAAAAACCAAAAATATTTGAGTCTTTGTTTTATTTGTCACTCGAGAGAATTTTTAGGAGTTATAGATTTTATATAATTTTCTGCCACACTTGTGTTTTATATTTTTCGTTTAGTGCTTTTATTAGACATGCGCAAGAAAAAGTGGGGAATTAATCGAAGACCGCAGCATGCAGTCCTGACCGGACCAGCTGACCGGTTAGGCCTGACTTGTGTGCACCAATTCTCCATTTACCGACTTCGTTTTGTAAGACCTTCATTGTTCTTTCATTACAAGTTGATTTTTTTAGTATCTCCATTGCTTTATGTGCACCAATCCTAACGCATCGACATTAGTTATTATTCGTCTTAATGCCGAATGTATACATATTTGGGTTGATATAAGCTGAAAAGTAGCATTAATAATCATTAATAATATGAATTTTTAGTGTTCAAACTTGAGGAATCGAGCCGTTGGATTGACAACCCAACCGCTAACGCTCTCCTCCTTCATTTTCTTTCGTATAAAAATAGTACACGCCTAGGAAATAAACTAGATTTAGCCAACCACACAGTTTCTTGGATGATAACTTGGGTATCTTACCCGAAAAATACTACTATTACGCTCGTGCTCCTGCGAGGCCCTCACACATTAAAAATAACACGTTCGAGGGGCTGTCACTTATTTATTTATCGCTTGCAACACTCGAGTACGAATATCGAGCTAGTTGGGGGGTGTGATTGGACTACAAAATTGTATGTTTTTGGTGTAAACATTTGATATCTTATTCATCTAAAAATGCGTATATGGTTTATTTTATATTCGTTTTACACATTTGTTATTTTAAGTCAATTTATCTATTTTTAGGTGTTTTTGACCATTTTAGGTCATGATACGTGAAGTTTGTAAAATGAGAGATTCAAAGTGATAATGGAAGGACTAGGAGTAATAAAAATAAGAGAAGAAACATGTTTAATTCGGGTTCTAATAAAAGATTTAAAGAAGAAAGATTGAATAAATACCAAAAAGTAAAGAAATCTGATATGCGCCAGTCATCTGGATGAGCCACGTCATCTAGACTGTGCCATTTTAATACGTGGCAGTTCCTGAAAGGGTCACATCACTCATTCGGATGAGTTTTCTGCCGGACAAACATTTTTGGCGAATTAGAGTTTGAAATTTTCAGAGTTCAACTCTATATATAAATAGTACCATAGTGTCAGATTATAAAACTGTCTTTTATTATTTTGAAGTATTTTTCATTTTTTTTTCTCTCTCTTCTCTTTCTATTATTTTTTTCCCATCTATTCTCTTGCACCTCTTTCTAGTAAGAGCTCTTTCTGGTTGAGATTTAGAACTAGTTTTCCAGATTCAAGTCTTGTTCTATTTGCCATTATCTTAGCCTCTATTTTACAAGTAACGTGTTCTTACTTTTATTTATTTAATAAAATTGCTTACATGTTAGGGTTTTTAGAGCATGGTTGAGTATTGATAACCCTCAGCTCCGTTTATTAATCTTGCATGCTAGGTAACTACACACCGCAATCAAAAGTTTATAGCGTGAACTAAATCGATTCAAACGACAAAAAGGTAGTTTAGATAAATTTTATTCTTATCTTGGTGGACAACCTGGTCTTACAAACTTATAAATTTTATTATTACAATCGGTTCTCGTATTCTTACAAGGTAAAACATGTTTTCATGAAAAATCACATTTTTAGCCCGATCAATACTTTCATATCTGGGCGATATGCACAACACTCTGTAGCATAGAAATTCCCTTAGGAAATTTGGGTAGTCAGATATTAACACCAGATGAAAAATATTATGATTGTCCTCTTTTAAAGATCTTGTAAAAGATATTGGGGAAAGTTAGCTATATGTACTTGTACCCTTTGACTTAATTGGCCAAAACAATACGTGTTACAGTTCATTTTCCTTTTAAGACATATTTTTTTGAATTGACTTAAGATTGATTTTCATCTACCGAATAGGTCATGATTATTCATTAGCCAAAGAACTCATTATCGTTACAAACTAAAAGTAATTATTTTCATTGACTACCATAATATTACTTATGAAACTTGATCTCATAAATCCTTCACGTGAGAAGCGCCCACTTCCCATTGTGGTGCTAGTTGTTTTGTTCAAGATATCTCATCTATTTTTCGGGTTTACACAGTTTAAACAGTTTATTTAAACAGTTTATTTTCATTTAGTCCCCTAAGATATTTCATCTATTTTTCGGGTTTACACCTAAAATTCCTTCTTATTCTTTTATTTTATTTATTAAGCCATTATTTGTGCGATGGAGAAATATGGTCTTTATCATTTGGTACCAGAGCAGGATATCCTATGTGCTATGGGTCCGAATTTTTTCACTACGAATTTCACAGAACGCTACAAAAATTAATGTGTTTTATACGAAAAGTTAGTTATGGAGCAACGAGAACGGATGATACACTTTAAATACGAAGAAATGATTATGGAGCATTGACGTATAGTAGCTAAATACCACCATGCTACCCGCAGCCCGAGCTGCAACCCCACCAAACCACAACCGCTGCACCACCACCAAACAGCCAACAAAAACCGTAACCCTAATCCACAACAACCAAACAAGTAACCAAACCCTATCCGCCAGCCTACACCCACCCTTCCCAACAAACAACCAACAGCCAAACCCTAACTCTAAATCACCCAAACAGCCAAACCGTAGTCGACGAATGGAATGAGGCCCTTGTTGGTTATGAAGGAAAACCGATATATGATATCGACAATGAATCTGATGAAGAAGATGTTCTATCTTCGGTTGTGTGGGAGCATGACGATTCCGAAGATGAGGAATGGTTCGGTTTCAAGAACGAAACCAAATGAGAAAGCCGAAAAGAAAGGGTTTTGTATGAGAATTATAAAACCTTTGAGGGTTATGAGGTGTGCCTTTGGTGTTTGGTTGATATTTTCAACAAAGGAGATGAGTATATGGGGAACGAAGTAGAGAAACACGTGTTGCTGTATAGAAGTTCAATTTGTTTTAATAGCAAAACGTACTCCAACAACGAAAAAACTGGTACACAAAAATGCAACGCTTATATGGAGGTGCTCGAACTGAAATTTTCGTGTTTGAAAGAGTATAGGTTTAGATATGGATTTTTAAAGTTCGATGAGATGTGCAGTTTTTGCTGTCCAGTTTCGGGTCTGTTAGGAAAAGCTGCTTATCTGCGTAGTAAACAGGCTTATTTTTTGTTCATTCTTGGCGACAAGATAGCTGAGACCTTAAGGAAGATTTTCCAACTTGAATCGATGAATTCCGGTATGCGGTTTGGGAATTATGTATTTTTGAAGTTGGTACTAATATGCAGTTTTTTTTTCAGCAGATTTGACGTGTTGGAAAAATAAATGTTTCGTTTATCAAACAGTACCTTATAGTGATAATAAAAGTTGGTTTTGTAGTTGGGACTCATAGGGACGTTTCTGAACTTGTATCGGCCTGTTTGAATACTTCTGAAATTAGTTATAAATTTCCAAAAATGGGTGTTCAGATTTTGCCGGCGTTCCATCATTTATAAAAGTTTAAAGCGGTGTCTATGGGATCATGGGAAGGGATTAATTGTGTCTTATATCTATACATGTGGACATAAATCTAGTAAATGTGAAAGATTTGGGGTCTTATCCTTGGTTATTTTACATGTGCGGGCGTGAGATGATTTTATAGTGGTTTATTTTGAAGACAAGCCGAGTAGTGATTATGTCGATCCGTATTGGGAGAGCACGTGTGAAGTTATTAAGGGAGGGATCGGTATTAGAAGAGAGTTTGCTACATGGGGTTTATCATGGGGTAATGACATTGGTATTTATATGTGGTTTACTCGAGTTTGTCATGATGCTTCCGTGGGTGACTTTAAATTTTTATTATGGAGCAGCTGCTTTGGTCGAACACCAAAAATCCACAAGAGTCGATTTGTTGGGTGGCGGAGTGTGAGCGGGATTTCGCCAGATCGAGGTAGAGTTCGTTCAAAAGGTAGATTACATACACAATGTTGGTTCTTCAACGTTCGTCGTTTGCTACAACCTTTGAGGTCAAGGTCGTTTTCAAGGAAGGGCGAGTGATGAAGACCTATTTTATTAAGTATTCTATTAGTATTTTATCGTTATTCCTTTTAATAAGAGACGGGCCTAGGTAATCTGTTAGGAAGCCCATAACCCATTAGTGCTCAGTATTTTCTATTTAAACAGTTTATTGTCATCAGTGTTGATTATGAATGAATTAAGGCAAGTCATGGAAAAATCTCTTCTCATCTAGTCTTCTAAGATATCTCTTCTATTTTTCGGGTTTACACCTAAAATTTATTTTTATTCTTTAATTTTCTTTATTTTTATTCTATGAATATATGATGTGTGGTGTGAAACTATTCAAATTAGATACGGCGGAATGCCTGCCTCAATAGTTTTGATGGTTCCTTTTGGTTTCGGTCCAAATTTGTCTATATAGTCTAGAGGTCATGACCCTTCAACATAACTCTTTCTTATTAGGTTTAAGGCACTAAGAAAAAGAAACATGCACAATAAACTCATGTTTATGTTGTACTATTTATTTGTTTGGAAACTCTTCTCTTTTTCCTTGATAATTTTGTTTTTGTTTTGTGACATATTAGCTAAGCATAAATATTGAGAGAGAAGTATATAGACGACTAAAGATGAGTCTTATTCATTCATAAGTGTGTCAAACCAAAGACCCCCCACTCTCTTTATATAGGAGATGTGAGAGAATTTACAAGAAGCAAAACCCTAACTTGTGACCCAAGTAAAGCCCAAGAGTAGGGACAAGAACTATCCATAAATAACGTACAACACTCCCGATTGGATGTATTGGGTTCCGTCTTCGTCTTCGTGCAGCACGATGAGCAGCTGAGTCGAGTCGAAACATATATTCATTCGCTAATGCCAACACAATAAAAAACTTAGATCTGAAAAACTCAGTGTGAGACAAAACTGTTACCTAGGAGAAACAGTATAGCAGAATGATATAGGCCAAAATAATATGTAAATCACCAACCACAAAACAGTTTGTCTCATCAAAATCTTGTCAGAGCAAAACCAATGGAAAAATCTCTGATCGAAGGAAAAAAAGAGCAACAGTGGTAGTAGTAGGGGATCAACCACAAAACATGTGCCTCATCAAAATCTTGCCAGAGTAAATCTAGTGGGAAAAACCTCTGGTCGAAGAAAAAAAGAGAACACAGTGGTAAGTACTATACGACGGAATACTTCCCCTGATTTCGGCAATCGTTAGTGAGGTATAATAGGGAATGTGTCTCGTTAAAAATCTTGTCAAGGAAAACCTAGTGGGAAAAAACCTTGGATTAAGGACAAAAAGATTACACAAGCATACAACAAGATACTCTCCCTCACTTACACACGACAGGTTGCAGGGATAATAACTAGTAAAAACTAAGCATTCGTTAGAATGATCTTTCTTACTTGCACGCAACAAGGTGCCAAGCATACGTCAAGATGCTAAGGATACACCATGATGCTCTACTTGAACACATCAAGGTGTTAAGCATACGTGAGATATACACAACAGGGTACTAAGCATATGTCGGGATGCTACCTCTCACTTCCACTCAATAGGGTGCGAGGATTCATCTTGAACATAAAATGTCTCAAGATAACTTAGACAGACTACGATAGTTGTGATTGATTGTTTTTCATTAAAACTTGGCCAAGGTAAATCCAGTGAGACAAACCTTAGTTTAAGAACAAAAGAGTACACTCACAAGTGTTAATCAACATGAGCATTCATCGGGATGCTCTATCTCACTTGCATATGACTGGATGCAATAATTTCAGATAAGTGGTCATAAACATTTTTCTGCATGCTCCACCTAACTTGCACACAACAAGGTGCAAGAGTTTCAAATCCCAAAACTGAATAACCATGAGTATGCGTCTGGATGCTTTATTTTACTTGCACACGATGGGGTGCAATAAAATCTAAACATGGGATAAGAACGAGCATTCGACGGGATGCTCTTGTACTTCATATATGAAGATTTGTTTCGGCGAGATATGCTCAAATAATATAATCTAGTCATGTCTCGCTCGATCCATAGTAGCAACTTGTCCTTAAATATGACAATTGTTTCATCTAGATCGTGAGACAGAACATATATACTTTAGATATGGATAATATTAGGTCAAAGTCATATACACTCCATAAAGAAGATCCCAACAAATCTTGTCTCACCGACTAACCAAATTTTAAAAGAAAAGAAAAAATTTCAAAATATTAAAAATTTAAATAATTTTTGGAATTAAAAGATTTTTAAATAATATTATTAGATAATTCGAAATTAATTAATTTTTAATTAATTAAAACTCGAAAAACAATTCCAAAAAAAAAAAGAAATTTTTTATTTAATTTAAATAATCAAGAAAATTTATAAAAAAAATAAAAAATTAATTATTAATTATTTTATTTAATTAATAAATTCAAAAAAAATTTGAAAATTCAAAAAAAAAAATTGTTTTCTGGTTTGAAGAACAAGATTCTAAAAAGAAAAAAATTATTAATTATTTTTAAATAATTTATTTGAATTTATTCTTAAATATTAATTAAAAAAAAAAACTCCGACACTATCAAAATACTTCTATCCGCTTGTTCTAAATGGAAGTAGTGCGTGCAAGTGAAAACGAATAAACAATTGAGCAATGCTTAAATCTTGTTGTGACGGTCGACTTGTCTTGCATTGTGTTTGACCTCGGCCAAGAGCAATTCGTTTTGCACGACTCTAACTTTCTAAAAATTCTTCAAAACTTTTCTGGTTTTAATAGCGAGAGCCATTACTCACATCTCGAGTATTTCGCCGACACATGCTGCTTGGTGTGTAACGGTCGAATCCCGCTTGATCGGATACAAACTCAAGTTGTTCCGATTTTCCCTGAAACAAAATGCCTTAGAATGGTACAAAAACCTACTATGTAATTCGATTAGAACTTGGAGTTCCATGGTAGAATGTTTTCATAAGTACTTCTACCCAACATCTCGTCTGGCTGATGCTCGTAAACAAATTCAAAACTTCCTTTCTAAACATTCTGAAGCATACCACAAAGCGTGGTATAGATTCAACAAACTCCTTAGAGATTGTCCATCCCATGGAATTTCTTTAGCAATGAGGATTAGAATCTTTTATACCTCTCTTAAACAGGAATGGATACAAATGGTAGATATCTTTAACCTAGGTCAATTTACATGTCTAACTTTAAGTGAAAGAGTTGAAAAGTTAGGTTTAATCGCTCAAATAAGCTCAGATTGGGAACAGCTAAAGGAGCCTGAACTACCAAAAGACCCAATCACTCAAGTCCATGAAATCCCAAACATCGAAAATCATCGAATTTCTTTCTCACCTCTTAACTCTGAACCAAGTAATTCAACCCATAAGGGAAATGATGAATCCAAATAAAATAAATTCAACAAAAACTTGGATGAGAGAACTTGCTCAAACTGTGAGATAGTATATTGCTCCTTTTGTGGGACAGTAGATACTGAACCTATTAAAAAGAGAAAGTGGAAAGATAAGAAAAGATGGAATAAAAATGAGAAAAAAATGGATTAAACAAAAATTGAGTGAAACATTTGCTATTAATCTAAGAAGTGGCCGAAATCCCAGTCAATCTACTCATGCCCCTAAAAGAGCGCAACTTCAACAAACTAACGTGACGGTGATTGCTAACCCTGTTGAGGATGAAAAAGATGAAGAGAATGCTAATGCTCAAAATCCTAAGATAATAGTGTCACCTCCTTTTCCGCAACTCTTAGGTAAGCCTAAAAACCAAGCTAAAGAAGAATTAATTAAGACAAGAATAGAAAAAATGACCATACAAATCCCAATAGAAGAAGCTATTAAGGAAATCCCTTGGGTTGCGAAACATTTCATAAACCTTTTATCTCAACCAAGGCGAACCAATTTTGCAAGAACGCATTCTTCACTGAGCATATTGATACCTCTAATAAGATCATCATAGAAGTTAGTGAATCATCATTGGAGAGCAATAATGATTCAAAAGATGAAGGGGTAGCCTATGGGATATCCTCGCTTAGTGTAGAGTCCAATCTTCAGCAAAACTTAGAGCCTAAACCACGAGCAATCACCCTCCATAAAGCTAAACAATAAAATGGATGGTGATAGAACTGAGGATAGTGACATTGGTAAAGAAATTAAGGAGGAGGTGATGGTCACACATCCCAAAACCGAGGTGTGTGATATTGGTGAAAATAAAGTGGAGGAGGTGATGATCGCACAACCTAAAAGTGAATCTAATGAACTAGTTGATGTAACTAGATTAAGCTCAAATGAATATAAGTTTTGTGGTATTGGTAAACGAATGGAGGATGATGGTCACAGAGCCTAAAAGCATAGCTTGTGAGCTAATTAACTTTGATAGGCTAGTGGAGTGAGTTGACTGATCGTCTAAAGGAGAGAGGTTTAAACTTACAAATCATAATGTAGGGGAATATCACAACCCATTTCTAGTTAATTTTGACATCCATCAATGTTTGATTTATCGAGCATTGGGTTGGAATAAGTGGAGCTTTATCCAACTCATTATTGATATCACTGGAAGGGTAGGAACTTATATGCAAAAGTATAATCTTTTAAACTGTGATTGCCACTGCACAAAATTCCTTAGATATCGCCCAGCGATAGAAATAGGTCGAGACTCCTCATCATCTTTTTTTGATTAACAACCTCTTAAAACCAACCAATCAATTCCTTCTAAGGAAAAGCGAGCGAGCGAACTTAAAGTTCAAAAAAAGTTTTCATGGAGACAGAAACGTAATTAGAATATTTATAATCTCGGCCGCATCAAGTCAGTTTAGAATTTAAAATTGGAATAGATAAGTTTGTTAGGTTTTGGGACGAACTTGGTTGGTTCTCCGTGGAACGAACTCGTACTTCCGAGAATTATATTGAAATTGCACTCGTACTCTTGCGACGCTTTTTTGTGCGTAAAAATTACACAGGATAGTAAATAACGTTTACCTCATTAACACCTTTTGTAGGAGTGTCAAGTCTTTTTCCAAATTGTTGAGAATTGACTGCCATGTTCCTTGTTGCTTCTGGTGTTTTATCCACCAAAGCTGTTCCACTTGCGGCATCAATCATGTTCCGGTATTTGTATTGCAGACCTTCATAGAAATATTGTATGAGTAGTTGTTCACTGATTCGATGATGTGGACAACTAGCACACAATTTCTTGAAACGTTCCCAATATTCGTCTAGGGACTCTCCATTTTATTGCCTAACACCACATATTTTTTTGCCAATGGTGGCTGCTCTTGAGGCTGGAAAATATTTTTCCAATAATAACCTCTTCATCTCGTTCCATGTCGTAACACTTCCAGAGGGTAAATAATAGAGCCAATCTTTCGCCGAATCACTTAAGGAAAATGGAAAAGCTCTTAATTTTATTTGTTCTTTGGAGCTCATTTAGATGCTTGTTATAATCTTCACCTGCAAGGCCATGATAATAAGTAGGCAACAAATGTATCAATCCGGATTTTAATTCAAAAGTAGTAGTAGCATCCAAATTAGGAAAAGTTATCCATAAAGGTTGTTGGTTCAAATCAGAAGATGCAAGCTCTTTCAAGGTTTGATTTTCAGCCATGGCTTTCTGTTCCTGGTTGCTTTGTTCAGAATTCTTCAAAGTTCCCTTTCTCAAATTGCGTAGCGTTCTCTCATTTTCTGGATTACTATTTAGATCACTTTTACTCGAAGAGCGGTTCACAACCATAAACAAAAAAAAGATAGAGCATTTTTTTTCACAAACTCTATATATATAATAATAATAATGACTAAATACAAAATAAATATCCAAGGAACACAAAAATGTACTAGAAATACTTCCCGGCAGTACCGCCAAAATTTGGTGTGTTGTCGCAAGCACCCAAATATAAAACTTTTACTTCAAAAACTAGTGTGTAGTAGTGGAAGTAAGATTCGTATCCGCAGAGAGTATCTAGCGTAGTTTTATCTAACTTGAACTATAATTGGTGAAGATTTTTAGATGATTGAAAACTAATTGTTTATGAAAATAAACGTATAAAGTTATTGAAGTATATCAAAGAGACAAACATTTGTCTAACTCAACATCCACCGTCGGAGTTTTACGACTGATCATCGATGCAAATATATATCAATTAGTACTTTGAATATTCACCGTTGGACTTATTTTACTATCTTTCCTTAGTTGAAGTAAATTAGAAACAAGTGATCTAATTTACCCTTACTACCAAACAACCTCTAAACATGCATTAAGGGTTTAATCTAATAGCAAGTTTACGAATTAGAAAGATCGATAAAGCTAAATAACACAAGCACAAGCGGTTGAATTTAATTTAGTCGAGTGTTCTTCATAAAATTTAATAACTTCAAAAGAAGAAATTACTAAGACTTATTTGTTTCGAAAGTATATCGCAATGAATAACAAACTAGCAGGCCTACTAGTATTTAAACGAATTGATAAAAGAAATAAGCACTGTAAGAACCGATACTCAACGTAAAAATTGATTGATTATAACAAGTTAGATCTCACAATGGTTCGACATCCAAACATCCGAGACTTCCTCTTACTTAGACCACCAATAAAACCTTAGCCACAAATAGCCATATAGAAAACTAAAAACTTGAAAGAACAAAAAACTATGAAAGCTAGGAAGTATGGGACTGGTGGGTTGTGGTGATTGTTTTGTGTCTCTTTAGAATTAGCCCAACACTTCATGGTATTTATAGCCAAAATATTTCCTTGGGCGCTACTCATATGGTGATGTGGCATTACTCTATTGGCTTCAACTTGTTCAAGTTGCCATCCGACTTGCTGGTCTCTATTATGAATCACATCAGTATTTGGGATTTTTGGTTCTTGTACAATTGAATTTCAAACAATTCGTCATTATGTTATTTTTCTCCTCCGAAACAACGACTGAAGTGACTTTGAACCCAAATCCGACCAGTAAAAACTCAATTTCTATCAAATATAAAAGCATAAAAGTTTCACATCTTTGTCTTTTCTTTCTAGGAGATTTTGAATTGCTTCGTTTGGAGTTTTAACAAGATAATTATGGACAGTTTACAGAACATGTCAAAAATCGTCAAATTTACCGAATTAACTTTGCTTTGCTTTGCTTTGACGCCTCCTTTTTCTTCCTAAATCATAATATAAGAGTATTGAGCAAATTTAAGATGAAATTAAGTATAAAACATATAATTTCAACGGAGTAAATTATGACATTACCTAGTCGTATCACTAACTTATCATTTTTCATGATAAGTTCGGCATTTTTAGAGGTGAGTGGATCATTTTTTAAAGCTAAGTTTTCAAGTTTATCTTGTAAATTAATTAACATTTTTCTAAACGATTTGTTTTTACCTCTAACTTTTTCTAAAGAAGATAACACATTATCAATATCAATGCAATCATTACTAGATAAAGAGGAGTTAGAGGAGTGAAAGACTACATTCTTGGTTTCGTCGTCTCTAATCATAAGACAAAGGTTTGCGACTTCATCTTTATCTCTATCGAAGCTATCATCATCGCTCTCCCACGCAGCCATGAATGCTTTCTTCAATTCTTTCTTGTTTCTGAACTTGTCCTTTTTCTTCAATGGACATTCGTTTTGCTTGTGGCCGGATTTGTGACACTTATGGCAAATGATTTCGTCTTTTTTGTTCGATTTGTCGGATGACTCTCCCTTATATTTTTTTTCTCAAAATCGTTATCGGCCCTTCTTTTTCCAACTTAGGAACTAGTTGTAGTGTTTGGTGAAGAGAGACATTTCCTCATCCTCACTAGAAGAGTTGTCACCGTTATCGTCATTTGTTGTACTTTTGAAAGCGATGTTTTTCTTCTTTTTCGAGTCATTCTCTTGTTTTTGAGTCATCATGTCTAATTCTTGGGTGCTTAACGATCTTATGAGGTTGTCAAGAGAAACGGTGCTCATGTCCTTGCCATTTTGTGTAGCCATCACTTTTGATTACCATTTTCTCAGAAGCCTCCTTAGAATCTTTGTCACTATTTCCTTGCTAGAATACACTTTTTCATGTCTTTTAAGATCGTTAGTAATTTTAGTAAAATGAGTATACATAGATGCAATAGACACATCATCTTCAACCTTCAAGAGTTCGTAATCATGAATAAGCATTCTAATTTTAGATTACTTAACTTGATTAGTTCTCTCGTGCATAATAGCTAGCTTATCCCACATTTGCTTAGCGGTATGATAACCATAAATCTATCATACTCACTAGGCGAGGGCGCACAAGTTATGAAAATCATAGCTGTATAATTAAGTGAGAATGTGGTACGTTCTTAATTAGTGAGTTCTTCTACGGGTTTTTCAAATTCGTCTCTCCTAGGTGCTTTGTAGCCTTTACTAATACTAACTCATTGGTCTATTTCGTATCCATAAAGAAAATTCTTCATGAAGTCTCTCCAATAAGGGTAGTGAGTTCCGTCAAAGAACGGTGGACTACTTATTGAATTAGAGTATCCGTACGTAGAGATAGCGGATCTTTAAACTCAAAATCGTTAGATTCTATAAAACTAAAGAGCCAGGCTCTGATACCAATTGTTGGCCCGTAAGTGAATAAACCTTAGAGGAGCTGAATAAGTTTTACGTATGATTTTTACACAATTAAAAACTATAGAAAATAACAATCCAAAATAACGTGATTATGAACTAAACGATATGCGATGTCAAATATAAAACTAACTTAAGTTACTAAGCCAATCAAATAGGCAATAATATAAGTGCGGAAAGTAAGAGTTAAGCGAAAAGAAAAAACACAAGATGTATAGAGGTTCGACAAATACGTCTACATGCTCTCCTCAGAATTAACTTTACAAAGTATTTCACTAAATGTTCTTTCCAAAATTATAATCTAACAAACTAATCCGTGGATTAATCTCCCGCTTACTCTGTGAATATCCTGAATGAAAAGAGTTAGAGCTTTTAATCCACACTTTCTTACAAAGTATCTACCCGATTACTCGCTCACAAATTAGCTTATAAATCGCTCTATAAATTTTGAATAAAATGTATCACTCACAAATAAATATCTTTTAGTGTTTATAATATTATAATATGAATAACACTCAATAATAAATGTGTATTATGTGAGTATATGTGAAGTTTTAGCCTTTTGCTTGATTGATCTTCAATGGAGAATTAATGGAGTATTGATGAAGATGGGTATTGCGTTGGTGTGTTTGGTAGGGAAGATGAGGATTGTATTTAAACTCAAATTAATGTTTGTGGGTAATTGGGGAGTGTTTACCATTTTACATCACATCAAGTGGTAAAACATAGATCCACAAGTTGGGGAAAGTAAATACACCAAAATCCGTCAAAGTTCGATCAATCGAACTGAGTTTTTCGATTGATCGAAAACTCTGTCTACTCTCTGCAACTTTTGTGGACTTTTCGATTGGTCGAATATTTTCTCGATTGATAAAAAAAACTGGTATTTAACTTTGACCTTGCTTCGGTTTCGGTTTCTTGAAACTTTTGTAACTTATTCGTTCGTACTCCAAAATGAGTTTCGTTTGAACCGTTAACTCCGTTTTTGATTCCTTTACCACTTTAAAACCTTACAACACTAGATAAAATGATTACAACACGAAAAAATCTTTTATCATGTTTTAATCCATTTTGTTATAATCAAAACAAGTTATTAGAAGAACATCGTTCAACAGATTTGAACATTCAGTTTTTTTATTTTAATTGTCATTTTTCTAAAATAAACTAAAAACGGTGCAAAAATAAATGATTTTTTTCTCTTTTTTTTCATTACACGTTATCAATTTAATAAACTAAAATTCTTTTACT
Source organism: Primula vulgaris (assembly GCA_963920805.1). Lineage (NCBI taxonomy): Eukaryota > Viridiplantae > Streptophyta > Magnoliopsida > Ericales > Primulaceae > Primula > Primula vulgaris. The sequence goes on along the minus strand of OY987214.1, from coordinate 21,930,204 downwards.
TTTGTAGTATAATTTTAGTTGGTACATATTTTTTTCTTTTCCGGTAACTCCCTTTTTTTTTATCATTTCTACTTTGTCCCATAAGTAGAATTTAAGCTACAATTTCTAAACGAATAGTATTATTTTGAACCTACAACGACTACTTAATTACTAATGAATAAGTGTGAAGTTGATAGAAAAAAATAGTCTACAAAAGTGAAAAAAATATATAAGTACAATATACTAAATCGAAACTAATTTAAGTTTCATAAGAATAATTTTGTACTTTACCTATTAATGTTAGACACGATGGCAATATACTAAATAATTTTTTTTTTATTTAGCCCAGTATACTAATCAGTAAACTAAATTGAAATAAAGCGATAGTTGAATATACTAAATATTAATTATCTCTGCTTATTAATTAGTTTAGAAAATGACTCAATAGTTTGAAAACAAAATCAAATTGGTATTATTGGTTTCAAATGTAACAAAAGATAATCAAAATATATGTTAGAAATAAAATTATAGTATTATTTATTTATAATATAATATAACGATCAATAACTAATTATCTACAAGTAAGATAGAGATAATTGGGTATTTTTTTGTTTTTATATGTTTATATTTGATTTATGGATCAATTGGATGTATGGTTCAATGATATTTTAATTGATTAATCAGTTTTTCTAAGCCTCAATTTATTCTATGGTTCAGTAGTTGTTACTTTACAAAAAACTTAATTGAGATTTTTTGTGTGTGTAGGTATTATGAAATAAAAAATTGTTATCTGGATATCAAATTAAAATAAAAAGAGAGATTTAAGCCAAACTGGATATGACATATAATTGAAATTTTTGTTTCATAAAATGCAAGTATATGTCATTTTCGTTGATTATTTTACGTTGCAACAAATTTCAAAGTAATATATATATATATATGGGAAAGGATCTATACACACATAAAAATACACACTATGTTTACACATCAATCACAACCATCCATTTACTTATTTTTAATGGTCAAGATTAATTCATCTAATAACAAGAATAAACACATAATCTTGACCATTAAAAGTAAGTAAATGGAGGGTTGTGATTGATGTGTAAACATAGTGTGTATTTTTATATGTGTATGGATCCCTCCCCTATATATATATATATATATATATATATATATATATATATATATATGTTGTGTGGCAACTATTAGAAAACTCTCGACATAACAAGACATGTATGGAGAGAGAGGAAAGTATACTTATTCAAGTATGAATGTGTATTCAACTATGAAGACTCCTACCCCTTTATATAGTGGAGGGGTGGAACAAAATACATATATAAGAGGAAAGGTAGAAAGTCATAAGTTTTAAACTTAAAGCTTATACATAATGTATATAACCTATATATGAATATAGATAACCACATAATTTAGCACAACACTCCCCCCTGGGTGTCCAAACATGTTTCAAGCTTCCTCGTCTTCATAAATCGTGATGAGTTTTTGAGTCGCATTCGCTATTGCCAACACATAAAATCTCAAGTCCGGAAAACGCAATGTGGGACAAAAACGGATCATATGACAAAATGGTGTTGCCGAATGGAGTGGGCCGAAATGCTATACAAGTGCAGGAATGAACTAACTAGAAAATATCTGTCTCATCAAAGCCTTGCCAAGAAAACTCAGTGGAAAAAAACTTGGTCGAAGGACAAAAGAGTACACAACTATCAGTAGTAGAGGGGGAAATAACCATACACGGTGTGTCTCATTAAAACCTTGTTAGAGAAAAACCTGTGGAAAACACACTCTAATCGAAGAACAAAAAAGTATACGATGGTTAGAAGTATACAACCAGATACTCTCCCTAATTTCGGCAATCCTTAGTGAGAACGGGATTAGAAATATGTCTCGGTAAAAACCTTGTCAAGGTAAACCCAGTGGGACAAACCCTTGACCTAAGGAAAAAAAGAATACACAAGCATTTATCAGGATGCTCCCCCTCACATACACACAATTGGGTGCGGGAATTTCGGGTAGGTAGAAAATAAGCATACATCGGGATGCTCTCCCTTACTTGAACATACTAGGATGCAAGGATAATAACTAGTGAGAACTAATCATACGTTAGGATGCTCTTTCTCACTTGCACGCAATAGGGTACGAAGAATATATGAGGATAGACACAACAGGGTGTTAAGTATACATCAGCATGATCCCCCTCACTTGCACACAACATGGTGCATGGAGACATGTGGTTTAGGAAAGCTCGAAGAGCTTCCTAAGTCTGATTGCTCTATCATGTTTTTAGAATGAATACTTTGGTAGTGACTTGGTGAACAAGTCTGCGTGATTGTTCTCGGATCCAATATGATTTACTTCAATCCTTTGAAGTCATTGTTGTTCATGTGTAAAGAACAACTTTGGTAAGATATGCTTAGTGGCGTCACCTTTGATGTAACCATGTTTTACTTGATCAATAACAGCGGTGTTGTCCTCATAAATGACAACTGGTTCATTAGGATCGTAAGTTAGATCACATGTACTTCTAATATAGCCAATAACCGCTCGAAGCCATACACACTCTTTAGTCGCCTCGTAGAGCGCGAGTAGCTCGGAGTGGTTCGTCGAAGTAGCCATTAGGGTCTGTTTACGAAACCTCCAAGATATCGTCGTGTTCCCAATGGTAAAGACATAACTAGATTGGGAACGTCCCTTATGCGGGTCTAATAAGTAACCTACATCGGCATAACCGATAAGGGTCGCGTTATTTCGAGTGCTAATGGGGGTAGGCCCACTCGATGACGCATAGGGATAGAACAAACCCATATCTGTAATACCTTTAAGGTAATGGAAGACGTCTTTAATGCCATTCCAGTGGCAGCATGTTGGCGCGGTGCTGTGTCGAGCAAGATAATTCATAGCATATGTGATGTTCGGTCTAGTACATTGGGCCAAGTGCAATAATATGCCTATTGCACCAAGATAAGAGCATTCAAGACTCAATATCTCTTCATCGTCCTCCTTTGGACGGAAGGTGTCCTTATTAATGTCTAGAGAGCGGACGACCATGGAAGTCGAGGACGGTTTTGCGTTATAATGACTAAAGCGTCTTAACACCTTCTCATTGTAGTTTTGTTCATGGACTAAAATTCTATCTTTACGATGCTCAATCTGCAGGCCAAGGCAATACCGTGTCTTGCCAAGATCTTTCATCTTGAAGTCCTTCTTCAGGAGTTCGGCAGTTTCGAACAACTCTTTCGAGGTTCCTATGAGATTCATATCATCTACATAGACTGCGATAATAGCATATCCTGAAGTGGATTTATTTATGAACATGCATGGGCATAATTCATCATTAACATATCCCAAGCCAATCAAGTATTCACGTAGACAGTTATACCACATCCATCTGGATTGTTTCAATCCATATAGTGAACATCTCAGTCTAATCAAGAACGTGTTCTGTGGTCGGAAACTACTTAATTCAGACAACTTAAGTTCTTCAGGAACTTTCATGTATATCTTTGTGTCCAGATCCCCATAGAGATAAGTTGTGACCATATCCATGAGCTGCATATTCAGTTTTTAGAAACTACTAAACTGATTAAGTAGTCGAATGTTATAACATCCATTATGGGAGAGTACGTCTCCTCGTAATCAATTCCAGGGCGTTGAGAGAAGCCTTGTGCCACTAGGCGAGCTTGGTATCTAACAATCTCATTACTCTCATTATGGTTCCTTATGAAAACTCATTTATAACCAACTGGTTTAACATTGGGTGGTGTTGGAATGACATGTCCAAACACTTTTTGTTTCGTGAAGGAATCCAATTCTGCCTGGATTGCTTGTTTCTATTGAGGCCATTCCGTTCTTCACTGACACTCAGCAATGGTATGTGGTTCCATGTCATCATTATTCATAACATCAGTGGCCACTATGTATATAAACACATCATCGATGACAGTCTCGTTTTTCTTTGAGGTTATTGGGATGATTAGTAATTGGTGTTGCATCAGGAACATCCTCTTCTAATACATCGTCGTGATCATTAATGCTCTCATGTGGCAAAACGGATGTAACAGGATTTCTTCTCCTTCAAGGCAGAACATCCTTAGAACCGACCGGTCTTCCTCTTTTCTTCGGAAGAACGGTAGACTGGACGTCCGACATCAGCGTCCTTTGCTTGGTGGGTACAACCCAAGCAACATGTTCGATAGGAACATAGTGTGTCATTGGGACGTCTATCCTTACAGGCACATTTACACCAGTTATGTGTGATCTCGTGACATTCGCTAGGTCATTAAATGCATCTGACATTTGATTTGCAACATTTTACAGACCTAGGATTATCTGCACTTCCTTATCACTATGTGTCGTATGGGGATCCAGATGAGACAAAGTGAGTACATGACATGTTAATTCACGTTGTTCCTCATCAACGTTAGCATGCATTTCTCTCCCTAATAATGGAAAGATAGTCTCATCAAAGTCATAGTCCGCATGTCTAGCGGCAAAGAGATTGCCTATCAAGGGCTCTAAATAGCGTATTATGGACGGGGTTTCATAACCGACATATGTTCCCCGTCGTTTATGAGGTCCAAATTTTGAATGCTTTGGCAGCTCAATTGAAACATTGACAAGCACACAAACATGCGTAAATGTGTGACGTCAGGCTCATATCCACCAACTGGTATGCAGATAGTGGTTGGGCGGCCATGGGCCTCAGACGGACCAATGCAGTAGCATGCAAAATTGCATAGGCCCATGCAGAGAGTGGAACTTTGGTGCGCATGACCAAAGTCCTTGTAATCATTTGCAACCGCTTAATGAAAGCTTCTGCAAGGCCATTTTGGATATGAACATAAGCAACTAGATGTTCAAGATAATTTCCCAACGACATGCAATAGTTATCGAAAGTTTTCGATGTAAACTTGCCGCATTATCAAGTCTTATAGACTTTATTTGATAATCCGGATGATGATCCCTCAATTTAATAATCTGGGCTAGGAGTTTAGGAAATGCTACATTTCTTGTGGACAACAAGGCTACATTTGACCATCTTGTCGATGCATCAACCAAAACCATGAATTATTTAAATAGTCTGCATGTTGGTTGGACAGGTCACAAATATCTCCTTAAATTCTTTCAAGGAATCGGGAAAACAATTTTGTAGGTTTCACATGACGTGGTTTGGGATTTGTCTTTCCAATCAAGCATGTTTGGCATAGGCTTTTAGGATTAATCACAAAATTCTTTCCTCCAAGAGGATGCCCATGAGACGCGTTCATAGTTCGAAGCATCGTATTTTGACCCGGGTGTCCGAGCCGGTCATGCCATAGCATATAAATGCTCTCATCAATCTGCGTTTGCCGAATGATTAGATTGCTTTCAATGTTTTGGATCGTGGTAACATTCAAACCACTTGAAAGACATCTCAACGTCTCCAAAATACGCTTTTGGCCGTATTGAGTGGAGGTAATGTAAAGGTATTCAATACCATTTTCTCGAGCAGTTTTAACATGAAACTCGTTTTCTCGAATATCCTTAAAGCTCAACAAGGTGCGGCTGGACCTTGGAGAATATAAGGCCTCAGATACTTCGATAGGAGTACCATTTGACAATGTGAAATGGGCTTTACCAAAGCCATCAACAAGGGTCGACGGGCCAGAAATAGTTGTCACTGCGGTTACTTTAGGCGTAAAGTTGATAAAATAACATTTATCTTTTAAGATAGTGTGTGTAGTGCCACTATCAACCAGACAATCAACTGCCCCACAATTCATGCCTAAGGTAAATAATTTAAAGTTGGTCACACAAATAGAAAAATTGCTCAACGAAATAACTTTAAATTATGTGAGAAATATTCAAAACCATTATCCATTAAACAAACCATAATCCAAAAGAGATAGCCAATATCCAAATGAATAACATAATCCAAATAGAATTCAAAAACAACATAATCCAGGAGCAAAATAAGTTCAATGTTTAAAGATAAACGAAGAAATTTATATTCTTCCATTTAAGCCACAAAATCGGGGGTCTGAAGGATTTGATTTTCGCTAGTTTCGACCAGATTTGCTTGGGCTTTTGTTCCCTTATGATAGTTTAGAACATCTTGGGGAGTTTCCTTGCATGTTCTTTGCATATGACCATAACCACCACATTTATAGCACAGAGTTGACTCTTCGTCATTTTCTCTTGCTTTGGGACGACTGGCCCTTTTATTGTTGTTCCTACCACGAGACTGCTTAGGAGCCAAATGTCCTCGGTTTGAACGCTTGTCCAAACCTCGCTTGGCTTGGCGAGCTTTAGGTTCGCCCTTGTTCCTTGGCTGACGGGACGACTGGCCCTTGTCTCGTTTCCCATAACATGGATGAGGTCCAAGAATAGCATTAGCATCAGGCATTGGAATTGACTTTTTCCCAGTAGGACGAGAGTTACTGTTTATCATTAAAATAAGACTGGTTTTCTCATCTAATAACAGCTGGGTGATGAGCTCGGGAAACTTGGTAAATTTTGACTTATGGTATTGCTTTTGGGAGCAAATTGTAAGAGGTAGGAAATGTGGTGTAAGACTTTTCCAATAAATTACTGTCGATTAATGTTTCACCACAGTATTCGAGAAGAGCATGAATCCTGCATACTTCAGTGTTATACCCAGTAACGGTTTTGAAGTCTTGAAAATGCAGAATCAGCAAATCATGGCAGGTCTGGGTAGCCATATGGTCTTTTGATGGTCAAAAAGCTCTCTAAAAGAGTCCCATAACATCTTTGGTGAGGTAATTGCTACAAATTCAGACTTCATTGCATATGACAAGTGTCGGCGGAGCAGAATCATCGCCTTAGTATTCATTTCATGAGTAACTTCGACTTCGCGTTCATCCTCAGCATAGATGACATCCAATAGGCCTTGGGATTCTAGATCGTTTTGGATATCTTGAGTCCAATCCAAATAGTTATTGCCAGCGGCATCCAAGATCAGAAAATCAATTTTGATCGACATTTTTCTACAACGGGAGAAAAATACTGGATTAGTCATCATATAAAATGACATGTTCATATGTGCATGGTTTGTATAAGCACAAACTTTGTTTCGAAACCATAGGTTCGAAAGACATAAGTTTTGCTTTTGTGAATAGGTTCTCATTAATCAAACGACATGTCGATAATGAGACACAGATTCGGCAAAAATACGCCTATAAACACACTCGGAGAACTTATTATTAGTTCAACCCCTTTCGGTAGCTCTACGTGAACACGGCCAGGAAAGACAGTGAGGGGGTAGGCACGAATGCAACTTAAAAACCAAGCTCATTAGGAGAGAGACTTTCGCCTTTATCTTTCCTAAACATCATATCCAAATAGGTGAGCCAATTTTGGAAAGATTCATAATTTTCGAAGTATTTTCGGACTAAACACTAGGTAAACTTATATTATTCTGTGTAAAATGATTAACTATAGGGACTACGAGTGTACATACAGGAAACTATATGCATTTTAAGGCTAATTACATATCTGGTCCAACAGTTTCAGGAGATTTACAGAGAGACCCTAAAATTTCAGCGTGTTACAGAGTAGTCCTCCAATGTTCTAAAAATGATATTTTAGGTCCGACAGTTTATTATGTCTAACTATGCAAGTTATACCTCGTTTTATAAATGACATACATGGGTTCCAATAGCAATTTTTCATCAAAAAAAGTATCCATCATGTAATATAAGTCTTAAACATGAGATTTCTGGTTCTATTATTGATTAATCATGCAATTTTTACGTTTTATTACAAGTATAAATTGTATAACTTAATTCAGTAATATGAAAAGATGATCGATATGTGATCTAACAACCCAATAAACCCTCTTACGAACTCTTCGAGTAAGAAATAGATCCGTTTACTCCCTTCTAATGAAATTATCTACCGATTTCTTGACTCCTTCTTTAAGCATCGTGCTGATAACATGTTGTGTGGCAACTATTAGCAAACTATCGACATAACAAGAAATATATGGACAAAGAGGAAAGTATTCTTTATTCAAGTATGAATGTGTATCCAACTATGAACACTCCAACCCCTATAGTGGAGGGGTGGAACAAGATACTTGTATAAGAGGTAAGGTAGAAAGTAATAAGTAACTTAAATTTTATACATAATGTATGGAACATATACATGAAAATAAACAACCACATAATGTATCACAACAATATATATATATATATATATATGAATATATATATTTCTTGATAACGGAGAAAAAAAATTAGGATTGTAAAAAGAAAAAAAAACGATGAGGCGTTCCGTAGAGCAAGGACCGTCACTGCTGTTACCCAATGAAAAGTCAAATAAGTAAAAGAACGGGGAAAACTCATGGTAGGTGTTAGCATGTTTGTGCTATCGTTCGTTTGGTTAGCAGATTGACAGTTCGAAGGAACGTTTGTGGTCACCGTTGGCTAATGATTGGCGTGTAGGAGCGTCAAGAGTTACGGATTTGATATGGTTCAAACGACGGGCAGAATCAAGGAGAAACACCAAAGACATTTGGCTGGTTTCGGGACGGTTTTGCAAAGCAATTTGGCTATGTTTGCCAAGGGATTTGACAACGGATTTTGGTGCGTTCGTTGGGCTGTTAGATAAGGAGACTTTTGAGTGTAAGTGGCTGGAATTTGGTTGAGTGTTGGACAGCCAAAACAGTAGCAAAACACAGCAGTTGTTCAAAGTGCGTTTTGGCGGGAACGGTTACTTTTGGACAACATTTCGTGGGCTGATTATTGAGGGCTTTTAGGGACACTTGGTTCATTATTTTGGCAGTTAAATACACTCAAATAAATGCCGGGGGCAGATGTCAAGCATGGGGCTTGACAGTTTCTTTTAAACAGTTTGTAAACTGCCCATGTATGTGTTATAAATACATGGCAGACTAGCATTTCGTTTTACATTGAGTTTATGAGAGAGTTTTTGGCAGAGTTGCTCTTGTAAATGTGTTGTAAACGAGTCCTTGTAATTGTTAACAGAATTATAATTTAAAGGTTGGCCAATTGACTGTAATTTCGGTGTTCGTTTACTTACATTTGCCTGTCTATGTTGCTGTGTTTTCTGTCACAGAAACCAGCCCTGTTTTGATGTTGAAACAGGCTGCGTTTGAGAGCGATGCACGAGTGTTGTGAGTGAAACACAAGTGTACGTGAGTGTTGGTTTGGCTGAGCGAATCGGGCAGCGATTAAGCCCCGATTCGTGCCATCACGAGGGCTGTTTTCTAGAACGAAAAACAGACCCGTGACAACTGGTATCAGAGTGGTTTGCGATGGCTGTGACAAGAACGGAAATGACAAGATACTCTCGCTGGATGAAGGACTCAATCATCAATGTTCTCTTATAGTAGAGGGCAAAGTTTTGGCAGCGTGGTGTTGCCAAAATCGACACAAAATGGCTGCTGTTCGACACTGTTTTGGACAGCGATGTTCTATGGTGAACATCAATTTTCGGAAGTCAATAGCGAAGAAAAATGGACTTACGCAAGGGCTGGGATTTCGTAAAACAGAAGTTGAGACTTCGAGTTAGTTTTTTGACAAAATAGTGTACCGTGGCGTTGCACGAAAAATTGGAAATGTTGGTTGTTTGAACGGAAATGGGACAACAACCAAATGAGGGATCAAAAGACTTTCGGTTGTCTGTCTTTGATCAAACTGATTATTGGTTCGATGTGTTGCTGATTTCAGGAATCAAAACGGTGGAGTAAGTGGCGGTTAATGCAAGAGAAATACTAGTTATCTTGCATTGGAAGAGGACCAAACTTATGTTTTGTTCACTGGAATTTTCACATCGTTATTGGGTGTAAATTTGAGAATACAAAATGCGGAAACAAAATGGCGGCATACGACAAACGCGAGGTAGTTATGGGATATCTGGTGCAAGTCGAAGGGCTGGATTTTGGGTTTTGTATGCTGGAATTGTCAGCTGTTCGAGACGGATTTGGATAGTGGGCTTTGAAGAGGAATAGAGAATCCGCGACATAAAGTATTTCGGAAACGTTATCTTCAAAATAGGAAGAAACCGGTGGCTGCTTTGAAAACGGAATTCACAGCGGGTTTCGAAAAGGAAAACAAGAGGAAACATAATGGTTGTTCGAGGCGGACATCGAGGCAACAATGTTTCAAACGAGGAAAAATCTGGGCTGTTTGAGATGGACTTCGGGCAGCGGGTTTTTGAGAGAAAAATCTGCCTAAGGAGTGAGGTTTGGTTGCAGGTTTGGGACAGCGGAAACAAGTTGCGGGAAATCTGATTTGTGGGAAAAGTATGGGCTATCAAACGGGTTAGACGGGGATCGAACTTTGGTATCGAATGCTGTAATAAATACTTGATTCATCGAGGGCGATGAATGTCTTAGGTGGGGGAGTTTTGTTAGCATGTTTGTGCTAGCGTTTGTTTGGTTAGCGGATTGACCCTTAGAAGGAACTTTTGTGGGCACTGTTAACTAATGATTGGTGTGTAGGAGCATCAAGAGTTACGAGTTTGATATGGTTCAAACGACGGGCATAATCAAGAAGAAACACCAAAGGCATTTGGCTGGTTTGGGGACGGTTTTGCAAAGCAATTTGGCAATGTTTGCCATGGGATTTGACAACGGATTTTGGTGCGTTCATTGGGCTGTTCGATAAGGAGACTTTCGAGTGTAAGTGGCTGGAATTTGGTTGAGTGTTGGACAGCCAAAACAGTAGCAAAACACAGCAGTTGTTCAAATTGCGTTTTGGCGGGAACGGTTACTTTTGGACAACATTTTGTGGGCTGATTGTTGAGGGCTTTTAGGGACACTTGGTACATCATTTTGGCAGTTAAATACACTCAAATAAATGTCGGGGGCAGGTGTCAAGCATGGGGCTTGGCAGTTTCTTTTAAATAGTTTGTAAACTGCCCATGTATGTGTTATAAATACATGGCAGACTAGCATTTCATTTTACATTGAGTTTTTGGCAGAGTTGCTCTTGTAAATGTGTAGTAAACGAATCGTTGTAATTGTTAACGGAATTATAATTTAAAAGTTGGCCAATTGGCTGTAATTTCGGTGTTCGTTTACTTACATTTGTCTGTCTATGTTGCTTCGTTTTCTGTCATAAAAACCAGCCCTGTTTTGATGTTGAAACGGGCTGCGTTTGAGAGCGATACACGAGTGTTGTGAGTGAAACACGAGTGTACATGAGTGTTGGTTTAGCTGAGGGAGTCGGGCAGCGATTAAGGCCCGGTTCATGCCATCACGAGGGCTGTTTTCTAGAGCGAAAAACATACCCGTGACAGTAGGCAAAGTGGTTGCAATATTGGATTTATTAAGAAATGGGGTAGGACTAATATAAAAATAGTAATATATAGAAGCCGAAAAAGAATTAGGCGCTCAAGGTAGGAAAAGAAAGCGACGGAAAATGATCGGTGGGTTTGACATGCGCACTATTTAAATTGGCATGGTATAAAATTTTTACACATGGCCATCATATCTCATTTTAATTATACTTCGGTTTCAATCTATTTTTCATGTTATGTGGTGGCTCCTAAGTATAAAAGTTCTTACACATGGTTATCATATCTGATTTTAATTATACTTTGGTAATCATATCTCATTTAAATTTACAAATGCCTTTTTCTTAAACAAAGCCGAATAGAAATTTTCTCAAATTACAAGTAGCAACTAGAGAACCAAAGTAGAAATAACTTTAAACTATGAACGCTAAATAATATTTCTGACGAAAGTTCAAATCATATTTTCACATTACTCGTTATACAGTTACATCAATGTAATTGTTTTTTTTCTCTAATTCAAACCAACCCACCACATACGTCGGGAAACAAGCACCTCCCTTCCTCCCTCCCCTGAGTTGTTTTCCGATGTGTCATTTTTATTTCACCATGAACCAGCAGACTACCAAAACAATTTACAGAATTCTCCGATCTAGATCCCTTTTCTCTCTCCTTTCTCGTCGTGGCATGCGGAACTTTTGTGATGTGGCACGACCATAAAACTCTTATGATAAATCATGCCTCCCTCTCTCTGTCACATACACACTAATGCTTCAATTTCATATGTTTTTGCTTATTATCAATTTGACATTATCTATTGTATGTGTAAAATCCCGTACTTTTATCTATTTATTTTGTTTTATTTATTATTTATGGTTGTACATGTACTCTAAGATTATTACTATGATTTTTGACAAGTTCGTAGGTTATTTATTAATTAGCGATAAGTAAGGTTCCCAAAGTAAAGTTTTCAATAAAATTAGAGTGGATTCATGTATATGTTAGGGTCGATACAGGCGAACACAAAGAAAGACAGAAAACTAAACCGAGCACACACAATTTGATAACGGAGTTCACCCAAATTGGCTACGTCTCCGGGCCGCTATACGTGGCACTTAATATTATTAAGAGGATTACAATCGTAATCTAGCCTAGTTACAAGCTATGCTTCTCTCGCAAATAGAACTCTCTTTATAATATAGAGGTGTTGTGTAAAGGTGTAATTAAAATACAAGATATTGGGACATATAAATAGAACCCAACATGGGTCATATTACAATTCCAAGTGATGTGGGATAATTAGAAAACATGGCCAAACCTCATTTGGCTCCACAACTCAACAATCTCCCACTTGGAGTCAAATGTCGAGTGCTTCAAAAGAACTCCAATTATCCCCGACCACCGAACTCACTGTGCTCCACCGAGCAGAATGCTCCCATCGGTATCCTTGTATAGTAATTGATACTCTGCCGTCATCGGCGAGTACCCATTCTTCCAGTGTAGCGGCGACCCTGAGCCTCAAGCTCGGAGTCCTACTGAGGTTGCACACAGCCTCAGTTTGTCGATTGTAACAGTCTTCGTTAGCATATCGGCGGGGTTCTTAGCGCCCTCAATCTTTTCTAGCGCGAAGATTCCATCTTCCAGAACGTCCCGGATAAAATGGTAACGAATCTGTATGTGCTTGGTGCGTGAATGGAATACAGGGTTCTTAGCTAGCTGAACTGCACTTTGACTATCACAGTGCAGAGCTCCCTTGTCGGTCCTCTGACCGAGCTCCTCTAAGAAACCTTGCAACCAAATCATCTCTTTGCTTGCTTCCGTCACGGCGACGTACTCAGTCTCTGTGGTCGACAGTGCAACAATCTTTTGCAGCTTCGATGTCCAACTCACAGCAGTACCACCGTAGGTACAAACACATCCCGTTGTGCTCTTTCGGCTGTCCAGATCACCGGCCATGTCAGCATCCACATAGCCGTGCAGGCCTTCCGAGGTATTTCGGAAACATAATGCCAAACTCATGCTACCCGAGAGATATCTCAATATCCACTTCACAGCTTCCCAATGGTGCTTGCCCGGGTTACTCATGTAACGACTGACAACTCCCACTGCATGGGCAATGTACGGTCTTGTACACACCATAGCGTACATCAAGCTACCAATTGCTGAAGCGTAGGGTATGTTCGACATACGATCCTTTCCTTCCTGGTCTGTGGGTGATTGTTTCTTCGACAAGCTAAAGTGTGCGGCTAGCGGTGAGCCTACAGCCTTGACATCACTCATGCTAAATCGTCCCAACACTTTCTTCACATACTCGGCTTGCGACAGAAATAGTGACCCATCTCTTTCTCGGGATATCCTCATACCGAGGATCTGATTTGCGGCACCCAAATCTTTCATCTCGAACTGTTTCGCCAACTGTTGCTTGACCTTGTTAATCTCAACAAGGCTCGACCCGGCGAGCAACATGTCATCTACGTACAACAGTAGTATGACGTACGAAGAGTTCGCAAATCTCTTCACGAAACAGCAGTGATCACTATCACTTCTTTCGAACCCGGTATCCGCCATGAAACTGTCAAACTTCTTATACCACTGCCGTGGTGCTTGTTTTAGCCCGTACAAGCTCTTCCTCAGTTTGCAGACCAGTTTCTCTTTTCCCTTTTCGGCAAACCCTTCAGGTTGGAGCATGTAAATTTCTTCATCAAGATCTCCATGGAGAAAGGCAGTTTTCACATCTAACTGCTCAAGATGAAGACTCGCATTTACAACAATGCTCAACAATAGCCGAATAGTCGTCAACTTTACGACTGGTGAAAAGATCTCGGTGTAGTCAATTCCTGCCTTTTGCTGGAACCCTTTGACTACTAGGCGTGCCTTATACCGTTTCGTGCCGTCTTGTTCCTCCTTCAGTCGGAACACCCATTTATTGCTCAGTGCCCTCTTCCCATTGGGCAGTTCGGCTAACCGCCAAGTCACATTCTTCTCGAGCGACTTCATCTCATCCTTCATTGCGAGCTCCCACTTGCTCGAGTCTTTCAGCTCCAGAGCTTCTTCTCTACTTTCGGGCTCTCCTGCATCACTGAGCAATATGTAATGCAGGGAAGGAGAGTATCGGGCAGGAGGTCTCCTCATGCGATGACCTCGGCCTAATTCAGGTCGGGGAGTTTGGGGAAGCTCCTCGGCCTCTTCAGCCTCTGCTAGTGGGTTGTCGAGCACCACTGGCTCATCTTCAGTGTCATTTTCCAAGTCCAATCTTCTTACTTCGATCGCTATCTTTGCCTCCTCGGCTTTGCCCTCTTCTACCTCGGGATTGCGAACGTCCTCTGACGTCCCATACCCTGGCCTTACCCCGGTCTCTTGAACCCACGTTCAAGGCTGCTCCATCATTTGAGCATTCACCCATATCTAATCTCCTGAGTTCCTCAACGAGTATTTGATCTCGGATGCCGTTGTAAGTCAGTTTTTCCTTTCCAATTGAGTTGCTAACAGCAGCTCGCATGAATTCCCAACTGTTCGGTAAAGAGGCTAGCAGTATAAGGGCTCTCACTTCGTCTTCAAAAGTTATCTCCACCGCATCCAACTGATTTACGGTGTCGATGAACTTGTTCACGTGACTCGCGACAGGTGTCCCCTCAGCCATGCGTAGGTTGAACAACTTACGCATGAGATGTACCTTGTTGTTCGCGGATGGTTTCTCATACATGTCGGTGAGGACCTTCATCATCCCCATCGTCGTCGTCTCTCTTGCGACGTTATGTGCTACACTCCTAGATAGTGTTAGGCGGATCACTCCCAACACTTGTCGGTCTAAGAGTTTCCACGCCTCCTCGGTGGTCGTGGTCGGCCTTTCCTCAAGGAGAAGAGGCTGATGCATCTTCTTCCCGTAGAGGTAGTCCTCTATTTGCATTCTCCAGAATGCGAAGTCCTTCCCGTCGAACTTCTCGATCCCATGTGTGGTTCTGTCTTCTTTCGCCATCGATCTTCCTCAGCTCTGATACCACTTGTTAGGGTCGATACAGGCGAACACAAAGAAAGACAGAAAACTAAACCGAGCACACACACTTTGATAACGGAGTTCACCCAAATTGGCTACGTCTCCGGGCCGCTATACGTGGCACTTAATATTATTAAGAGGATTACAATCGTAATCTAGCCTAGTTACAAGCTATGGTTCTCTCGCAAATAGAACTCTCTCTTTACAATATAGAGGTGTTGTGTAAAGGTGTAATTAAAATACAAGATATTGGTACATATAAATAGAACCCAACATGGGTCATATTACAATTCCAAGTGATGTGGGATAATTAGAAAACATGGTCAAATCTCATTTGGCTCCACAACTCAACAGTATAGCTAGCCTGTATTTATTCAAAATCACATTCTTTTGTGGGTGTAACTTGGTCAATTATAATTAAGTATTTCTTTCATAGATTTTTGAGCTAGCCACATTCACTTTTAGGGAGTTATACATGCACGTATTAGATTGAAAAGTGTATACGTATAGTATTAAAAAGTTTTGTAATTAAAAGGGTATAGTAACATAAAACTTTATTTGGCATTGAGTATTGGAATTTGGAAGTTATGAGCTTATGTTTAACATATTTACAGTAATATAGAATGGTTAGTAGGGCCTGATTAATTAGTATTATTTATGAATAGTTATCAATGGAGTGAATAAGCTACTATCAGTTAGAAAGTCTCTAACATTTCGTATTCGTATACTTATCCAACACATAAATATATATATGTAATAAGAGCCACTAATTAGACAGTTACGGAAATAAAAAGGAGTTGAAACTGAAGTAGTAAATTAACATATGATTGTAGTAAAATGTTAAGCCCCTAGTCATGCCATATAATGAATTATTTCCATCCGTCTTTTTTATTGCTAATATAGATATCTACACTAGTACACATGAACAAGGAAAGCTAGGTGTTGCATGCATATTGTATTTCCTGATAGGGTATAGTTAATTATTACTATATTAAATATATGAGTATATATAGAGACAACAGTCGCTGAGCTATGAGAGAAATTACAAGTTTTGCGTCGAGCAAGTAGAAAGGTTTAATGGATAAATTCAGTTCTTCCTGTAAATTATTCCTAGTGAAAACGTTTTGGTTTTTGGAACCCTAATCAAGCGAGTGGGTTTTGTCTTACTATTACAAACTATCCCGTTACACATTTTTGACAAGTATTACAAGCTCGTTTTATTATTATCAAAGTACTATCTATATTTATATGATTTCTGTATCAAAGAAAGAAAGGAACAAAAGAACAAAGAAATTGATTATATGTAGTTTCTGTACAATGATTTGAATGAGTTCATTATTTTTATGATTTGCTTATGATTTGTATTTGTGACCATGAGAATAAGTACAACGAAAAATCCCCGAATAAGGGAAAGAGGAAAGTGGGGTGACATTGGCAACTAAACGAAATAGTTTAGTTCTCAACAGTTAACTTAGCGATTGTACATAGTTTCGTTAACAAGATCGTGTTAAAGAAGAGACTCAGCCGTCAAGCTGTGGTGACCTTAATTACGAAGTGCACGTACGATTTATACAACAGACTAAAAGATGGATAGTAAATGATTGAATAAATCAATACAGTTTGGTACCCTAAGATATACATGTTATCATTTTGTTTTTATCATATAAAGAAAGAAAGAAAGAAAGAATTTTTTTTTTTATTATTAATATTGTTATGGTTTAGAAAGGGGTCTAATCTTGATGAAAGAAAAGAAAAGAAAAGAGTTTATTTATTATTCAATTGATATCTAAATATTTATGCATTGAGAATTTTTATTAAAAAAAAATATTATTTTGCAAGAAACTGAAAAGGAAAATCTTATTTTCGACCTGTATTATATATTGTGAGGCTTTCTCTCTCATTGAGCTCGTTTGGCTCACCCCTCTCCCTTTTAAAATGTTTTCAGGTTAACGACCAGTTAAGTAGGGTTGATATCGAGTCAATTTGGGACCAGACAGACCTATAAGATTATGTGTTATATTCCGCTATGATTCAGTTTTGGTTTAACTTATAAGAGATTAAGTTTTTTTGTAATGAACGTAATTTTCGATTTACATTTAATGAAACTTTTGATAGAAATTTGAGTTGATTAATGAGCTATTTTTGTAGTCTTTTATAATTATTCTACTAAGATTTAATTGTTTAGCATGTGTCGTCACAGGTGATATTCGGCCGTGTGATATTATTTGTAGGTAGGAATGTTAGACTATGTATCCATATGTATATATAACTATATGTATATACTATATATTTATACTTATGCAGTTCGGTTTATGTTGAGTGATAAACTTGGCCATCACACCGTGTAAATAGAAACATAATGCATAATACGTATATATATATATATATAAGTGAAAAAAAGAGGCGGTACTTAAGTTTTTACTAAATAAGTTGGGGAAATTGTAATAAAATTACAAATGACGGCATTACTGTAATATAGCAGAAGATTTGCTATATAGAAAATTAGATATTGAAACTAAAAATACCAAATAGAAATATTGATGTAACACGTTGGTGTAATTGAGCGCACTAAATACAATACAATACAATATTTGAATGGAAAAAAAAGGAAAGTGAAAGAAACTCAAGAAAAGAAACATCCCACTACTTACCAAATCATTGCCACCCAGAAATATCTCTTTCTTTTCAAAGCCCACAAAGATAACACATTCCATTCAATTTCCACTTATCTCTCTTTTTCAAACTCCACTATTCTCATTTGAAGACAATTTTGTTATCATAGTTGGTTTTAGTTTTAATATTCAGGAAATAATGCAATTGGTGCATACGGATTGGTAATCGGGTTATCTTTTCGTAGCATTTTTTTTTTGCAAAATGGGAAACTGCTGGTGTAAGTGGGAAACTTCAATACACGGAGTCTCGTCTAACGTCAAACCAGGTCTGCTCTGTTTTACCAAAACTTTTGTTAGTTTTTTTTTTTTTTTAATTTCTTTATAACTGGGGCCAAGTTTTATTCGTGAAATACAAATTGAGATGATTTATAATTTTTTTGGTAAAATTTTCCCTTTAAATTTGCTGAAATTGAAAGGTGCTTTTCTTGGAAAAAATCATATAACAAAGATGTAAATAAATGGGTTTTACGTATTTTATGTTTTCTGACGTTTTTTCGAGTAATAAAGTTTGGTAGTATAAAATTCTCTTCAAAACAACATATTCTCTTTACGAGTTTGTTCTGTCTTTCTTTAGTAAAATAATTGTGTGGTTTTACTGAAGTTGCTTGAATAAAGTATTATTTTGTGTTGCATGTGTATTGAATTATGAACCTAAGAAGGAAATATTTAATTTTTTTAATTTATTGAATCTATTTTTTATGTTGAGTAGTAAGCACGTTCGACGTATTTTTACATCTAATTGATACAATTTTTAGGGTGCCTTTTTAAATTTGTTCCAAAAATTCATAAGATACGTAAAGGAAAAAATTATACAAAAATTATAAAATCAAAACTCTATCACAATAAAATAAAATATTTTCTTTTATGTTACACAAAATATACCATCAAATAACAAAGGTTTTTTTTGTATTATTTTAAGTGAGCAAAACGACTTATTTCTGAAGAAAAAAATATTTTTTTTAATTTTTTTTTCCCTAATCAGGAACCGGATGGCTAAGCTACTTGTCTTATTCTACTTACCCTTAAACCGGTCCTGGTCAATCGTTTTTTTATTGAGTGTGTAGTTTTTATTTAACTAGTAGAGGCCCGGGAAAGTAAGGGGTTTTTTGGTTGAAAAATTATTTATTTTTATTTATTTTGTGAAAATTTTAAAGTTTTAAAAAATATTTTTTTTAGAAAATTCAAGTTTATTAGGAATTATCATTATCTTATTTGTATTTAGGGAGAATTCTCTATAAACAGCACATAACAAATTATATTACTCATAACTATCTTCATAAGTTCACATTCGTCATATTTAACACTTTTTAATTGTTCACATTATTTACCAAAATATCATTATGCAATCCAAAACATAATACACATACTTTCTCTATCTAAAAACCACACAAAAATAGTTTTAAATTACAAAAATTGTAAAAATGAAAAAATCACAAAAAATTATTAAAAATATAAAAAATGAAAATATTTATAAAAAACAAAAAAAATAACTAAAAATTATTAAAAAAAAAAAAAATCACAAAAAAAAAGTATTTTTATAAAAAAAAAAAAAAAAATAGAAAAAGGAAAAAAAAATGCATTTTTCTAAAAAGAAATCACAAAAAAATGATAAAAAAACACAAAAAGCATAAAAAATGTGTTTTTGTAAAAAAAAGACTAAATATATTAAAAATCACAAAAAAGCACAAAAATGTGTTTTTCTACACCAAAAATAATAAAATCACAAAAAAAATTATAAAAATGTTTTTTTGTCAATACCACTTTTTACAACGAAAAAGCTATTTTTTTTCATTAAAAAACATTTTTTTTTACCAAAAAGTGGTATTTTCACCTCGAAAAGCGGAAAGTGTATATAGTTCAATCGAAATTGCATATAGTTCAGTCAAAAATGCATGAACTCAGTTAAAAGTGCATACCGTTCAATAAAAATGTATATAGTTCAATTGAAAGTGCATATAGTTCAATCAAAAGTACATCTGTTTCAGCTACAAGTGCACCTAGTTCAATAAAAGTGCATATAGTCCAATAGAAAGTGCATATAGTTGAGTCGTAAGTGCATATAGTTCAGCTGAAAGTGCATCTAATTCACCTGAAAGTGCATCTAGTTCCATGAAAAGTACATATAGTTCAATAAAAGTGCATATAGTCTAATAAAAGTGCATTTAGTTCAGTCGAAATAACATATAATTCAATAAAAATGCATAGTCTAGTAGAAGTGCATATAATTCAATCGAAAGTGCATATACTTTATTCGAAATAGCATCTACTTCAACTGAAAATGCATCTGATTCAGCTGAAAATGCATCTAATTCAGTCGAAATTGTTTGACATAACACAATATAATTCACCACAAATTGCAATATTACTTTAAAAAAAAAAAAAAAAAGACAAATTCAGATGGATTAGAACCACCAAACTCTTGAATCTTGGTGTTGGTGGAAATGCTCTTACCATTTTAAGCTTACAGATGTATATAATCACAAAACAAAATCATACGTACATGTACACCTAAAACCCATACAAACTCAACTAAACGCAAGCCGTTTCAGGTACAAAAAAGCCTCCGTTTCAGCCCCGCATACATGATGTAACTATTACAAAACCCACAATTGATTGCTTAGTTTCAACCCCACAATAAAAAGGCGTGGAACGGAGTTCGTTTACCCATGAACCGAAGTCCGTTTCACCTCTGAACCGTAATCCAATTCAGTCACAAAACGGCTCCGATTAAACCTGGACAACCTCTGATTTGGCCCCAAAACGCGCACCAAATCAGCTCAAAACAGCTGTAGAAATCAATAATCTGGGTTAATCGAACCCAGTTATAGCTGTTTGATGAACTAGGTATATATGTATATACATATATATATATCTGCTTATAAGCTGTTATAGAGAGAGATATATAAACGAATAATGAAATTTTCTTATTAATTAATCACAGTTTTACACAACATTTATACTGGATACATCAAGTATCCAGTTCCTTACAAATCAGTCCAACATGTTTCATAAGTAACAATAAACTATTACAACATTAGATACATCAAGTATCTAGTTCCTTACAAATCAGTCCAACATGTTTCATAAGTAACAATAATCTTCACAGACCATTTATTCTGGATACATCAAGTATCCAGAACTTACAAATTGGTACAAGTACTTTATAAAATACTTATTCTGGATACTTGATCCAGAATCTTTACAATTTCATAGTTTTATACTTAATATACCCTTCTCAAGATGGAGAGTGCAAAGATAAAACTCCCATCTTGACCAACAATCCTTGAAAAATAGGATTTCCCAATGCTTTAGTAAATAGGTCTGCCAAATTATTAGAAGAAGACACATACAAAGGATGAACAATACCAGCATCTATTTTTTCTTTGATAAAATGACAATCAATTTCAATATGTTTTGTTCTTTCATGATTTACTGGATTGTCTACCAATGCTAAAGAAGATTTACTATCTGTAAAAATAGGAACAGCACCATTCTGAGAAATACCAAAATCCTTTAACAACTGTAAAAACCAAACTATTTCACAGCTAGTATTGGCCAAAGCCCTATACTCAGCTTCACAAGAGCTTCTGGAAACCACATTCTGTTTCTTACTTTTCCAATTTACCATTGATTCACCCAGAAAAATACATATACCTGTAACTGACCTTCTTGTAGTGGTACAGCCAGCCCAGTCACTATCAGTAAAAGCTTTTAACTTCAAGTTAGAAGAAGAGGAAAAAAAAAGACATTGTGCTGGATTCATCTTGACATATTTTAAAATTCTTATTGCTGCATCAAAATGTACTTTTGTAGGAGCTGCTAAAAACTGACTTAGAGCATGCACAGAAAAAGTAATATCTGGCCTTGTAATAGTGAAGTACAACAGTCTACCAATTAAACGCCTATAAGACTTAATGTCAGAAATAAGACTGTCTACATCATTAACCAGTTTTTGTTTAGTATCCATTGGAAAACAAACAGGTTTTGAAGCCAATTGGCCTGCATCAGCTAACAGCTCAAGTGCATACTTTCTTTGACAAATGTGAATACCTTTGTTACTTCTTGCAACTTCTAATCCTAGAAAATATCTTAATGTCCCTAAATCTTTCAATTTGAATTTTTCATTCAAAAAACACTTGACAGCATTAATCAAAATAGAAGAAGAACTTCCTAAGACTATATCATCCACATAAACCAATAAAGTAAGAAAATCCTGGCCCTTTTGTAATGTAAATAAAGAATGATCTGCATAAGACTTAACAAAACCAAACTCTAAAAGAGCACTACTTAGTTTAGAAAACCACTGCCTAGAAGCTTGTTTTAAGCCATAAAGTGACTTTTGTAACTTGCATACAAAAGAATCATCAATTTTATGAAATCCTGGTGGTAACACCATATACACTTCTTCATTTAATTCCCCATGTAAAAAAGCATTATTGACATCTATTTGTTCTAAAAACCAATTTTTAGAAGCTGCTACAGCCAAAAAACACCTAATAGTAGCCATCTTTGCTACAGGTGAAAAAGTACTCTCATAATCTATACCTTCTTGTTGTGTGTAGCCTTTGGCTACAAGTCTAGCCTTATATCTTTCTATAGTACCATCTGATTTATGCTTTATTTTGTACACCCACTTACATCCTATAGGTTTCTTATTAATAGGTAATTTAGTTAAAACCCAAGTTTTGTTATCTTCTAAAGCTTTGATTTCAGTTTCCATTGCTTCTACCCATTTAAAATCAATAGAAGCTTGTTTATAAGTTTTAGGTTCTATAGCAGAAGAAACACTGAAACTGAAGGATTTATAAGTAGGAGACACATGTTTATAAGAAACAAAAGAAGATAAGGGATAGCTCATAGATGAAGAAATATCAGAAACATTACCAGTACTGCAATGAAAGTCTTTTAAATATTGAGGTGCCTTCGTTGTTCTCTTTGGTCTTTCACCTTTAATGTTAACCACCTCATCAAACCCTTGGCTTGTACCAGTCTTTGAACAATCAATATCCATTAGAAAATCATTTTCAATATCAATCATACTAATCGGATTATCAAAGAAAGGAAAAACATTTTCATAAAAAACTACATCTTTTGACAAAAAAACCTCATTGCTTTTGATATCCAGTAATTTATATCCTTTTATACTAGTGACATATCCTAAAAAACACATTTTTTACTTTTAGAATCAAATTTACTTCTGTTTCTAGCCAAAGAACTAGCAAAACATAAACAGCCAAAAACTTTCAAATGAGAATATACAGGTTTCTTAGAATATAAAAGCTCAAAAGGAGACTTATTAGACAATAAAAGAGAAGGAGTTCTATTTATTATATAAGCAGCAGTCAACACACATTCACCCCAAAAATTAATAGAAATGTTTGATTGAAACCTTAAAGCTCTAGCTATATTCAATAAGTGTTGGTGTTTCCTTTCCACTACTCCATTTTGCTGTGGCCTATCTACACAGCTTGTTTGATGTATTATGCCATTATCTAAGTAGAAATTTACTAAATTAAATTCTGTACCATTATCACTTCTTAATATTTTAATTTTAGAATCAAACTGAGTAGAAACCATTTTATGAAAATTAGGAATAATGACTGCAGTTTCAGACTTCTGTTTCATCATAAAAACCCAAGTACATCTACTAAAATCATCTACAATAGTAAGGAAAAACCTATAACCATCTACAGTAGGAACAGAATAAGGCCCCCATAAATCACAATGTATTAAATCAAAAGCATTTATTGCTTTGGTCAAGCTAACAGGACAAGGGTTTTTTTTATGTTTGGCAAAATGACAGATATCACAAGGATTATTGGAAAAAACAAACTTATTACAGAGATTCAAACTGTTTACAAGAATTTTGAGTACAACCTGTGATGGATGACCTATCCTATCATGCCACAACTTTTGTTCTTTTACAGAAATAGAACTACTAGAAACATTATTAACAGAAACAACATTATTAAGCTCACTCTTATTAAGAAAATAAAGGCCATCATTTTCATCTGCTCTACCAATCATCTTCAAGGAGACCTGGTCCTGAATCAAACAAGTCTTAGATGTAAAAACTAAACTATATCATGAATCCCTAGTTAATTTACTAACAGAAACCAAGTTAAAGTTGAAAGTAGATACACAAAGAACATTGCATAGAACTAAACCTGTGTTAAAAACTATAGTTCCTATGTGACTAATACTAGCAGTTTGTCCATTAGGTAAATTAACATGTGAATTAAAAACTTTCTGTGACTTAGAAAAATAAGAAACTGAATTAACCATGTGTTCACTAGCTCCACTATCAATAATCCAAATATTACGAGATAAAAAACCTTTATTTAAGACAAAAGAAGAGCAAGAAATTGGTATACCTGACATAACAGTGTAAGCAAGATTTGAGCAAGATACACCCTGAGATTGCCCATTAAAAATGTTACCAGCTTCTACACCTTGCTGAGGTAAATCTAGAGGAGTTGCTGTATGACTAGATGAAGGACATACACTCTGATCCTGATACACACCCCTCTGGCTAATTCCTATCTGACCTACTGCCTCTTGATTCATTGAAATCACATTAGCCCTTGGTACATTACTACTATAACCTCTCTGTGAACCATTAAAATTAGACCTTGGTCTACTTTTCCATCCTGGTGGATACCCATCAATTTTATAACATTTATCCTTCCCATGACCATCAAAACCACAGAAAGAACACTTAATAACACCCCTCTGTACATTCTTGAATCTAGCCACATTACTAGCATTACTACCTACCATATTCTGGTTAGAAGTACCAGTACTATTAATAGCAAAAGCCATATTCTGATTCAAAACCATATTCTGATTTACAGCCATGTTATGTACACTCCTTTGCTTTTCTTCTTGTATTAACATAGTATACATGTCATTTAAACTAGGCATTGGTTTCATTAGCAAGATCTGGCTCCTAACATGTGAATATTGATCATTTAAACCCATTAGAAAAATCATTTTGAACATCCTATGCTCCCTAGCAACTATAGCAGCCATAAAATTACAAGTACAACCCCCAGTAACTCCACAGGTGCATCGAGGTAAAGGACTTAAAACAGACAAGGTGTTCCAATGAGTTTCTAACCTAGTAAAATAGGCTGAAATGGTTAAGTCTTTTTGAACAATAGAATGTATTTCTTGATGAATTTCATAGATTCTAGCCTCATTACTTTGAGCAAATCTTTCATTAAGCTCTCTCCACATTCTAGCAGCATTATCAACATAAAGAATAGATTGCCCTATTTCTTGATTCACAGAATTAAGAATCCAAGACATAACAATTAAATTGCATTGAACCCATGCCCCATACCATACATCATTCTCAGTTGGACATACCAAAGTTCCAGTAACAAACCCTAATTTTGATTTAGCCCCAATGGCAATTTCCATTGCCCTCCTCCAATTATGAAAATTAGTCCCATTTAAAACAGGATTAACAAGACTAGTAGTGGTGTTTTCATTGGTTCCTATATAATAAGGGTTCATAGTGCTAACAACAGGTGGTTGAATGGGTGGATTAACATGATTTTCGTAATCATTATTCAGAGGAATCGACATATCTGGCTTTTATATAAAAGAAAATTAGGTTTAAAACAAAAAACCCCAAAATCAACCAAGAACCCTAATCAGAAAATCCAAGAACACCACCAATAGATTACCAATCTATTATTACCAATTACAGTTATCAATTATTCAATCAAGAAGTGAATAAAGATCAACCTATTGTGTAATTAGAGAGAAAGAGAAGAAATAAGCAAACCAGTTATAAAAGCTGATTTATTTTCTAGAAATACGCAGCGGAGACCCCCCAAACACATCTGATACCATGTAGAAATCAATAATCTGGGTTAATCGAACCCAGTTATAGCTGTTTGATGAACTAGGTATATATGTATATACATATATATATATCTTCTTATAAGCTGTTATAGAGAGAGAGATATATAAACGAATAATGAAATTTTCTTATTAATTAATCACAGTTTTACACAGCATTTATACTGGATACATCAAGTATCCAGTTCCTTACAAATCAGTCCAACATGTTTCATAAGTAACAATAAACTATTACAACATTAGATACATCAAGTATCTAGTTCCTTACAAATCAGTCCAACATGTTTCATAAGTAACAATAATCTTCACAGACCATTTATTCTGGATACATCAAGTATCCAGAACTTACAAATTGGTACAAGTACTTTATAAAATACTTATTCTGGATACTTGATCCAGAATCTTTACAATTTCATAGTTTTATACTTAATAACAGCCTACGATTTGGCCCTAAAACATCCCCTAAACACAGCCCCGAACAAACTACAATTTTTCCCTAAAACAGCCCCAAACAGCCAATGACTTGGCCCTAAAATAGCCTCAACAGCGTACGATTTGGCTCTAAAAGACCCCCAAACAGTGTAAGATTTGTTCCTAAAACAGCCCCAAATCCAGAATTACGCCACGAGTATAATCACAGGTAGCCAAAAAACAAGAATCAAAAGAAAATATAGAAAAACTCACCATTCATAGGGCAAATTATATATAGCACATTAATAGATAGATACATATACCGTTTTCCGATCGTGGCGAAGTCCTGTGCCGCCATTGCCGCCACCAACATGGACAGAGAAGGTCGTCATCGCCGATGTCGCCATCAATGGTCTCATGACGTTGTGATTATATATATAGAGAGAGAGATGAATTATACAGAGACATGGACGAGATCGGGGGAGACCGGAGATGAGATCGGAGATGAGATCGAAGATGTGATCGGAGTGTACTCGTCGTCATCTCAGAGGGGATCTGAAATTAGAGAGGGAAACATAGGAGATAAAAACTAAATAATAAAAACAGATTTTTTATGGTTTATATAGTATCAAAAAGTGGTAACTATAGTGCAAGTTATAATAGATATTTAGAAGGAATATAAGTTAAAAAGTGTTACCTATTGGGCATTATTTGAATTTATTAAGTATTTCTTTTCAGCTCATTTTATACCAAAAGAATGAATCTTTTCTAGTGTATTTGTTAGGTATCTTAAAATGTAGGAAAAATAATACTATTAAATAATTGTTGCGTGTACTCTTTTATTTTTATTACACTATAATATGAAAAAGTGGTCAGTCCAAATCGTGATGCATAATTTGCCTAACCCCTCTTAAGAGGGCGAACCGTTGGTGTGTCATTTTCAATTATGCTGTCATTGTACCAGTCGAAAACAGTCTGTTAGTCCGAAACGTTATCAGCAGACTGCGGACA
Source organism: Primula vulgaris (assembly GCA_963920805.1). Taxonomy (NCBI): domain Eukaryota; kingdom Viridiplantae; phylum Streptophyta; class Magnoliopsida; order Ericales; family Primulaceae; genus Primula; species Primula vulgaris. The sequence continues at coordinate 21,902,985 of OY987214.1, read as the reverse complement.
AGACGAGCCCATTTAGACTCTTGTAAACCTAACCACTAACATGGAGGAGGGATGATGTCAATTGGGTTTAAAAAGTAATGACAAGTATTATTTTTTTCGAAGTTCCTTGCGTAATATATATGTTCGGGTCAAATGATACAAAATTTTGTGTCAGTTTTTCTCGACGTGAACGGGTGTCTATTTTTCAAGTCCAACCGTCCTCCACTATATTTATCACAGAATGCCTTCTCTCTAGGCTTCACTGGCACAACAACAAGAGGTGAATACAAATTTTGGTGATAAGGCTCCACACATAGTGGAAAAAATTAAAGTATTGTCGATTACACATTTACACTCTTTCAACCCACACAAAATAAAAATAAAATTATGAGCAAGAATTTCATCTCCTCACATATTCGAATCATGGTTCCACTACCGGGTAAAACCTGACCCATTAACACTCTTAGGGTCTCACTCTCAATGTAATAAACAAAATGTAAGAGATTATGTTTCATTTTGATTAACTTTTCAAATGCCTTTTTTGATTTCTATTTATGTATTGGAGAACAATATAATGCATATCATGGATTTTGGTGTGTTCCTATCACTTATTACCAAATGGCACTTCATATCTTTAAATTATTTAAATTCAGCTTATACTAGCCGATTACTGTACATGGTGCCTAATTGTTTTGCTTCTATTTGTTAAATTTTAATCTGAATCTGAATACTTGGTTTCCTTTTTTCTTGAACCTCTTTTTTGTGTGTGTGGTTTCTGAGCAACTTAGGCACACCTTGAACAATTCCATGCGCAACGCTAGCACGAAAACTTACCATCAGACACTAATGAATGATTTTATACATTCGGAAAGTCCTATTCGTGCTGTTCTTCTGTCCTTGAATGTGTTGGGAATGTTTCTTTGCTCCAAAGATTGCCCGGATCATTCTTAGTCTTTGCTTTAATTCGGATTTGAACTCGAAAACATTTACATATTTGGTGTGTTCTAATTAAATATTCAAAAAAAAAATTCTTATCAACGGTTTATATCCATTAACATAAATCTACAAACCAATTGAATCATTTCCATGCTTGTCAATTGTTATTCGTAAGTTTAATCGTATTTCTTTATATGGAAACTTGTCGTCAACTCCAGATGATAATTGGTTAAAATGGCTGGTTACTTTTCCAGACTAATTCTCTAATCTTTTAAAGTAAATTAAGTAGTTGTTTATTTTGTTCTTTTCTGTTTCAGAGTCTCAAAATGAACAAAACTTAAAGGTGAGTGTAGAAAAGGAATCGGTTAAGTTACCGTCAAATCTTCAAGAAGTTGAAGAACATTTACGTCTTACTTTTGCTCCAAACGCCTTGACAGTGTTTACATTTCAAGAATTAAAAACAATAACTGAACATTTTAGACAAGATCACTTGCTTGGTGGAGGAGGATTTGGAAGTGTTTACAAAGGCTTCATCAGAGAGGATCTTGGTAAAGGGCTAGACCCTGTTACCGTTGCCGTTAAGGTTCATGATGGAGATAATAGCTTTCAAGGCCATAGAGAGTGGCTGGTGATTTCTTTCTTCTAACTTTAACATTATCTGTACAAAGAAGTCAATTTTTAGTAAGGCCTTACCTGCCATGAGGACGTTCAACCTAACATGCAGTGCACGTGCTAAGAAGGAACGAATGTGATAGCTTAGTCGCACCAATTACAACTATGTTCAGTGTTACTCTTGTTTACAGACTTGTTTTCTTTTCTACAGGGCGACTTACAATTTTGACCCAAATCTATAGATTTGTCCCATTTTTTCCAATGTATTTAACTCTTATAATGTTCTCAGAGTTTCTTTTGAAAGTAAGAGTATTTTATACTTTATCACTTACAAATTTGTATCTAGCAAGGGACTAAACTCCCGTAAAAACATATTTACAATGAAAATGGGCATCATACCATAGTCCATTAGCAAAACCTGGATGTAATTTATAGTTTAGAGGTGAAAGTAAAGGTTTATTTTTTGGTTTACTTTCACGCTAGGTGTACTTTTTGGTTGTTATGCTAATGGTGTTGCGGTTTTGTAGGCTGAAGTTATTTTCTTAGGGCAGTTATCTCATCCGAATTTAGTGAAGTTGATCGGATACTGCTGTGAGGAAGAACATCGGGTATTGGTTTACGAATACATGGCTCGTGGTAGCGTCGAAAACAACCTATTCTCAAGTATGTTCTATCTTTTTTAACTGAAATACTAATAAAAAATTATAAATACTAAAAAATAATGAGAGTTTTGTCTGGGGCTGCCTAATTCAAAATTGTGGAGGGTTGTCCAAGAACCGAGGCTTGTTTGACTCATTCTGGGCTGGCTCTGGATTTTGTGCTCAACCACTCATCTACTCATTACAAGATACCTGCTCTATAGTTGAATACGAAGTAGCTGTTATTTTTAGGGAGAAATGAAAAATCAATTGTAAGAAGTATAGTATCTGTTATTGCAGGGGTACTGCTCCCTCTTTCGTGGTCCATTAGAATGAAGATTGCTCTAGGTGCTGCAAAGGGACTTGCTTTTCTTCATGATGCTGAAAAACCAGTTATCTACCGTGATTTCAAGACCTCCAATATCTTACTAGACATGGTTAGTATTTTCAATAATATCTGCCTTCATGGTTATCGTATATCGCAAAATAATTAAATTTTTAGTCTAAATTTTGTTAAAAGAATACTTTAAGCAGTTCAATTTAAAAACTAACTCTGTCTGAAACAGATTTAATATCATCAGCCAGTTTGTATCTATATCGAATACAACTCATGGATTTGTCTTTTTAGTTTAGATTGTGTCATTTGATATTTGAGCAGGATTATAACCCAAAGCTTTCTGATTTCGGACTTGCAAAAGATGGTCCAGTTGGGGATAAATCTCATGTATCAACCCGCATTATGGGGACTTACGGTTATGCAGCACCGGAGTACATCATGACTGGTGATTACTAATAATACCTTGATTATTTACTTCCAACTATCATTTAAGGAATTTCTTTGTTTCGAGTCTTGCCTTACTGGCATTGTGCTTATGAAACACTCAATTGGCTGTATGCTGCTTACATTTGTTCTTAATTTAAAAATCAACAGCTTGCTATTCTGAAAGTTTTTTTTTTAACTTTCAATAATGGAATACTTAATGGCTAGTTTGGTTTCAGCTTGTGGCCACTTTATTTTTAAGTATCTAGTTCAGGACTATTGCAACTAGCGTCCATGGAAGACCAAACTTGCGACTGTCGCGATTGATGTTAGCAATATTTTTTTCATAAGAGAAATACAAAGAAGTATGTAACATTTGGTCTATTGGATCATAACCTTATAGGCCATCATTTCAGAACCCAAAATTGAAGTTCGGATAAATGCTTTTATTTCATATATCAATATGGTTAGTTATTGACGTTGCAGATAAATAACGTGAGTTTAAATAAAAATAAGAGTTCCTCTACAACAAAGAAATGAACTTGCAGCTTTATCCTAAACGCCACTCAGGTTTAACTTGCTACGACATTTCTGTTGACACGGCTTAACCGAAAAAGATTATTAATCATCTATATTCGTATTTGGGTGTTGCAGGTCATCTTACTCCTAGAAGTGACGTGTATAGCTATGGAGTAGTTCTTCTTGAACTTCTCACAGGCCGGAAATCGCTAGATAAGTCCCGAGCGGCTCGAGAACAAAACCTAACGGACTGGGCCATTCCTTTGCTAAGGGAAAAGAAGAAAATACTTAACATTGTTGACCCACGATTAGATGGAGATTATCCAATTAAAGGGGTTAACAAGGCTGCTATGTTAGCTTATCACTGTCTCAACCGTAACCCCAAAGCAAGGCCACTAATGAGGGATATAGTCGACTCGTTAGAGCCTCTTCAAGTTTCTTATGATGTTCCGCAAGAGAAGAATAGTTTCATTTTCGTTAGCGGAGAAGCAGATACAAAGATTTGAAGAAAAGAGTAATGTTTTTTTTTTAAAGCTGATATCAACTTCCGGGGGGTTAATTTTTGCTTCAATGTGAATTTTTGGTTTCCTGCTCCAATAAAACAATTAGGTGGTTTTCTGTTAAATGGTTCAGGATGTTACTTAGCAATTTTTTTCGGCTTTAAAACTTAAATCAACTTTACTTAATGTGGTATGGATTAAAGCAACGGAAAGCGAAATGGTAATGAGATCCCAAATCCCCTAGGTATGTGACCATGCATCAACATAACAGCTTTTAGTCAGCTTTCCTTGAAAACTATTGATTAGGTGTGAGTTCTATTTTATATGTTTCATTTGATATCAGATCCAATTTTATTTTTAGTTTGGATAAGTAACCAAAAATGAGAAATATTATAATTTTTTTTTTAATTGTTGAAGTAATAGAGCGGGTAATAGTCTAGATGTAAGAGAGTCGGATTGGAAAGTTTGAAATGGGTTTTGGACTAAATTCGAGTCTGATCCGTCATGACTAGTGTCGGAAGTTTTAGTCTTTACCAAATCAATATACAATCGAATCTGCATCAAGCCAAACCGAATTATATGGTTCCGTTCGGCTTCACGGTTTACTTACACCCCTATTATCTGTTCTCACATCTATTAGGCAGTTGTGCTAATTACTCTTGTCATACAAAGATCGATGAAAAAGTTTAAAAAGGTATTTTTTTAATTAAAACAAAACTCTAGCAAAAGCATACAGAAAAGATGCTTTTATGAGTTCTTAATTTGCTATGGCCAAAAAACTTTAGCTATGTTTTCGCATTATAACATTAGCTAATACACAACAGTTGTAACGATCCGGTTCTCCGAACAGACTGCCACCATATTCTTCCTATCACCAATATTGTCCGTTTTGGCACAATCTCGTCCTCGCTCATTGGGCCGCACGACTTTAAAAAGGCTTTGGTGATAAGAACGATGATACTTCTATCTTATATACCATATATGTACTACATATTTAGGAGATGTATGATAGCTAACTTCTATTACCATGATATTTTCTTACGAAAATCCGGGTTTTTACAACAGTAAAAACTCCAACAGAGACATAAATGTCTTCGTTGAAACTCTAATACCATTGATAGTTTTTTTCTGATGCTCGAAGGTTCCGCTAAAGTGTTTGTAGATAAATTGTTGCGTCGGAATTTTTCCATCCAACTTTGTGTGATGGACCATGGTCTCCGCAAAACTTATGAGAGAACACGGAAGGAAACTTTCGTTAACAAAATTTGTCTTTTACTTTGTTACAAACAAGTCACCGCAAAAGTGAAGCAAACTAGCAGTTAGCAGTTAGCAGTTTGAGGCCGACGTTAACTCAAACAGTCTGGATTTCCATTATAATGGGTGTTTCGTTTAATATGTGACAGTATATTACACTATCATAATATTTGATAAATTAAAATAAAAATCAATTAACAAAACATATTACTTTTTAAATTAAATTAACAAAAATATACACAAAAACTTCATTATCAAAAACATACCAAACAGATTTAATTGCTGTTTATTCTCTTCTTTCTCTATCTCTCATCTTACTCTCTCTCTCCTCCATTTTTATTTCTTTTCATTTTTCTCTCTCTTACCAATTCTTCTATGTATCTCTCTGATCTTACTGTCTCTCTTCTCGATTGTTTTTTGTATTTTTCTTTTATATCCCACTCTATCTCTTCCACTCCTCCACCATGAAAACTCGCCACTAACTACCGAACACCATCTAAATTATATAAACATTCATATACATATAAATACATATATATACATACGTAATACACAAATATTACACTAGTTGATACCCTGTAATATATGAAAAATATATGAAATTGGTGAGATTGTTTTCTATCACGTAATATATGAAAAATATATGAAATTGATGAGATTGTTTTCTATTTATTGAGCTTTGATACTATTGTAAAACTTGTGGTTTTCAAATTGAAGGAGGAGAATCCATATGTACGGTATTTTGAGAGGAATCCATATGTAGTGTATGAAGTTTTGAAATTAGGGTATGAAGTTTTGAAATTAGGGTATGAAATTTTAAAATTAGGGTATGAAGTTTTGAAATTAGGGTATGAAGTTTTGAAATTAGGGTATGAAATTTTAAAATTAGGTTATGAAGTTTTGAAATTAGGGTATGAAGTTTTGAAATTATGATATGAAATTTTAAAATTAGTGTATGAACTGTTTTTTAGATATTTGATTGTGATCCAAAATATTTAGGGTATCACATTTTAAAATTAGGGTATGACATTTTATAATTAACATATAAATATTTTGTGAGTTTTTAGTCAATTTTAGAGAGAGATGTGTGATTAGCATGTGTTAGAAAGATGTGAGATTATCATGTATTAGAGAGAGATGCGCAATTAGAGAGAGAGTTGCGGTTAGAGAGAGAGTTGCGGTTAGATAGAGAAGTTAGATTATGGTCTTATTAGAATTAGAGAAATAATACCTATATATTTAACTTTTGAGGGTATATTTTTGTTACTATAATAGGAATAGGATATGTTTTTGTTAATTGCGCGGTTGAACAAGTTATTTTTATAGTATTGTTTTGGTCATGAATTATTCGTCGCTAAAGTAGTCATTTTATTCTTAATCTATTTTAAGTAATGGTTTAATATTATTTTATTATATATTTAGAAACTAAATATTCCTTTCAAAGTCGCCACGGAGTTTATATCATTAAATATAATAATTATATTGTGCAAATATACTATTTTAATATTATTATTAGTTTTTTTAAAAAGAGTAGAAATAAAATTAGCATATATGGAATAAATAAATAACTGAAATTACTGCAAATTCTTAAAACTGGCATAAAAGCTCGATAGTGATAGGGAAAAGTAAAAACGTTAAGAGTTGTTAAAAATGCATGCCTCCAAAACTTGACGTTAAAAGTCACATGCGAAAAACACATTCACAAAATAAAAATAGTTAATTTTTTGCAAATCCTCCAAAAACAAAGAAAAACATATTTTAATAGGTCATAACAACATTGATTATACCACGAATTGTTCATTTTCATGGGTTAAAACAGTAATTATTAGCGTTGTTGTGTTGCTATTTCAACTTGTTTAAGCCATATTTAGTGTTTTTCCATTTTTCCCCGATTTATTTGCACATTTCTATATTTTTGTTAGAAAACGCATGTAATTAACATAAAAATGAGACAAAAACGCAAGAACACCAAATTATTGACCATAAATGAAGAAACCAGAAGATAAATGACCTCCAAGAGAAGCCCAAATTTGACTCAAATGAAGACCAAAAAAGTCAACACAAAATAACATTCTTCAAGCTAACCACTGATCCACCTGACCGGTCAGGCCTCACCGATTCACCTGAGCGGTCAGGTCGCGGCTGATTTAATAATTAGGTTTAAAATCGTAGGTCATATAAATAGTTACTTTTGAGAGTTGTAAACCACGTTTTTATCATAATTTTTCAACAGCTTTTCATCTCTCTAACTCAAATCTTAAGGGAGGAGAGAAATAAACACAAAATTCTCCATTTACCGACTTGATTTTGTAAGTTCATCATTGTTCTTTCAAATATAAGTTTGGTTTTAGTATCTCATTTGCTTTATTTGCATGTTTACTTACTGTTTACATCTTATATCGCATTAATCTCGCCACTTTTGCATGTTAATCACCCTAAACACGTATTAATAACGTATTAAAGCTAGTTATTATTCCTAGATCTTACATGCAAACGAGTTAGTAATTGTTAAAAGCCCTAATAATCCTACATAAACTGAGACTTAAGTGTTTAAAACCTTGATAAATCAATTCGTTGGATTGAAAACCCAACCTCTAACGCTCTCCTCCTTTATTTTATTTAGTATATTAATTTTACACGCTTAGGAAAAGACTAGGATTTAGTCAACCACACGGTTCCTCGGACGATAACTTGAGTGTCTTACCTGAGAAATACTACTACTACCATCGTGCTCCTGCGAGGCACTCAAGCATAAAAATAACACGTTCGAGAGGCAGTCAGTATTTTGGCACCGCTCCCGGTGAACTACGGTTGCTATATAGTCATTTCCATAATTTTAGTTATTATTTCAACTTATTTACCGCATTTCTAAGCCCTTAGCTAAGTTAAAATCTCCATTTTGAATCAGACCTAATGTGATTTGAATTTTAATCTTTCTCGGACTTGACCGGTCAGCCCAACCGGTCAGGACTATCTGACCCGTCCCTATAACAGGTCAGAGTAATTGGATCCCTTAATCGATTACACTTCACAAATCCTGACTTAACTTTTTGTTAAGTCATAATAGATACTCCTATATATTTTACCCGCTCTTTAGTTAAGGAACACCCTGAACTTCAAGCCCTTATAACCGATTCTCCACTAAATCTACACACAACCAACACCAACTCATCTGCCACCATGTCTCATCACACCAACAAGCACGAAGAGGATATCCCGTCTCATCATGCCAACAATAAAGATCCACCTAATGAGGGAAATCCACGACCACATCATCAAGACGAAGAACGAACCATCCAATATTTTTTAAATCATGTTCGTCTAAACAGACCAACCTACATCATCCTAACAGCTAATAACGTATTCCGACCTTCCGAGGTATGGAATCTGAGAACCCCTACAATCACATAGCTGAATTTGAATCCATCTGCGATCTGCAAGTGGCGTGAGACGTTTCAAACGATATCATTCGCCTTATGCTATTTAACTTCTCGCTTGCCGACAAAGCCAAATACTAGTTTAACTGCCTACCTCCACACTCTTTCCATGGTTGGCAAAAAATGATGCAACAGTTTTTAAGAAAATTCTTCCCAGCTAGCTGAACCATGGCAATCCAACAACATATCCAAAACTTCAAGCTGAGGTCCCAAGAGGCATTTTACAACACGTGGAAGAGATTTAAGGATCTCCAATGTGCTTGTTCCCACCACGGTTATGAGGCCGACATGCTTTCCAAGTTTTTCTACTTTTCACTCATGCCACAGATGAGAGATATGGTCGACTCACACACCGGAGGAGCCTTCAATACCTACTTTGTTCAACATTCGTTCGACTTCTTCGATAAGCTAGCAGAACAAGCCAGAGGATGGGAGTTGAGTCCATCCAACATGGACTCGCAAGACCAACCATAAGGAAAAGTCCTATTCTACCTTGAGGAACCCATTCCACCAGAATATTGGCATCAAATGCCACATGACCCACTAGACTTCCCACTGGAGGAAGTTCATTACAGACAAGGAGCCCAGGGAAACAATTTCCAGCGCTCAAACCATAATAATCAGTGGAACAACTCCAACCAACATGGGTACAAACTACGGATTGAATCAACATCCCATCCTTCGTTACGGAAATGCCAATAATGCTCGGAATTCCCATTGGCAAAACAACTACCAACCTCCATCATAATTTCAAAAATTCCAAAGAACCACTGCACCAAACAACAGTTGGGTGACAGTGCATGACTTAAAGACACTAGAGGAGCATATGTCTAAGCTCATAACTTACTCCATCTCTAAGCTTCAAATTGAGAAGAATCAAGTCGGCAGATTGTCGGCATCCCACAGCTAATCCAAAAGGACAAGCTCCACCAGACAACATGCCTAATAGAGAAATTCGAGTTGTGAGGATACAATCTCATGCCTATGCAAGGTTAGCCAGCAAAAACAGGGAGTCGGCCGATGAATTAGAATATTTCAGTACGGAAGAATAGTGATGTGAGATTGACCAAGGTGACACAAGATCGATCAAGGGGTGGACCTATCTATCAGGTTTCTTGAACAAATGCGGAATAAAATCAATGATAAAAATAACAATAAATAAAAGCCAGACTAAAGACCGCGACCCGTCACCTATAAAGAGGTGGGAACCTTGGTATGATTAGATGGTATGGAACCGCGACCCGTCACCTATAAAGAGGTGAGAACCTTGGTATGTGAAGACGCCACAAACGGTTGCGGGATACCGATTGATAAGTCAGTTTTGAACGCTACAAGGTAACCCCTTGATAAGTTCAAAAAGTTCAATGAAGAACCAAAGAGAAAAGTCTCAAATATATTAATCAAAAACTTAGTTTTTACAATCTGATTTGACCCCTATTTATGCTTAGAACAAGCCTCCAAGAATTGGGAAAGTCTAAAGAAAACATTAATTAAACATAGTTTCAATGTAGAATAGACCTATAACCTTCTAACTACTAGAATCAGCCCCCTTTTGGTTCATGCATGTAAACCCACGAAATTATCATTTAATGTGGTGTCTTGAATAGCTCCAATCAGGTTCACGAAGTAATGAGCTTCATTTGGACATGTCACTGCCGTGTTTAAGCTTCTATCAACCTGGTTTATTCTACACGCGAGCGCGTTCTTTCCCTTGTCATTGCGCATACCTTGCAACAGCCCGTTAAGCGCTTCCTTGAACCTTTTAGCTCTAGCTCTCGTAACTGGTCGGATTGGAACTTGCAATGCGTCTCTCGGTGTAGCGGTCATGATCACATCATCTCCTCCCTCTTGAAAAGGATTTGTCCTCAAATCGTCACCTACATCAAAAGGAGATAAGTCAGAAACATTAAAACTAGCGCTTACACTGTGCTCACCAGGAAGATCTAATTTATAAGCATTATCATTGATCCTTTCGACCACTTGGAATGGTCCGTCTCCCCTAGGAAGTAACTTCGATTTCCTTTGAAGGGGAAACCTCTCCTTCCTCATATGAACCCAAACCCAATCACCTGGTTCGAACACAACTTTCTTACGACCCTTGTTGTCCTGGATAGCATATTGTTCAGTCCTCCTCTCAATATTTTTCTTTGCTTTTTCATGAATTTGCTTGACAAACTCAGCCTTCTTTTTTCCATTTAAATTAGTACGCTCACCCATAGGTAATGGAGTCAAATCCAAAGGTGTTAAAGGATTAAAACCATAAACAATTTCAAAAGGTGAAAATTTAGTAGCTGAATGTACACTTCGATTATAAGCAAATTCAACATGTGGCAAACATTCTTCCCAAGTTTTTAAATTCTTTTGAATTATGGTACGCAACAGAGTTGATAAGGTTCGACTAACTATTTCGGTTTGACCATCTGTTTGGGGGTGACAAGTAGTTGAAAATAAAAGCTTAGTTCCTAACTTACACCACAAAGTTTTACAAAAGTAGCTTAAGAATTTGGTATCTCTAACAGAAACAATAGTCCTTGGCATGCCATACAAACGTACAATTTTTTTAAAGAACAAATCAGCAATTCGTGAAGCATCGTTTGTTTTATTACAAGGAATAAAATGTGCCATTTTAGAAAATCTATCAACGACAACAAAGACAGAATCCATGTCTCTTTTAGATCTCGGTAAACCTAGCACAAAGTCCATAGAAATGTCAATCCAAGGCTCACTAGGTATAGGCAATGGCATATACAAACCATGAGGTTTAACTTTAGATTTAGTTTGTTTACAAGTTATACATCTTTCGCAAATTCGTTCAACATCTCGTTTTAAATGAGGCCAAAAGAAATGTTCTTGTAAAACATCAAGAGTTTTAGTTATACCAAAATGCCCCATTAAACCCCCACCATGTGCTTCTTTAACAAGTAATTCTCTTAAAGAACAATTAGGCACACATATCCTATTTCCTCGAAACAAAAATCCATTATGCCTATAAAACTTTTCAAACCTAGTTTTCTCACATGCTTCAAAAACATTTTTGAAATCAGAATCATCAACATATAAATCCTTAATGTACTCAAAACCAAGTAATTTCGAATCTAGAGTTGAGAGCAATGTATACCTTCTCGAAAGCGCATCAGCCACAACATTCTCCTTACCTTTCTTGTACTTGATTACAAAAGAAAATGTTTCAATGAACTCTACCCACTTGGCATGTCTCTTGTTCAGCTTATGTTGACTCCTCAAGTGTTTAAATGATTCATGATCGGTGTGAATCACAAATTCCTTCGGCCAAAGATAATGTTGCCAAGTTTCCAACGTGCGCACTAATGCGTAAAGCTCCTTGTCGTAAGTTGGATAGTTAAGGGCTGCCCTACTTAGTTTCTCGCTAAAATATGCCACGGGACGTCCTCCTTGTGTAAGAACAGCTCCAATACCTATTCCTGAGGCATCACACTCAATTTTGAAAGTTTTAGTAAAGTCGGGGAGAGTTAGCAAAGGTGCGTTAATAAGTTTATCCTTTATTAAATTGAAAGTTGTTTCTTGTTCATCTCCCCGTTTAAAACCAACATTATTTTTAATAACTTCGGTCATAGGTGCGGCTAAGCTACTGAAATCTTTAACAAACCTCCTATAAAAACTAGCCAAGCCATGAAAACTTCTCACTTCAAAAACACTTTTAGGAACAGGCCAATCTTTAATTGCCTTAATCTTTTCTTCGTCTACTTCGATTCCTTTAGTACTAACAATATATCCAAGAAATATAAGTTTTTCCATACAGAATTCGCATTTAGACATATTAGCAAATAACTTTTCTTTTCTTAAGACACTTAAAACAAGTTTCAAATGCTCAACATAGTCATCTAAGTTTTTGCTATAGATCAGAATATCGTCGAAGTAAACCACTACAAACCTGCCAATAAACATTCTTAAGACGTGATTCATTAGCCTCATGAAAGTATTAGTGCATTTTTTAAACCAAACGGCATAACTAACCACTCGTATAAGCCATACTTAGTTTTAAATGTTGTTTTCCATTCGTCTTCTTATTTCATCCTAATTTGATGGTATCCACTTTTAAGATCAATTTTACTAAAAATAGAGGAACCATGCAACTTATCAAGCATATCATCTAATCTAGGTATAGGATGGCGATACTTTACAGTGATGTTATTGATCGTGCGACAATCTATGCACATTCGCCAAGTCCCCTCCTTATTTGGAACAAGTAATACCGGTACCGCACATGGACTCATGCTCTCTCGCACGTACCCCTTTTCCATAAGCTCTCCCACCTGCTTTTGTAGCTCCTTAGTCTCTTTGGGATTGCTTTGATAGGCTGGTCGGTTTGGAATTGATGCTCCCGGCATGAAGTCGATTTGATGTTCAATTCCCCTTATTGGTGGTAAGCCATTCGGTATCTCCTCGGGAAATATGTCCTTGAAATCCTGTAAAAGAGATAGAAAAACACTAGGCAAAGTAGTTTTGTTAGCGTTTAAACAAGCCTCCTTGTACAAGAGTACAATCATCGGCTGATTTTGAAACAAAGCCTTTTTAACCTCGCTTTCTCTCGCATATATACTCACTTTTTTCCTCTTCTTTACATCTGATTTTTTTGAACTCTCATTCTTTTCACTCCTTTTCTTTTCATTCTCTTTCTTTTCACTCTCATATTTTTTTTCACTCTCTTTCATTCTCACTTGGTCGTCATACACCTGCCTTGGAGTTAATGGAACGAGTGTAATCGGTTTTGCATTGAATACAAAAGAGTATCGATTCGTATAGCCATTGTGTGTTACTCTCCTATCAAATTGCCATGGCCTTCCTAACAGAATATGCCCTGCTTGCATAGGAACTACGTCACACAACACTTCATCCTTATACTTCCCTATTGAGAATGAAACTAACACCTGTTTTAGAACCCTAACCTCGCCACAATCATTCAACCATTGTAATTTGTAAGGTTTCGGATGTTTGGATGTTTTTAAATTCAGTTTCTCCACCATAATGCTACTAGCAACATGGACACAACTCCCACCGTCAATAATCATACTACACACCTTATCGCTAACGTGACATCTAGTATGAAAGATGTTCTCGCGTTGTATCTCCTTGTCGTCTTCCCTAATATGAACACTTAATGCCTTCTTAGCAACTAATACCACCCCATCGACCGGATGTTCTTGCTCATTATCGTCTTCGTCTTCGCTATGTTCAGATTCGCCTTCCGATTCAATCTCTCCATCTTCCCTCATAATCATAGCCCTTTTGTTTGGACAATCACTAGCATAATTTCCCCTTCCTAAACATTTAAAACATTGTACATCTCGATTTCTAGTAGCTTTCGGTTCAGATTTACCTTGACTCGATGTAGCTTTATCCTTCGTATCCTTCGGTGTTTCGGTTTTAGGTTTCGAATAGGTCTTTTCCTCCTTTTTATTCCAGTTTTGGTTCCATGAAGTTGAACCAGATTTTTGTCCTGTTCGTGTGGAACTCTTCGTCTTCAATTGTCTCTCTACTTTGATAGTCATATGTACCATATCTTCTAACTCTGCATAGTGTTGTAACTCTACTACGTTAGCAATCTCCTTGTTTAAACCGTTTAGAAAACGAGCCATAGTAGCCTCCCTATCTTCATCGATATTAGCCTGAATCATCGCTATCTCCATTTCTTTATGATAATCATCAACACTTTTAGATCCTTGGGTGATTCCTTGTAACCGTCGATATAAGTCCCTATAGTAATGACTAGGAACGAACCATTTCTTCATAAGGGCTTTCATCTCAGCCCATGTTTCGATCGGTATCTCTCTATTCCTCCTTCGACTAGTAACCAATTGATCCCACCAAACAATAGCGTAATCGGTGAACTCAACGGCTGCTATCCTTACTTTCTTTAGTTCTGAATAGTTATGACATTCGAACACCATCTCCATCTTCTTTTCCCACTCCAAATATAACTCCGGATAGTTTTTCCCTTGGAACGGTGGGATTTTCATTTTAATACTACTCATGTTGTCATCAACCCTACCTCCATTTCTACCTCGCCGGTTTCTATGTCGATTATTAGCCCTATGCAAAGTATCGTCCGACGCCCGATCATCTTCTTCCGCCTCTTCTCCATCGCCGCCATTGTGATTATTTCGCGGATGCTCATTATGGTTATTTTGTATTTCGTCGATTCGTTCGTTTATTCGCTCGAACTCAGGCGTAAAAAACCTTCGCATTTCTCCCATCATTGCCTCCATTTGTAACCTTGTGTCGCCTCCTCCCGAACCCATTCGAGATGAACGTCGCTGTAAATAAAGTATTAGAACCAAAAATTGAAATTCTCACGCACTCTCTCACGTGTATCGCTAGTAATTGTTCACTCGTCACTCGTGTATCACTCGATTGGCTTTTACCCTCTATTAATCTCACACACTCTGCCTTTTTCCACTCAAATATGTTCTCACTCGCTCAACATTACCCACTCGTCGTTTCCTCTATAGGTTCTCTATGAACTTAATAAACCACAAGACGTTTACTTGTAGCATTTAAGAGTTGGTAATGCGAACAAACGTTTTATAGAATGAAGTGACACACCTAAAAAATCAGAATTTTAACAACAGACACAAGTACTCGAAACGACAATTAGACAATCCTCTTTCGTTGGCACTTATATATATATATATATATATATATATATATATATATATATATATATATTTGTACTCTTTTTGGATCCCTTTAAATTTTATATTATTTTATTTTGGCACTTTTTTTTTGTGCTCTTTTTTATTCTTTTTTTTTTTTTATATATATAAACGAGGATAACAAGACTCAACAAGAAATAGAAATGACTCCCTTTTTTTTTACAACCTTTCAATAGAAACTTAACAAATCATTTTTTTTTTTGAAATAATTTTCTTTTTTAATGGAAACAAAAAATAATAAGACACTTAAAACCTTGATAGAGCCTAAGCTCTGATACTAAATGATGCGAGATCGACCAAGGTGACACAAGATCGACCAAGGAGTGGACCTATCTATCAGGTTTCTTGAACAAATGCGGAATAAAATCAATGATAAAAATAACAATAAATAAAAGCCAAACTAAAGACCGCAACCCGTCACCTATAAAGAGGTGGGAACCTTGGTATGATTAGATGGTATGGAACCGCGACCCGTCACCTATAAAGAGTTGAGAACCTTGGTATGTGAAGACGCCACAAACTGTTGCGGGATACCGATTGATAAGTCAGTTTTGAACGCTACAAGGTAACCCCTTGATAAGTTCGGAAAGTTCAATAAAGAACCAAAGAGAAAACTCTCAAATATATTAATCAAAACTTAGTTTTTACAATCTGATTTGACCCCTATTTATGCTTGGAACAAGCCTCCAAGAATTGGGAAAGTCTAAAGAAAACATTAATTAAACATAGTTTCAATGTAGAATAGACCTATAACCTTCTAACTACTAGAATCAGCCCCCTTTTGGTTCATGCATGTAAACCCATGAAATTATCATTTAATGTGGTGTCTTGAATAGCTCCAATCAGGTTCACAAAGTAATGAGCTTCATTTGGACTTGTCACGGCCGTGTTTAAGCTTCTATCAACCTCGTTTATTCTACACGCGAGCGCATTCTTTCCCTCATCATCGCGCATACCTTGCAACAGCCCGTTAAGCGCTTCCTTGAACCTTTTAGCTCTAGCTCTCGTAACTGGTCCGATTGGAACTTGCAATGCGTCTATCGGTGTAGCGGTCATGATCACATCAAAGAGGAAGATGAATCCATGATCACGTACCTGATCGCTAAGGAGTCAAGTGATGAGGATCCGTCCATGTCCATGTGGAGAGTGTACGATCCCAAGGCGTATAACGAATACCTTACTAAGTTAGAGGTTGAGTTGACCTCCAGCGAACCCTCAACAGTCACTTCTCGAGAGGACCACGATAAGGAAGAAAATACTCTCGACACTAAGGAGTGAACCCATAAAGAGTACCCTTTTATACAAGAGACTCTCGAACAAACAGAGCTACCTGACCCAGAGTCTGACAAGAGTCATCTCAATGTGATCATAAAAAAGATTGGTTAGATGATTTGGATAAAATTGAGACAGTTAAGAGATTTGCTCAAGCACAAAATAATCTTCATAAATTTTTGGAGAGAGTTCCCACTGGTCAACTGACCCAGAGTATTGAAGAAGGAGAACTTGCAAAGGTTGTAGGGGCACCCAAAAAGATAGAGCATGTACCGTCATACCTAGGCAAGGGCATACCTTATCAAGAACCAAACTATTTAAGGAGATTCGTGGGTATGAGCCTGACAAACAAGTAGAAAGACCCTGGACCACCAACGTTGACTATCATCATAGGTGTGTACTAATTCGAAAGAGTATTGTTAGATGTTGTTTCTAGTCTCAAATTCTTTCCCAAGGCAGTGTATGAGAAGCTCAAGCTAAAAGTAATCGAGCCCTTTCGAGCAAACTTGATCATGGCCAACTCCACTAAAATTAATACGTGTATAGGAATCATCAAAGATGTGGTGTGTAGAGTAGGAGACTTCCTATATACTCTGGGCTTTGTAGTCATGGACTAGTCAATTTTTGGAGGAAAGAATGACCAATCGACAGTTATCTTGGGACGACCATTTTTACAAACAGCAAAAGCTAACCTGGACTACGACAAGGATACACTGATGATCAGTGGAGGTGGAAAAACACTCACGATGCAAATGAGCATGACATGGCACCACACAATTGAAAAATCAATCATCAAGCAAAAGTGGTTATAATGGAGATAGATGAACGTGATGAAACAATTGAGATGGAAACAAAGGTCAAGGTCAAGAGGACCCGCAGACCTCGTTGGAGGAAAAACAAAGAAAGATGTGGAGAAGGCACTAGAAACGCCAAAGGAAAAATGGATTAAGCCCAAAAACGTGAACTTGAAAAAGCCCGCAAAGGTTTAGATCAAGAAAGATAGGAGAATGGTGAAATACGATAATCATGTTAAAAGAGTCTTGTTCACTGAGGACGAAGATATTCAACTAAGGAATTGCATGGCCAAGCTTGTCAACGAAAAAATGGAAACATTGATCACTAAAGGAGTTCTTCGTCACCAAACCCAGGAAGAAGTCGAAGAATACGGCGAAGCATATTTCGGCAATCTAGCCCTAGAAGCACCACCTTGTTTATCCATAGAGAGAATGAACGAATATGGTGACCTTAGAGAGTTATTCCCATTCGTGAGACAAGTTACTAAGGGAAAACTAATAAGGAGCACAATTACAGGAGATATCTTAGCAAGCGATAAAACCTATAGATATGATAGTGTACCGAATGGAGTAAACCCTCATGGGCTTCCCCTCCATCTGCCAAGTTATATGGGGAGACTGTTGAAGCTTCCACGCACTGAAACCGCAAAGGGTATCAACTTTCTGACAGTGACCATGGTAATTGGAGACTGTCCTATGAATAGATTATTGCTCGACACACGTGCATTCACAAATATAATGCCAACAAGAATCTTCTATGGACTTGGGCTGGCAAAATTAAAACCCTACAACAACAAAATAATGATGGTAGACGGCCACCAATCAGAAAAGGCTCAAGGAATATCCAAAGAATACAGTTGTAGAATTGGTGATTTCGTGTATAATCTAGACTTTATTGTCTACGATATACCCCTAGTACAATCTCAGCGTAGGTTAAATAACGTAATACTAGGAGTTCCATTCTTGAAAGCATCGCAAGCGATAATCAACTACAAGAGTCGGGAGGTCCCCATACATAAATAAAATAGGTACCTCACCTTCGAAATCTCAACGTTCATCGGAGGAGTCCAATGTTTCCATGACATGTCTTCAAGGAAACGCTCAAGAAGCACGGCCGCACTTTGCTCTGCAAATTTCTTCAACCTATCAAAGAGGGTTAGAAGATTCTTTTACTTAGATCCACCTCTACCTAATGCTACATGCCAAGATGGATTTAACACGGATGATTACCACACGTAAGAGGAGTTGCCAGATCTAGAAGAAGAAGATCTTGTCTTAGTCACGATGAGTGACATAACAGGAAAGGATGACGGTCTTTATGCCCCTTGCTAGTTCCACCATCTTTCCGCCATCACTTACATCTGTATAAATTCCGCTTCATTTTTGTATATATATATCTGCATTTTAGACCACATGGAGTCTCTTTAAGTTCCCAACTCCGATGTTTTTTTTTTCCCAACAGTGAGGACAGTGTTAGTTTTAGTTGGGGGGAGTGGATACATATTCATTGGTTCTTACCGAAATGGGGTGAAAATTTTCAAAAAAAAATTAAATTTTTAGTATTTTTACTTACTTAAAACCCCCATTTATTTTTATTTTTATAAAAATCCCAAAATTCCAAAAAAACAAAAAAAAAATGAAAATTCCAAAAAACAAAAAAAATACTTGAGTCTTTGTTTTATTTATTAGATTTTATATGATTTTCTACCACAATTGTGTTTTATATTCCTTGTTTAGTGCTATGATTAGACAAGCGCAAGGAAAATGGAAGAATTAATCAAAGACGGCAGCATTGTAGTCTTGACCGAACCAGCTGACCGGTTAGGCCTGACCGGTCAGGATCGAGAGGTAGTTAGAAGAAGAAATTTTTCGGCAATTAGCTGATCACCTCCGTGCGGCATCACACACCAGGTGTATCCACTCTATAAACTCCGTCTTTACTATTTTGTATATATTTTTCGTGTTTAGACTACATTTTTGAATCGTACAATTCGTGTTATGATTGCATGAGAAAAATTGCATGGTTTCCACTAGGTAGATAAGGGTTTAAAATTCGGAATTAATTACCTATTCGACCATACCTAACACATTCTAGCTTCTTTTTGATAAAAACCCAAATGTCACACTTTGAAGTCTCGGTACTAAAGTTATCAGGGATCAACTAATGAGAGTATAAATATTAGGACCGGTTATGTAAAATTGTTTGACTATCCTTTTTGTGTCTCATTTAATGAATACTTGTATATTGTTTAGAAACTATTAGCAAGGGAATAAAAGTTAACTAATTTTTCATATACGTTTTTACCCTAGAATTGCACCCTAATTGAAGTACCATGTTTAATTCATTTATCTCTTATACTTAGAAAGGAGGTATTAAAAATAAAAAAATATATAAAGAGAAAAAAAAATCAAAAGAAAAAATGAGCAAAAGGAGAAACATGAAGTGATTTGCTTAAGTATTTTTTATCACGATCATGCATAATATACCTTGAATGTGATACCACGATAGTCGGAGACCGATATGATGGAGTAAGTGGACTGGTCTGACAGTAAATAGGTTAGGATATGATTGAGCGTCTCCAGCGATGCTGAAAAGCAGGTAAACGGGGGCGCAATAATAATCCTCTAGTCGTCGCATGCACTTCGGTAAACTAAATAAATACTTTATAAAATTTAAACACATGTAGTTGAAAATATGAGGAAAATGATAACTTTTTGGAGTATTGGTGAAGTTGAAAATAAGAGAGCAAAAATATGTTTATATTGCTAATCTATATTATTGTTGTTATTATTATTATCCCAACAAGTAATCAAGTCTAGTTGTGTAATGTCTATTGAACGGTGAGAAAACAAAAACTTGTGCACGTAAAGCGGCATTTATACATTTGCTAATTATGTATCGACTAAGGTATGTGAGTATTGGAATCTGAAAGGAGTTAAATGAGGCATAAAAGCATCTTCAAACCTTTTTACATCGTTAGCCTTTTTATTCTATATTGCTACATTAGGGAAGCTTTGATAACTAATTTTATAGGCTAAGTATGACATAATTTTCGAAAACTAAAGGAACTAGTTCAATATGTTTGTGGGCATCATTATAGTAAACCCTCACGAGACAAAACTCGTATTTTTACACTTTAAAGGTTTATCGGCTTATTTCATATGCTAAATGCAATCGTGTTTTCTACGACAGTGGTTTATCCTTTATTTTTATCATGTTTAGTTTAGGCTAATTAGTGCAAAAAATTCGAACTTGATCCTAGAAAGAAAAGAACTGTACGAATTTATCCTTTTCTTGTTTCGCTCCTAACGCTCGAGACGAGCATTGAGCTAGTTGGGGGTATGATTAGACCACAAAATGGTCATTTTTATGGGTTTAAACAATAGTTATTAGTGTTGTTTTGTTGCTATTTTAGCTTATTTAAGTCATATTTAGTTTTTTCCCACTTTTTTCTCGTTTTATTTGCACATTTCTATATTTTTGCAGGAAAACGCATGGAATTAACACAAAAATGAGACAAAGATGCAAGAATACCAAATTATGGACCAAAAATGAAGAAACCAAAAGTTAAAGGACCCCCCAGAGAAGCCCAAATTTGACCCAAACGAAGACCAAAGAAGTCAATACAAAAGAACATTCTGGAAGCTGACCTGACCAATCCATTGACCTGACCGATTCACCAGAGCGCTCGGATCGCGACTGATTTAATAATTAAGTTTAAATCCGTAGGTTATATAAATAAATACTTTTGAGAGTTGTAAAACACATTTTTCTCGTAATTTTTCAGCAGCCTTTCATCTCTCTAACTCAAATCTTAAGAGAGGAGAAAAATAAACACAAAATTGAGAGTTGTGTGCACCAATTCTTCATTTACCGACTTTATTTTGAAAGTTCATCATTGTTCTTTTAAATACAAGTTTGTTTTTAGTATCTCATTTGCTTTATTTGCATGTTTACTTACTGTTTACATTTTATATCGCATTAATCTTGCCACTTTTGCATGTTAATCACCCTAAACACGAATTAGTAACGTATTAAAGCTAATTATTATTTCTACATCTTGCTTGCAAACGAGTTAGTAATTGTTAAGGGCCCTAATAATCCTACATAAACTGAGATTTAGCCATGAGGAATCGATCTGTTGGATTAACAACCCAACCGCTAACTCTCTCCTCCTTTATTTTATTTAGTATATTAATTTTACATGCTTAGGAAAACACTAGAATTTAGCTAACCACACGGTTTCTCAGACGATTACTTGGGTGTCTTACCCAAGAAATATTACTACTACCCTCGTGCTCCAGTGAGGCCCTCGAGCGTAAAAATAACACGTTCGAGGGGCAGTCAAACATCACTTGCATTTTCACTGACACACCATGTAGACATCTTCAATGTCGCCACTAACTTTGCCAATTCCACCACATATGTAGTCCTGCCCAGTTTCATGTCCTGCTTTTGCATCTTGTCTTAGCTCTGAGGACCAAGAATCCATATTGCTTGCCACAGACTATTCAATAACCGTCATGCTCGAGAAGATTGCTTCCTAAATATTCTACTGAAAACCATCTCCCCTAAGGGTTTTCTTGATGATGTTGCGCACAAGTTCAATTGTATCTTCATGAGTTGTCAAGGGTGACATTGCAAACCTGGCATTGCTGGAGAACGATCAATTTGTGCTCATGAAGGAAACCTGGTTACCAATCCCATGCACACCCCCTTTCTCGATAAATTCAAGTTCACCCATACCCTTTAGAAATAATTTTTATCTCGTCAATTGAGTCAAATGCTTGTTTTTTAAACTTAGGCAACCCCTCATCCATCTTATCCCACATCTCAACCAAAAACATGTAAATAATAAAACACAAAGACATTATTAGCGAATGTGAACCAACTGTATCAAAATAAACTTCTAAAAAATATGGAAATTAAAGCCAATTGATTTGTAAAGTCATCTTCTATTTGTAAAGTCTAACTACAATACCACTAGTTAACCGTTATACAAGACAACATAATTTGGCAAATATTGTATTAAATACATTAACCGGTTGAAACAAAGTTAACAAGTTGAAGATCTATATTTTTTGGAAAGTCTAGAACAGCACGGATGTGGTTTTTGAGGCTAGCTATGGAAATGAATCAAGAAAAGTTCAAAATATACAAGTGATCGTTGCTGAATATTCTACAACACCAATACTTGATTTCCGAAGATCCCCAATGTTCAAAAGGTCATAAATTCAAGAAGATATTCCTTCTAAAATATACTAATTAGGCAAGCCTAAACAACAGGTTGTAACCGGTTGGAGGAGCCGAATTTCCGAATTTCAAGTGACAACGGCTATCTCATCTCAAACACTATAAATAGAGGTGTTCCCCACTGCATTTAACACACCACAACTAAGAGCAATCATCCTTCCATATACATTTCTTAAACATTTCTCGTAACAATCATTTCGAATCTTTAATCTTCATTCGACAAGCCTTCGATCATTCATCGAACTCTCCGACATTTGTATACACGTGTATCTCCGACATTTGTATACACGTGTATTTTTCAGGGAGTTAGTGAGGTTGTAAACTCTATATTGATTCGTAACATTTGTGGTTCAATCAAAGAGTCGAGAGAAAGTTAATTTCTCGATTACTTTTGAAATCGTAACATTTGTGGTTCAATCGTTTAGTGTCGTTACTCTGTGGGTAGTTCTTCCCTTAAGGAAAAGTGATTGTAAAAGGTATTTATGCCTTAAAGAAAGAAAAGTTGTCACGCCCCAAAATCCAAAAGACACGGATATCGAGGCATGACCTTTTTAAAAACAAAAGCAAAGAGAACCTGTTGGTACAAAATTAAAAATTTTAAAAGAAAACACAAGTGAGCTAAAGGAACTATTAAACAATAAATAAAAGCATGCCAAACGCGGCTACACGACCAAAAGGTTTTGACAAAATTATAAAAGAAAAGAAACGAATGTAAATCGCCCGTAGGCTACAACCTCAAAATGAACTAACTAAAAAGAAAGTGACTAAAGAAGCCCCGAACCCATGCAATACCGCGCTAATGCACCTAGCCAACGGCTCAAGCTAATTTGTACCTGAAAGACAAAATTGTAACGGTGAGTCCCACGCACATAACTAGACGGGACGGCACCACAGACACCGTCACTACATCCCATAAATGCAAGAACTCACAAATTCTACAACTACGATAAACGACGTATAAAACGAAATATAATGACATTCTACAACTACGATAATCTACGAATAAAAAGAATATAACGACATTCTACAATTACGATAAATTAAATAAATTAACTAACATCAACACACATCTAAAGCATACATGGACCTCTCACGCCACCTACCCCGGTCCATAAGGTAGGTCATTCCCTATCCCTTCGGCCGTCATATGTCCCCGGAATTAGGGAGAGACATAGACCATTGCAACATAAAAGTAGATTTATAGTGCGCACTTGGACCTCTCACGCCACTCGCCCCAGTCCGTAAGACGAGTCATTCCCTATCCCTTCGGCCGTCATATGTCCCCGGAATTAGGGAGAGACATAGACCATTGCAACATAAAAGTAAATAGTGCACACTGGGACCTCTCACGCCACTCGCCCCGGTCCGTAAGACGAGTCATTCCCTATCCCCTCGGCCGTCTTCTGTCCCCGGAATTAGGGAGAGACAGAGACCATTGCCACTACAGCTAACACACAAGGCCTCGGCCAATGATATAAATCTAACCAATTAACACAATCTCATACGTATAAATATAAAGGCCTCGGCCAATAATATTATACTAATCAAATAACACCACCACATACGTCACATAACGTAATATAACATAACACATAACCATATGTACTAAATTCGCAACTAGCCAAACAACTCCAATAACGTAAAATCTCATTCGGGCATTTTAACAAACACCTTGTATGCATAAACTACAATTAACCATTATTCACCATAAATTCATCCAATACCATCAACAACTATATAATCCCATAAACAACTAATAAATCATGAAAACCCATCCATAATCTCGCTAATTCGAAATAAACATATCTAAGGCTTCAACCTCTACAATTTAAATAATGGAACTAAAACTACAACAAATAATCCCAATTAACAATTTAAGAACACAATTAATATAAACGGTAAAAACCCCCAATTTATAATAAACACAAAACCAAAACCTAACATACACCCTCGTCTAGTCGCAATGGATAACTCCCGTTACCTTAGAGCGTAGAGGAGATGCTTCCGGTATGAACCCGCTAATGGTGGTTTCCTTCTTCTTCTCTTTCTTTTCTTTTCTCTCTTTTCTCTCTTCTTACTCTTTCTCTCTCTTGCTTACTAGTTTACTGAATCTTATCTGTAGAAAGTGGCTGAAAAGAGTTTATAAAAGCTGTTTTGATAAAGTTTGAGGTAACGAACTATTTGGTCCCCAAAGTTATAATAGTTAACTATTAATCCAAAAATATAGTTTTACTAGTCAAAAATAACAAATCTTTAGAAACAAAACTATTGGGTCCTTTTTATTTATAAAATTAGTAACAGGTTTTAAAAATAAGGTTTTTCGGAAGAGTTTCGGTTTTTGGCTAAAAATTAGTCGAGTGACCGGTTTTTGATAAAATTTTGAATAAAACGCTTTTGGATAAATTAAATCATAATAAAAACCATTTATAAGAATACAGGATGTTACAAAAGTTGTAACGGGTACGCTGCTGTTGATGGAAGAGTTATAAAATCTCAAGATCATATTGGACTTGGGGATAACATAGTTTTTCGTTGAGGCGAACCAGGATAACTCTATATTATTTACTTACCGTTATTACTTCATAGTACATATATTTCTATATTGTATTGTTTATATTTATATGCAGTGTGCAAAAGAGATCCGAAATCGAAGCGTTAGATCACTTCACTGTTAATTTGATTATTACGTCGATAGCTGGAATCGATCTATCTGATATAATAGTAATATAGATCTGTCTTATATATATTATATATTTGTTCTTGAGTTTAGAGTAGATACTTTTGAAAGCAACTAGATCGGGCTATTCCGCAAAAAGTGTCAATTTTTTTTTCAAACCTATTCACTTGTTTCTAGGTTTATGTACGGGAAAAAATATGTTTAGTGTACTGTACTAACAATGTTTCATGATTTAGGTATTGTAGTACCAATTTTAACAATTAAGGTACCAAAATAAGAAATTTGTCACAATTGAGGATCTACCATTAAACAAAATGATGAAATTGCAGTTACATTCTGTTGCCTATCACATGGTGAGTTTAATTGTATTAGCAATTGTCAAAAATAGATCCCAAAAGTAAGATATAATGACTGCAATTTCATCGATTTATGATGTTAGTCCCTTAATTGCATAAAATTTCATAGTTTGATAACTCAATTGTTAAAATTGGTAGTGAAATACACAAATCGTTAACCACTAATAGTACAGTACATTAAACATGTTTCTTCCAGTTAATCTACATTTGGGCTAATAAAAAAAGAACCAAAAACTTATTGGAATGCATTAATAATAAACGACTTCATTTTAAATAAGCATAGGGAAACGAAACTTTATCAGAAACTTAAAAAAATATCATTTTGTACTTGGTGAGTAGCGACATAAGTATGACATTAGATTTGTCTAATTTGCCAGTAGAATATGGAAAAATAATGAAAAAGTAAATACTATTGTGTACTTAATTAAATAAAACTCACACTCTAAAATACTTTTAAAGATTAATTCATATGATACATGATGCTACTACACAAACTACATGATGTTACTTATTTTTACTTTTATTAATTTTTAGCGTTGATGCTAGATGATGTTACATCATATGATTCATATATAATAAATGTTAAACATGACTTGAGAATCCGGGTTTTTAAAATTTAAGTATGTTTTTATGTAGTAATCAATTATTCTCTCATATAATATCTTGACTTTAGTGTTTTTTTCCTACTTAAATGTGACTACCATATGTTTGAATTAATACACGCCATAAAAAACTAAAAAGCTTTCACACAAATAAGTGTGGTAGGTCTCTCTACAGATAACATTGATAAATTACAAAAGGAACAAATTAACAAATTTACAAATTTGAAAATTCGAAAATATATCTTTAGCAAAACAATTTAGTAACTAAATATATTAAACTAATGCAACATTTAATATTTGGTTACCCGCACCGAAAACCGACAGATCCACTACACATACAGGTATGTGTCGGATATAGTTAATCAATAAAATCTGTAGACCAGCACTGGACCGCACCGTGCAAAAGATGAGAGAATCGATGAAGCAGCTACAAGCATGTTCGAAAAACACCAGATGGGGTAAAATTGGCATCCCTACCCTACCTAACTAATGATAAAAAAAAAAAAAAAAAAAAAATTAGAAGTCATTATTTTGTAATTAAGTTCATAAGTTAATAGGATGTATTTCAGGATGAAAGAAGTGTGATGTTATAAGTTTGACTAGTAATAAATTGAAAAGTAAATGGGGGCATATAAAAGAGATGACCAAAACGTACCAATTAAAGAGAGAGTGAGCCATGCATGGGTATGTATAGTAAGTGCATTGTAATAGTTTGGTAATGTGTTGTTTGTATATGTAATGCTCATACGGTATTTGCCCTCTTCATATTCATATGACTCTCTCTATATCTATATATATTGACTCTTCGTGTGACTCTCTTTCCCTCTCCTTCAGGCCGCTCACTCATCCATCTGTAGGTACATTTTGACAAGTTTACTGTCACTCATATCATGTACATACATTTTATATATGTATATATTTATATACTTCGTAGTGATATTCTTATATTTGATGATTGGATTTTCTTATGTCTGTTGTGATCCCTTTCAATCTTTTTCCCGCGGTTAAACTCATGCATTGATCTAGAAAACGAATTCATTTTATTGTTTAGATGTTATTTTCATAAGTAAATTAAGGGGCGTGATTGATGATGACAGTGGTATGATCGTGAATAAATATATTTGAGTTCTGTTTTGAACTGGAATTTTGCTTTTACTTAACACATTTGGTATAAATTAAAGATTTTAAATGCATTGAAATGAATTAGCTTCACAAATGCTTTAGCTTTTTATTTTAAAATAATATGGTTTAGAGATTTTAGGGGCTGGTTTTTTAAAGCTTTAGGGATAAACTGGAGGCTTGTTTGGATCATCGGATGCCTCATTTGAAATTATAAGCTGGCTTATTTGAAATTAAAAAAAAACAGTGACTTCATCCTGTTTAGAATATTTGCAATTTTCTGGCCACACAAGCAAAAGAAGCTGAAAAAAGAGTCTTTTAAAAAGATGGGGATTAAAATATGGATTAGTATAGAGGGTGATGATTCTGATGATTTGCCTGAGAATAGATCAAGGTTTATTTAGTCCACTCAATAGAGCAAAAAACATGGAAATTTTAAGGCCATCTCCTAGCTAGACTTCCTAAACTAACAAATGTTTAACCATTCTGTGATTTTCTTATGCAAATTGGGGCGTTCTTGAGTGTAAAGGCTACGCCTAAGTTGAGATCTTTATAATTCCATTTTCTGGATCTGGATGTGGCTGCTTTTACTAAAACCTTATTACTGATATAATTATCAATACTAGTTCTACTTTGTAGGAGAAAGTTCATAACTTGATTTGAAAATACTCAGAGAACATAACATTACATGTTACAATTGTTTAAACTGATATTCTTCTCTAAAAGTCGATTAAGGAACGGTTCCTCTTGATGAATTATCGGAAAATTTCAAGGTTCTTAATTTTATCATATACCAGTATATATTGTTCAAAAAGTGCCATTTCATGATAACTCGGGCTTCCTCTGAACATGTTTGCCATTTCATATATTGGTTTATGTGCTGTTTCACACTTGAAGAATTGTAAAATTCAAAGCTCAACTCTTTTTCATAGGAAACTGTTTTTTGCTACTACGCTGAATTCTTTTTTTCTAAATCTGAATCTGCTTGCTGAGACACTAATATATAGCTTCCTTGATTAGTTTAGTCCGGTAACAAGGGTTTCTTCAATGAAGTCTTTACTTTTGCCATCTTACTGAATAACCCACTCTATGGAGAAAAGAATCAATGAGGCGGAGTTTGATGAGTTTGAGAAACTCCTAGGTGAGATCCCAAATGTAACCTCTGAACTCACTAACGGAACACTTAATACAAACGCTTTAAAAGATCGAAGTTTTTATGACGAAAAATTATCTGCAAAACATTTCCAACAGTATGAGGATCTGAAGCTACCAAATGACCAATCTCTCGCCTCTGCATTTACAGAATTGAGCTTCAATGACACATCATCACTGGTGTATGGGAAATATCCTAATGTACCTAATTTTGATCATCTCTCATCCTTAGGACCCTCATTGCAAAACAATTTTACGAGAGTTGATCCAGAAATTGCCTTTCAGTTCTTCCCAAATATGCCTAATTTTTCACAGGTCGAATTTCCCGTTTTCCCTAACCAGCCACAAATGTGTTACTTACATACGCACGGAATGTACCAGCAGTACTTGGGTATGACACCTCACCTCAGAGCTCAGCACCCGATTTTAACTGATAGGAGTATGGCACCGCATCTCCTTATGAGCCAGAGTTTTCGAAATTCATGTGATAATATCAATTTCGGGATTTATAATCAAGAGCAGGACAAGGCAAGTAGTGTCTCAAGGAGGTTTTCAGAAAATATGTTGCCGAAATCCCTTGGATTAAATTCTCTCAGGAATGAACTTTTTCGCGATGTGAACCAAAAAGGAAGATTTTTATCGAACAGTCACTATAAAAAAAGTTCGTCTGGTTTGTGTGATGATTTGAAAAGAAACAGTTTAAGACCAACTTTTCAGAACTGTAGCTCCAGCTCTATTGATGAGGTGGTGGGTAGAATATACTTTATGGCCAAGGACCAAATTGGTTGCCGCTTTTTGCAGAGAAAGTTCGCCGAGCGAACGGGAAAAGATGTGGGGATTATTTTTAATGAGATCATTCCTCATATTGTTGAGCTCATGACAGACCCTTTTGGGAATTATCTTGTCCAGAAGCTTCTAGAAGTTTGTAATGAGGATCAACGTATGCAGATTCTCCGTGCATTCACTGGGGATATTATCCGGATTTCGTGTGACATGCACGGGTACTTTTCTCGTATTAAAGTTATTAGGATCTTTGGTACTACTATCCCAATTTCAACTTATATTGTCATTTACTTTTCTTAATATTAACTAATATGTTTCAGTTCAACTATTTGTTGTATTAAACTAAACCCAGTGAGAAAAATGAAAACATTCATTTTGTTGGTTTATGAAATTGGGAAGCTTTTAGAGCCAATCTTTAAGATATCAGTTGTTTTCAGAAACCAATTGTACCGCAAACAAGTAAATCTTTTTATAAAAAGGAAAAAACCATATAACACGGCGCAACCTTGAAGTTTGTTCTATTGGTGGTCTGATAGGACAGCACTCATGGCATCCGGAGAATCGCTTTTGCATTTAGAAATTGAGAAAAAAAATACATTATAACAAAAAAAGAAAACTACTGGCTCATTTAAGAAAAACTAGCCAAGAGATGAGAGAGAAAGTTCATCCACCTAACCAATTTACAAACTATGAGACACTTCTCTTAGCATCTTACTCATGTAACTAAGGACAATTGAAAACTAGACAACCAATAAAACCAATCAATTACTTTTGTTCCAGTAACGTATCGTGTTCAAACATCTATTAACTTCTTGATAGTTTACCAAAGACTTTATAATTGACAAAATCAAATGAACGCGGTGCTAGAGTAACACTCTAATTATAGCTCTGGAAGATAATACACCTAGTATGCTTCGTGCAGTGATTTTCTTTCAGAAGACATTTGTTACTAGCATTGCCAAGCCCAGCCCAATTATGAGTTTGTAATTTTTCTCACATTTGTTTTTCAGTATCTGCTGAACTTATTTGTTATGTGCACAGAACTAGAGCCATTCAGAAGATTATTGAAACTCTAAGGACACACGAACAGTTTTTGCTAGTTATTTCCGCTTTGAAGCCTGCTCTTGTGATCTTAATGAAAAACATAAATGGTAATCAAGTTGCGCAGAGATGTTTGCAGAATTTATCGCCTGAATACAGCGAGGTAAGAATAATTTTATCTGGTGTACATCATATATATATTCATATACAGTATTTGCATTCAAGTAGAAGACAAAATACAACTTACATTGACTCTAAATCTCTGTCATTTTGCTACAATTACATTTTTATAATGTTGTCATTGTCTAGTATTGGTGTCAGAGCATATGAGGTTGTTTATAACGAGTAACAAAATATATAGGCAAGGAAGATGTATCAAATATTAAGCTATAAGATTTACGGGTCAAATATATGATTAAAGATGGTATCTCATTTCAAAATTGGATAAGCTCAGCAATATAAAGCTAGCTTTACGCATACATATTGTCTGTCTTTTTGTAAAATTGAAAACTACAATTATAAATCGTGTTTGACTTCTTTTGCAGTTCCTTTTTGAAGCTGCTTTTGCTAGTTGTATTGAACTTGCAACAGATCGTCATGGGTGTTGTGTTCTACAAAAGTGTCTTAACCATTGTGAGGGTGAGAAATGGCATACGCTTATGTGCCAAATCACCTCAAATTCCTTAATTCTTGCGCAAGATCAATACGGGTATCATAATAATTTATTTGTTTGTAGTCCTATTTGTGCATATTTTTCATCTTTATTCCCATCTGATGAAATAAGTGATTTTTTTACTCAAAAGGTTTATTATTTTCTTACTATGAACTGTTTGATCTCATTCATGTCCAAGTTGAACCAATGAATACTGGGAATCAATGACCTTGTATTCGTAAAATAAGATTGTTATTTAGCAATACGACTTGCTTCAAGTTAGTAAGGAAGAAGAATTAAACTTCTATAGTTGTCTATATAAAATTGGCTTCACAAGAAAAGAGAAGAAATCTAATAACCGTTTTCCTCCTTACAGGAACTATGTGGTGCAATTTGTGCTTAAAACGCGAGTTTCATGGGCAATACTTGATGTTCTCAATCAACTTGAGGGCAATTACGGTGACCTTTCGATGCAGAAACACAGCAGTAATGTGATAGAAAAGTGCCTAAAACATGCAAAAGAGGAAAAACTATCCTGTATTATAAAGGAATTGATAAGGGATCATCATTTTGATCAAATTTTGCAAGACCCATTTGGAAATTATGTTATCCAAGCAGCTCTGAAGCGCTCAAAGGTTAGTTTTGATATTGGTATTAACATAATTTTTCAATATTCTGTTATCATGGTGTTGAAAAAACAAAGCTTCAAGAATCACTGGTTATGTATTTTAACTGTTTCTTAAGAATATTAGGCAACTCTCCACGGTGCATTGGTGGAAGCAATAAAACCCCATATCCCATTACTCAAAACCAGCCCATATGGAAAGAATGTTCTTCAAGCCATAGCCTGAAAAAGTCAATTTTAGTGCAAGGATAGTTTTGCTTGGCCTTTCTGTGTTATATTCTATGTTCTACCGCTTGGCATTATTTGACAGAACAGTTCTCTAACGTCCCAGTGGTTTCGGATGAATCTGTGAAATCTGTAATAAAACAATAAAGAGAAGCCATGAACACGCTTGTTTTTTTCTCCGTCTTTTAATTTTTCGGCTTACAAGTTGATGAACACTGTTTAGAGCTAGAGTTGTGTTTATGTCAGTGGGGAAGAAATCTGTAACGGTAACTCCTAATTTTGGCACTTGTAACATATTCTGTGTTGACTGTGGGAAAATATGACCGAATATTATGCTCCGTTTTAGAATTTTACATTCTTTTTGTTTACAAATAAAGTTTTATGATTGATTTGGATTTGTTATCAACTTTGTTTTGGGTAAGAGAGGAGGCTTTAAGTATGAGGCTCATGACCCATATTTCCAGCCACATATTTCTGCATAACTTGTGAAATCCTTTCATCTTCTTCAGTGTTGCCAACAAATTTAACTATAGTTAGTTGAATTTTATGAAATTTCATTAGACCTAAAGCAAACCATTCCAATTTCAATTCACAAGTCCAACATAAATAAAATTAATCTGGATTGCAACTTCAAGCTTTTTGAGGCTACAAACAAAAATAGACTGGTAATGAGCCAATGCAAATTCATCTCGAGCTCGACTTTATTTCTCCTCCTCGATTAAAAGAAAAACTAATACAGTAAAGCATATAAACAAAACAAAAACAAATTCAGGAAAATAAAGTGGCAAACCTACAAGAAACTCGTGAATGGAAAACTTTGATTTTTAGAGGGTTTTAATTATAAGTTGAAAAGGGTTCTCGGTCTCCCTAAAAGAAGACTATGAGAATAATCCACGACAGTTCAGTCCATATAAATTAATAAAGAATAAAATAATCCCAAGAAATTTTTTAAATCAAGTTAACTGGAAGAAATTAAATATTGAGTGTTTTAAGTTATAAGAAGGGTATCGATCAAAAGCTTAGGCGACCACAAAAGCAATAGAATTCCAGTTTATAACAATCAATCAAGAAACTTCATCCCAGAATCAAGAGAACTTTAAGTTTTGAATGTTTAAATTGGGAAAATTATAGTTTTGTACACGGACCTATTAAACTGCATACTCACCTTTCAACATTAACAATTTGCATACTCGGCTAATACACGCAAATCAATCAACGTACCGCCGTTAAAAAAGATAACATAAATATATAAACTTCACATGTGATCACTCTTATCCGATATGCAAAATGACTGATTTACCCTTAAAAAATGCACATGTGATCACACATGATCAGATTTAATAGAAATATATTAACATAAGTTAGGTAAGATTTGTTGATTGGATGAAATCATATAGGTGGGTATACAAATTATTAATGTTGAAAGGTGGTTATGCAGTTTCTTAACCACCAATAGGTCGGTATACAAAACTATAATTTTTCCGTTTAAATTTAGAAGATTCCCACCAAAAGCAGTGAAATGGAACCCCCAATCAATTGAAACTTTGAAGAAAACAATACGTGATGGAAGAAATGCTTTTGTCAACATAAAACTTTTAGACTTATGAAGCCATAAATGTAATAAGTTCAGTTCATATTCAGAAAGGGAGAACAAGTGACCATCTAAGTCCTGAACTTCTAAATTTGTTACATGCAGTGACAAATTCAATAAAATTCCAATTTAAATGTAAATTGAAATCTAAAGTGCCAAATAATGTCAATATAGTAGTGATACATTCAATTGCGGAACCAGGATTCCGTGGTGGGTGGGGCTCGATTGTATCTATATACTATTTTTGTAATCATGGGGTTGCTGAAAGTCTATCGCCAACTTTTTAACAAAATATATGGAAAAAAAATCAAGGTTTTTACAATATGGGAGTGTTTTAGTATAGCATGTACCTATTTCCTCTCCTGGATATATTGTGCTTGTTTGTCTGAAGTCGAAGATAATGAAACCAATTTGCTTCTAAACACGAAACCCAAAGATTGTGGAACTTGCCAAAAATGAAAAAACTACCAACCCTTAAAGAAGAATGTTTATGAACAATTGTTATTTAGCATTGTACGAAAAAATAACGAGCTCTCTCCCTCTAAAATTCAAAATCCTAAAACCTAAACAGTAAAGGTTAAAGCCGCCTCCGCTTAGGGCGGGGGAGCCACCATCGCTCATCCTTCCCCTTGGTCGTCTTTCCTTCCCTCACCCCCTTCCCTATATCTCCTCAACTTCATCTTCGTTGTCTTCTATCATTCTCATCCCCATATTAATCCTCCTCTCCCATTTTATTGAAAAGTTGATCCGCTCATTCGTAGGACGAGTCTGACCTCGTGCCAGTTCGTCTGGCATCTCACTCAAAATACCGGTTTAGATTTCATCTATTAGTAACTTTTCACTCTAAAGGTTAGTAACCGACAAAGATAAAAAAAAAATTGCAAAAAATTATGCGATAAATCCTATATCGAGTAAGTTCTCTACGTCTCTTTGGATTAAATCGGGTGTACGGTCGTGCTTTTGGGTCTTAGTATTTATTATGAATATTCAGATCGGGTTAATTACAGTGTTGCCACCCTGATGTAACTTATTATCAGTCTTACTAATTAGATATCTAAGGCCCTCTATTGTACCATTCTAACCAAAGCAAATTACAAATTCAAGAATTGTTAGTAAGTATACTCGATGAGAGATCTGTTTCTAAAAAAAGGTTTAGTCAAAAAGCTTATGATATCAACATATGTTGCCACAAGACGTGAAAAGGTTTGGAACAACAACATGAACTGTGTAGAAGTATAGATGTAAATCAGAAAATTAATTTATTCCCTTAGCACTTCTATTAGTTCTTGAAAGTCTTTTTTTATTGTTTTTAAGATTATGTTGTAATAAGATTGTTTCGATCCTTCATTATTATTATTAATGAAATAGTGGGTCTTCATATGGGTGAAAGTGGTACAATTAACATTGGTAATTGCATTATACAATTAGCGTACCACACAAATATGGTACTACAAATTTCATAACATTACCGTACCATACTTGCGGTATACCACAAGTGTGGTACGATAATGGTATGGTACGGTACAATTACCACATCGGTAGCGCCATAAAAAAATTAGCTACTAGTTAGTCCTATCATATTATATTATACATATAACGATCTTCTATTCAATTTGATGTTATTTGTTGAATTTGGTTGGTAACCATGAATTATCAGTTTTTGAAACAAGTATGATATAGAGTAAAAAAAAAAAGTAGCGAACTTGTAACTCAATCATTAAATTACAATTCTAGCCAAGTCATAACAAGTCAGTGAGGGCTTAGTAATAAATCCAGTGATTAAAGTTAAAAAGTATTAATCTTAAATCTACTCAATACAAACTACATAAGTACAACAAAATTCCACAAATCATTGAGTATAACAACCGATTCTGCCTTTAGATCATTTAAATAAAATCAATGTACAGACATATTAAAAATCGAAGGCATATAATAAACTAGTAAAGCAATACTATTTAATAACATAATGCATAATTTACTACTCCTATTTAGATTAAAAATGAATATATTAGATTTAAAAAGAGAAATGGTACAAAATGATACGTACCGTGATATGCTAAAATTTGATACCACTATCGTACCATTATTATGAGCGGTACAGTATTACCGTACCACAGTGTAGTAATATCATTAAGTGCGGTATTGATGGTATGGAATGGATGGTATGAGCGGTTGGTTGTTATAGAGTGGTATACCATTCCACCCCTCCCCATCAATTTATATAAAAAAATATATATGACAAAGTAATTGGGTAACATTCTAATAAAGGGTTGGCTAGTGCGTAGAGTATGATTTACACAAAAAGATTAGATTCTAATGGATTATGAAGTTTAAATTATTTGTTTACAATCTATATGGAAATAGACGCACCATCGGTGGAATTGTAGTATGTCGTTTTAGTAGTTGTGTCTTGACTACATTGAGCGATAAATTTTCTACTCCATTCTTATATTGTACATTTTTTGTTTATTAAACATGACTGTTGCAAGATAATTATTTAGTAACTAACTGAGTAAAATAATTAATATTTTGTGATCATGGATATTGTTTATGCTTTTTGTTATTATTACTAGTTATACATGTATGGATGTATTTATCGTTTTGATTCATAAAAAGAGTGAGATTAATATCCGAGTCAATAAATTCAATGAGTTGGATGTCGACCTTATTTAGATGATGTTTATTAGTAATAAAAGAAATCCACTTGCCATCAGATTGATGATACTCTCTCAAGAAATATTATAAGTTTTGTTCATATTAAACATTGTAGGTGGATTTAGAATCATGTAAAACAAATTAGGCGTGTAAGTTTAGGGACAATATGTTTATTAAATACAATGTGAGCTAGTGATTTCATATAATAAATGAGTATCTGTCAATCTTTACGCTGGAGATGATAAACATGTGTCTGACATTAGATACGAAATAATATTTTCGGGATTAATGGTCAGAGATTGAGATTAATAAATCATGATATTAGGTGGAATAAATCATAATTAATAAAATAATGGGTAAATCTCGATTGATTAAGATTTGACCTTATTTGATAGGGGAGATATCAAGTCTTTATTAGTAGCTCTATCATAATGAGCAATCATGTCCCTATTTTATCTCATACATAACACGTTCCTATGACAGAAAACATACAACTCATAATCATAAAATCTCACTCGCTTGTAGAGAGAAAAAGTTTTGGGTCTGCCTAGTGATACGAGATCGACCGGGGTGGATCTATCTAATCAGGTTTTTAAAAGCCAAACTAAAGACCGCGACCCGTCACCTATAAAGAGGTGGGAACCTTGGTATGATTAGTTGGTATGAAACCGCGACCCGTCACCTATATAGAGGTGGGAACCTTGGTATGTGAAGACGCCATAAATGGTTATGGACTACTGAATGATAAGTCGGGGGTGAACGCCACAAGGTAAGAACTTGATAAGTTCGGAAAGTTCAATGAAGAAACAAAGAGAAAACTCTCAATTATATTTAATCAAAATCTGATTTACAATGCCATGAAATGGCTCTTATTTATATTTGGAACAAGCCTCCAAGCATTTGAAAAGTTTTAGAAAAACATTAAATAACATAGGTTCAAAGTATGATTGACATATGACCTTCTAACTTACTTAACT
This sequence comes from Primula vulgaris, assembly GCA_963920805.1. Taxonomy (NCBI): domain Eukaryota; kingdom Viridiplantae; phylum Streptophyta; class Magnoliopsida; order Ericales; family Primulaceae; genus Primula; species Primula vulgaris. Next base: position 21,865,883 of record OY987214.1, on the reverse strand, counting down.
ACTTCAAATTCAGCAGTATAATAGTAAATACAATGCATTTGAGTTAAACAACTCAAGAATGAGTTTAAACCTTCAATTAATTTGTGCCCCTTGAGTTTTAGTTCATGAATCCTTGTAATAGATGTGAAAAATCTGCCACTATGCATTAATATCTTTGAAGATTCAGCCACTTTATAATCAAGCACTAATAACCAGAAATTACCCCAAGAGTAGTGTCTTGAATAGCTCCAATCTGATTCACCAAGTTCCGAGCTTCGTTTGAACTTGTCTTAAGCTTCGATTTCCTATAATCAGCCCATATGTCATGTATTAACCTGTTTAGCGCTTCTTGGAACCTTTTAGCCTTTGATCTTGTTATTGGTCCGATAGGAACTTCCAATGAATTTTTAGGTATAGGAACCATGATCACATCAGACTCCCTCTCTTGAAAAAGATTTGTTCTGAAATCGGAACCTGTGAAAAAACAAGTTAGAATTATCAAAGTTTTCACTAACATCATGCTTACCTTGGTACTTCATTTTGTCTTTGATCTCTTTAAGCATTAAAATTTTCTTTTCTTTTATTAGTAGGAAGCTGAGCATTGTTGGGGTATACCATCCTTGCATCAAACACATATCTCCTGGCTCGAACACAACTTTCTTAAACTCATTTTCAAATTTTCGAAAATCAAAATGTTCATTTTTTACGTTAAAGTTCTTTCGATCCTTTTCATGAATTTGTTGCTTTATAGACTCAACACTCGTTTTGACAACAAATCTACCATAATCAACCATAGAAAATATAGTTAACTCCAATGAAGCTGAAGGATTCAAACCACACAGAAACCTAGAAGGATGGTACGTATCACATGAAAATTTATCATGTTCCAAATACTCTTTCCACGTACTCAAATTGTTTTGAATTATATCATACGACAAGCTAGTTAAATTCACATGAACTAAATTTGTTGGATCATCAGTTTGGAGCTAACAAGTGATATAAAAGAATAACTTACGTATTAACTTGCACCAAAAATAATAACAAAAATAGCTTAATAACTTTGGGTTTTTGTTCAAAGAAATATTTTTCGACTTGTAATGGATTCTTAAAATTTCTTTAAAGAGTAAAATAGCATCACAAGTGGTTTTATTACAAGATATAGCATAAACAGACCTACAAAGTCTATCAACCACCCGAAAAGCAAATTCTACATGGCATGTTTCAAACACAATTTTACATTTAGATTTAGTTAAGCGTAACACATGAACCATATAAATAACAAGTAAAGCCCTTAGCAATGAATATGCAACCTGAGGCTTCGTTTTAAATTTGGCATGCTTATAGGTAACAATTTCCCTACCAACTTTGTCCAAAATATTTCCTTTAATACGGTAGAGTAAAACCAGCTTATAGTCACAATAATTAAACTTCTTGAGATAAGAACACAAATTTTCAAATATCAAAAACCCAAAAATCATATTTGAATGCTCAATATCATATTTTAAGAGTTTGTTGTAGAACATATTCTTTTCAAAGTATGTAAACACAACGATAATCCTAATGACTTTTATCTCCTGAATAACCAATCATCTCAAATAATTAGGAACATTAATTAACTCAAATGGTCTAGCAAACATATATACATGTAAAGCAAAGTGTCCTATTACATCACAACCATGAGTTACTCTAACAAACAAATAAGATAATAAACAACTAATCTCATTCAATTCATGCGTTTTGAGCAATAACGAGTCTTCCCTATTAAGGTGTTCAATTGCTACTTTGTCAAAAGAACCGAGTACACTTGCGAAATAAGAATCATCAATATATATCCTTAATGTATCGAAACCATGTAATTGTGCAACTAAAGTTGAATGCAACGTATACCTTTTCGAGAGCACATCAGCCATTATATTCTCATTACCTTTGTTATACTTGACTAGAAAAGAATATGTATCAATGAACTTCACCCATTTGGCATGTCTTTTGTTAAATTTTTTTTATACCTCGTAGGTGTTTTAACAATTTATGATTAGCTTGAATCACGAACTCCTTGGGCCAAAAATAGAATTGCCAAGTCTCTAACGCCCTCGCCAATACATGTAACTCCTCGTCATATGTTGGATAGTTTAGGGCTGCCCTGCTAATCTTTTCGCTAAAATATGCAATGGAACGTCCTCCTTCCGTTAGTAAAACTCCAATACCTGTTCCTGTAGCATCATACTCAATGTCAAAATACTTTGGAAAGTTAGGAAGTATAAGTAAAGGCATTTTAATAAGTTTATCTTTAATTAAGTTGAATGTCTCAGTTTATTCATTCTCCCACTTAAATTCAATATTCTTTTTAATCAATTTAGGTAAAGGTGCGAGTAAGCTACAAACATCTTTTACGTACTCACCACGCGATATAAGAAATATAATATACCTTCTTGAGAGTTGATCAACTACGACATCTGTTTTACATCGCTCGTAGGTTACGTAAAGGCCAATATCAATAAAGTACTCCAACTGGATATGCATCTTACCCTTCTTGCGTTGACAAGTCTGAATTCCAATTCCCTCTTTCGCCTTAACAAGGTGTTCGATTCCCTTAAATTGTCGCAGCCCAATAGCAATCTCACGGGGAACTAAAGTTTCACCAACCTGTAATAGATGTTGAAAAACACTAGGAAAACAATAATAGTCATTAGCGTTAGTCTTTAAACAATCCTCACTTGATCTCACATAAATGCTCACTTTTTTTGTCTCTTTTCTTTCCTCTCCAAGCATCTCTCCTTCTTCTCTCTCTTTTCTTTCTCTTTTTATCTCAAATTTTTTTAAACTCTCACTCTCATTCTTTTCACTCTCGTTTTTCTTTTCACTCTCATTCTTTTCTTTTCTCTCTTGTTTCTTTTCACACTCATATTTTTTTTCATTTTCTTTTAACCTCACTCGATCTTCAATTGTCATGATACACACCTCTTCATTAACAAAATATCTGGTCTTAAAGGCGTTTACTTCTTGTAATTCCAAATCGCTCCTAATCATTCCATCTAACGAGTTAGGTATGGCTTTAGTCTCCGCATCAACCAACTTATCTTTTTCGTTAACATCATTAACAAGCTCATGAGCCGATGCACTTTTAATTAAATCACCATTGTTTGGACATATACTATCATCGAGATTTCTTCTAAAAACTTTAAAGCATTCATCAAATATTTTTCCATAATATCAAGTTTTAGTTTTACCTTAGTTCAAAGTGATCATCTCCTTTTCGTAGTTCAAGATATGAACTTTAGGCTTCGAATAATGTTTGTCATCCATTTCACTCCATGATGGCTTTTATTAGAAAAACTTCCAACTCGCATTGGGCTGATCGTCGTCGATTTGTGTTTATGAAACTCTTTGTTTTTAGTTTTCGATTTCTTTGGTTGGACTCTTCGTCTTTCACACAAGGTAGGAACCTTTTGTTGCTGTTTATTAGGTGCGTTTTGTAGCCCATCGAGTCATTTGTTTAATTGCTCGAAATCATTCTTAGTCATTTTCCGCATCTCACCCATCATGGTCTCCATTTGTAACTTCATTTCAGTCTCTCCCGAATCCATTTGAAATTCTTTTCGCTGCAAATAAGATGTTAGGATAAAAATTAAATGGACCTCACACACTTCATCGCGTGTTTACACTCAATAATATGCACTCGTCACTCGTGTATCACTCAATTGACTTTTACCCTCGAATGATCTCACACACTCTGTCTTTTTCTGCTCAAATATAAACTCACTCACTTAGCCTTATCCACTCTTAGTTTCCTCTATAAGTTCTCTATGAACTTAATAAACCACAAGATTCTCCTCGTAGCGTTTATATAAGAGAAATGCTTAGCGATCAGATTTTTTTTCTTTTGAAGTATGGGGATTTTTAAAACACTTGATGGACGGAATATTTAGTGATGGATATTATAATGATTCGAATAAAGAAATTTAACATTCCTCTTTTTTTATTTTTTTGTTGGCATTTCTATTTTTTTTTGTGCTCTTTTAGAATATGATTTTTCTTTTATTTTTATTTTCCTTCTTCTATATTTTTTTATATCTATTTTTTTTAATGAGGATAACAAGACTCAACAACGAAATATAAATGACTCTTTTTTTTTTGGCAGACAACTTATTAGAACCCAACAAGCAGATTTATTTATTTTTTTAATTCTTTTATTTTTCGATAACAATAATAAAAAGGATAGATAAAACCAGAATAGATCCTAAGCTCTGATACGAAATGATACAAGATCGACCGGGATGGATCTATCTAATCAGGTTTTTAAAAGCCAAACTAAAGACCGCGACCCGTCACCTATAAAGAGGTGGGAACCTTGGTATGATTAGTTGGTATGAAACCGCGATCCGTCACCTATATAGAGGTGGGAACCTTGGTATGTGAAGATGCCACAAACGGTTATGGACTACCGAATGATAAGTCGGGGGTGAACGCCACAAGGTAAGACCTTGATAAGTTTGGAAAGTTCAATGAAGAATCAAAGAGAAAACTCTAAATTATATTTAATCAAAATCTGATTTACAATGCCACGAAATGGCTCTTATTTATACTAGGAACAAGCCTCCAAGAATTTGAAAAGTCTTAGAAAAATATTAAATAACATAGGTTCAAAGTATGATTGACCTATGACCTTCTAACTTACTTAACTACTTCAAATTCAACAATATAATAGTAAATACAATGCATTTGAGTTGAACAACTCAAGAATGAGTTTAAACCTTCAATTAATTTGTGCCCCTTGAGTTTTAGTTCATGAATCCATGTAGTAGATGTGAAAAATCTGCCACTATGCATTAATATCTTTGAAGATTCAGCCGCTTTATAATCAAGCACTAATAACCACGAAATTATCCCTAGAGTAGTGTCTTGAATAGCTCCAATCTGATTAACCAAGTGCTGGGATTCGTTTGAACTTGTTTTAAGCTTCGATTTCCTATAATCAGCCCATATGCCATGTATTAACCTGTTTAGCGCTTCTTGGAACCTTTTAGCTTTTGATCTTGATATTGGTCCGATAGGAACTTGCAATAAATTCTAGGTATAGGAACCATGATCACATCACCTAGAGAAAAAGAGTCCACCCTCTCGTAAAAAGTATGAGACGAAGTGTTCCACACAGTTTTTTCTATCACAAAGTTCCCTATTTCCAACAAACACAAAATGGTGTGCGTATAGTAGCTCTATCATCAAGTTTTTATTAGTAGCTCTATCATAATGAGCAATTATATCCCTATTTTATCTCATATATAACACGTTCCATTCACATAAAACATACAACTCATAATCACAAAATCTCACTCGCTTGTAGAGAGACAAAGTTTTGGGTCTGCCTAGAGAAAAAGAGTTCACCCTCTTGTAGAAAGTATGAGACGAAGTGTTCCACACAGATTTTTCTGTCACAAAGTTTCCTATTTCCAACAAACACAAAATGGTGTGCGTATAGGGTTGAACCCTAATCAAAAACTAACCGTTGCTGTTACATGGACCTTAGTGAAATTTTAGTAAACCTGAAAAATTACAAACCCGGTCTTTTCCTATTTCAAATTCACAAACCTAGTCCCTGTAGTGTTTTTTCACAGCTAGGTCTTGTAATAACCTTTTCCGCCGCCGCCTCTGGATTCAACAAATATGAACAAGGTCAGAGCTCTGCCACCAGAGGCTAGCAAAGACAAAGATAGATTTGATGGAGAAAGACTGTGATGAGAAAGATAGATTCGATAGAGAGATAGAGATGAGAGAGAGAGACAGAACATATATGAGTGACACGAGTTCAAGGGAGTTGAATACCGTCAGAGCTCCGCCACTGTATTATGTTGGAGAAGAGAGTGATAGATTCACCTAAGCTCCAATAGCCATCGAGCTCATGGGAGAGAGCGAACGACTTCGACAATGGAGATCTATATCGTGACTACGACGATGACGGTAGAGGAACGGACCAACATGGTGGCGATGGTCGGGCCATAAGAGAGAGACCATTTCGTTGAATATAGACGGAGGACTTTCTATCTAGGAAAAAAATAAAACAAAGGGAGACCAAGCAGAAAAATACTCATTCCGTCCCTAAATAAGTGTCCATTATCCTAATTGTGATGTCTCAAAATAAGCGTACTTTTTCCTAATTTAGTAATAAAAAAAATAATACATGTACTATATTGTCGCTAAATATTGCAATCAATGCATTTCAAAAATCTAGAATAATAATAATTTGATGTAAAGTAGGCTATATTTTTAACTTTCAAATGCAATTAATAATAACTCTTAATATTTGACAAAAAAAAACATGGACACTAAAAAAGTGGCGAATGGAGTAAGTGTTTATATAGTCGAAAAAGTGATACATATGAGTGATGCAACTTATGATAGATAGTTTGTGATAATTAAAGTTGAAAAACTATACCATTCATTGTTTAATATTTCACCTCACCATTCCTACCCTCTTGCAATGTTTGGTTGCGGGTTTATTAACCCCAGAACTAGCAATCGGGTCTGCTGTTAACGAGATTTGAAATTTTTTCATCTAATCATCACTACATACTTGGAATATTTCAACAGCACAATCATATGGTATTGAAAATATCCTCAGTTGACATCATTTGATCTCCGGATGTATAGTCTGAAATTTAATTGTATTATCAAATAGAATATTATTAAGTTTCACCAAATTTAAAGTCAAATCCCGAAGGGCTGACGCAACCGAACAACGCTAATAGAAAAAAATAAAGGTTTATTATGCTTTATTACCACTAACTATGAATATTTTACCATTTGGTATCATGAATTAAGAGTTTTTTTTTTTTTTCTTTTAGTACTATCAACTATATACTTTGTTATCATTTGATATAATAACGTAAATAATTTGACTAAACAAATGTATATTTGATAGTGTTATATCTTTTAATCAAATTTTTGTATCAAATAGTAACAAGTTATATAATTTACTATACTTAAAAGGTAAAACTCGTATTTAATGCTATTAAATGATAAAACCAACATTAAAAGTTTAATGATATACTTACAAATTTAATGATATATAATAGGATAATAATCCAAAAGAAATAATGAAGAAGGGGGGGTACAATGTATAGTAAAATAAAAAAATATAAGCCGGCACTGGTGGGCTGTGTGGCTGTAGGGACCCATTCTAGTGCTGGTGCCAAAATGGCCAGCCTTTCGTCCGGACTCCAAATCTTTTATCCAATCCTCTTAAAAGTCTTTCAACATTCTACTTTTCCATTAGGTCTATCTTCGAAAGAAATGCAAATAAACACCAATAAACTAAGAGTTATATTTAAATAGCCCCTCATTAAATTTTATATTTAAACCTAACCTCATAAACTATCAAAGTTTTGCAATTAAATACCCATTTAACCCTTCTAAAATGGAAAAAATACGTTTACTATATCAAACTATGTTACTGTTAACGATTTGGGTCCCTATCTTTCAATTTTTCCAATTTGGTTATCACACTATAAGAACTTTCCAATTTAGGTATCACCGTCTAAATTAATCACGGAATTATGTCACGTGACAGCACGTGCTTGATAAACTTGAATGTGTGAGGGTAATTTTGTCATTCTTCACCAAAATATGTCATTATAGAACAATATTTTCTCAAATTTGGATTATGTGCTAATTTTTGTTATGTATGAAATTGAGGAAAACGTTTTTCTATGATAATATATTTTGGTGCAAAATGACAAAATTAACTTATCAAATTAACGTTTGTCAAATGTCATGTGACATGATTCCGTGATTAATTTTGACGATGATACCTAAATTAAAAAGTTATTATAGTGTGGTACCCAAATTGAGAAAATTAAAAAGTGTATAACCAAATCGTTAAAAACAGATAGTTTGTTGTATCAAACATATAAAAACCCCATCTAAAATGTTCCATACTTAGTGTCCATGAGTTGTTGTTAGGTCGTGGGTACCATGAAATGAAAAGGGATGCGCATGTATCCCCTAATTTGAAAGAAATGTTATTTTTTCTATAAGAAATTTCAAAAACTATTAAAAAATAGTGTGTATTGCAACCCATAAAATAACATTTTTTATTTAGCAATACAATAATATTGATTTTTCGTCTTTTGGTTCTGCTTTTGATCTTAGTTAATTCGTTCTATGGCATCTCTATTTATTCGATGCATGTTTTTTTAAATAACGGCTAACCCAAAAAACGTAATTTAGTTGGTTTACAATTTTTTTAATAACACACCACAAAATTCTTTCCAAAAAAATCATGTAATTGTTCATTCAATTTGATGATCAGTTGCAGAAAAATAAATGCAAGAAATGACATTAAAGAAAAGAGACAAGCAGACATAAACTTACTTCACCATAAGATGGACTTGTTTTTTTTTTTTTTAATGTGAAAAAAGTGTCTCCATTTTGTACCGTCACTTCATTGGACTAGACACCGTCCCATTAATTCACCCACCGTTATATTAGAATATGGAAGGTCGGATGGTTACTTTTTATATTATCTTTTTCTATTTTAATTATTGTAAAGACAAATTATGATTTAATATGGTTGATTGAGAATAATAATAGGTGAATAAGGCCTAAATGAAAATAATGAAAAGTATGTGGAGGGAATTTAGTTGAATATTGTAAATTACCCTTTGGCTCCTGATTCAACAGCCTAATACAGAAAGTAAGAAAAAAAAAACCCTAGATAGATTGTTGAAGAGAGAAAAAGAGAGAGATGAGAGAGATAATAAGCATACATATAGGACAAGCTGGGATACAAGTTGGGAATTCATGTTGGGAGCTTTATTGTCTTGAACATGGTATTCACCCTGATGGCATGATGCCTAGGTACTTTTTTTTTTTTACTATTTACTTTTATTTAATACTACAATAAATATATAATTTAACATCATCATTCATCAATGAAAATGTGTGACTTTTTGATTAAAATTAAAGATGGTTATTAATTCTTGGGTGGGGTTGGTTATTAATCTAGACCTGCTTTCTTTTCAAGTTTATGCACTATTTAGTATTTTTTTTATTTTTAAAAGAACTGGGTTTTTTTTTTTTGCAAATAAGTTTGCCGGCTTCATAATGGGGGGTACTTCACATATATTAATAGAAAGATTAAACCATGTGATGTGTGGGAACCTGAAAAATGAATAATTCTTTTAGGAAAATTAGATTACAAAAATGGGTAAAAACAAAAATGGGAGAGATTGGCTTATACAAAAATACACGGTTATTTTGTAGTTTCTGTTAATGCAAAGGGTTTTCTTTTAAATAAGTTTGCTGGTCTCATGAGGCTTCTTCACATATATAATAGAATAGATATCTTTCGAAAGATTTTCTTCTTTTCGCTAACGATATAAATTTTTAAGTTTATTTTATGTCGAAATTGTTATGCAGTTCATGTGAAATGGACATGATTTCGCATTCCAATTTATTATTGATTCATGTAAAACTATGACGATCTTATACCTCAATTTGCAGAGTTTAGAGAGCTTATGCATACTTTTTTTTCTTTAAACTTATATACTCGTTTGTTGGTGTCTAAAGAGTAGTATTTTTCATTTTTTATTTTTTTGGGGGGTGTTCTATAGATATTTTTTTGCTGGAATTTTGATAGTACTAAAAATTAACTGGATAGTACTAATTGTTTTAATATTTATCTGTACAATTTACTCCATAAATTTGTGTAAAAGTATATATGGCTGGCTTTATATTTTGGTTTAATCCATGTAAATGGAGATGGCTTGAACTCGATACTTGTTATTTTCCTCAAATTTCTATTTTAATATTGTTTATATGCAGATATTGCTGTTTATATGCGTCTTTTCCTGTTTTCTATGTGGATATGTCGAGATATCAATCTAGTTTAAGTAGAGTTGATATGATCTTGTAACCGGATTTGTTGTCTATTTGTCTTTAGTCCTGTATGTTGAAACTTTGATCTAAATTTTATAAGTAACTGGATGTCATTTTGTCTATTTTTGATCTCTTTTTTTAGCAAATGTTGTTGAATTTGAGTATCCGATTCTGTTGATATAAATCGAATGTGATTTTGTAACTGGAAATTTATAGGTTTGCATTTATTGCATATTGTCGTCGTTTACTTGATTAGAAAAATACCAAGAATGAAGATATTTATCAACTCAATGCCAAAGTCGCAAGGAACAATTTGCATCCCGTCTAGTATTACTCAGAATGATCATACACGTCAATATGGCGATATTTGATTGGCACATGTCAATAATAGGATTTCAGTTTTGGATGGCCAGACACTTCATGAAATGTATATTCAATTGACATTGTTTTTAATGAATTGATTTTGTGTAATGTTCTCTTTTGATGGTCTTGCACTTCAATAAACTGATTTTGGATATGCATAAGGGATATTATGCAGTCTCACTAAATGTGAATGATAAGTGTTACCTAACACTTGATAAAAATAAATAAGTACAAAGTTTATCACTTTATGGGAAAGCTCCTTTTATAATTTAATATTCTCTGTTGGATATGTTGAATCTAATCTTGCTTATATAAAATTGAGATGGTCTTTTGTAACATCTATTTTATATTTTATTTATTTTTATGTGTTTTCTATTCTGCCTGGACATTTTTTAGGTCTATTTAATGGATATGATCTTTTTACTTCCCATACGGCTTGTTGTTTTCTGTTGTTAGTGTTTTTGATGTGCCCCTTATCATAAGATGTAATTGGTCTGGCCACACTTCATGTTCTTTCTTTGTTTGGGTATCAATGTTGGGTCAGTTACATGTTTGTATACTCATATTTTCACATGTCGTTTGTTGACAGACGAATTAAAATAAATTTACTGAAATCCAAATTGACTTATGGGAGAATGATTGTGTTAGATCCTGTGTTGTTAGCACTCCCTTTTCATCCACTGTCAATCATATATATTATTTGTCCGCATAGATGTGCATAGTGTTTCATTTTCTAATTATTTCCTGTAAAGATTTCGCTTTTGCTTGAGTTTATACTTCATAGTTTTAACGTCGTTGCATATTTCTCCATTCCTGAATGCTTTTTCCTAACTTTAGGAAAAGAAACTTCCAAATTCAAACTTAATTTGACGTCTTTGCAGTGACACAACAGTAGGTGCTTGCCATGATGCTTTCAACACCTTCTTCAGTGAGACTGGTGCGGGCAAACATGTTCCCAGAGCGATATTTGTTGATTTAGAACCAACTGTCATTGATGAAGTCAGGACAGGTGGTTATCGGCAACTGTTTCACCCTGAGCAGCTCATTTCTGGAAAGGAAGATGCCGCTAACAACTTCGCTAGAGGCCATTATACAGGTATCGTATTCTCCCTTTTAAAAATTTTTTGGAAACCAACTGTTACATGTATGTGCGTGGACAGTGCCAAAATTACTCGCCTGATTGAAGCCAAAATGGATCACACAGTATCTAAATTCTTGGGCTAACTTATAAAATATTAACATGGGTCATAATTATTACGTCGTCGGTACTAATTTGTACACTAGAATTTCTTTTGAGGAACCAAATAAAGTTGATCAGTATTCATTACAAAGTTGGGAATTGTGATAGTGAACTAATTCTTAATATAAAGAAAGAAGTTGATAGAAATTTTAGTGATATATGAAAAAGATGTAGTAGGAGATCTCAAATTTGAGAGAGAGGGAGGGAGAGGGGAGTGTGAGAGAAGACAAAATGAGGGAGTTTGGGTGTGTCTGACATGTGATTCAGATTTGATAAGAGTTTCTCTTTGGGACCATTTTCAAAAGTTGGATATCTATCATGAATGGGCTGTACTAAAATTATATAATGTTTTTTTTTGCTATCGCCACATGCTTTTGTACGTTGGACTGGAGTCTGGAGTGTTTGTGGCCTTAACCTTTTACCCGATGTTAATTTTCAGTTGGGAAGGAAATTGTTGATCTTTGCCTTGATAGAGTAAGAAAGCTAGCCGACAACTGTACTGGCTTACAAGGGTTCTTAGTTTTCAATGCTGTTGGTGGTGGCACTGGTTCTGGTTTGGGCTCATTGTTGTTAGAAAGGTTATCTGTAGATTATGGAAAGAAGTCAAAGCTTGGGTTTACCATCTATCCTTCCCCTCAGGTGCTCATTCTTTTTAACTCTTTTTATATTCTTATCTAACATATTACACAGTAAAAGCTTCCTGGCCCATCAGAATAATGCCTTTATAATTTGGTTATGATTTTAAATCTTGGCATTTACAATGTCAGTTGCTTGCTTCAAAATCAATGTAAAAGGCCTTGTTTGGTTTAGCTTTTAAGCTCAGTGTTTTAAATTCTACGCTTAAAGGTAACTCCATTTGGCCTAGACAGCTTCAAGCTGGCTTTTTTCTAATCATTGGCCTGAGAAAGCTAGAAGCTTTAAGCTTGACAAACCTTGTTTTTTTTTTCTCTGAACCTAAAAGTTCCCAGCTTATTTGCTGAAAAGCAGCAACTAAACAAACCTGAAATCTCAGTTAGCTTTCCTAACATTGTTTGAGAGATTGCTTTTCCGAATATCAACTCCTTTTAGCTACTTGTTATATATATTCAGCTGACAATTTACATTGAACCATGACATTAGCATCAATTACGAGTTGAAATGTTGAATGCACATGAATAAGTGGTTACTCGATGCATTTGTATTCTTTATTGTTTGCAACTTATTTCTTTTTATTGCAGGTATCGACTGCGGTAGTGGAACCTTATAACAGTGTTCTCTCGACACATTCTCTACTCGAGCATACAGACGTGGCTGTGCTTTTAGACAATGAAGCTATTTACGATATCTGCCGTAGATCTTTGGATATAGAGAGGCCGACTTACACCAATTTGAATCGGTTAATCTCTCAGATTATATCATCTTTGACGACGTCTCTTAGGTTCGATGGGGCGATTAATGTCGACATTACAGAGTTCCAAACAAATCTTGTTCCATATCCACGTATCCACTTTATGCTCTCTTCATATGCTCCTGTAATCTCAGCAGCAAAAGCTTACCATGAGCAGTTATCTGTACCAGAAATCACGAATGCGGTGTTTGAGCCGTCTAGTATGATGGCAAAATGTGACCCTAGGCATGGGAAATATATGGCCTGTTGTTTAATGTACCGTGGGGATGTTGTCCCCAAAGATGTTAATGCTGCTGTTGCCACCATCAAGACTAAACGGACTGTTCAGTTTGTTGACTGGTGAGATAATTAATTCATGTATTATTTATTTAAAAAAAATGATAAAAGATTTTAAGATTGTATGAGAAAAATGCTTTTATGGGTGAGGAAATTAATCATTGGTCCATCCAATTACTCAAAAGGTAGAACATAGTTCACATGATGTGATAACTCTAATTTATATGGCATGTATTCTGATGGACTATGTGGAAACTACATGCTGAGGCACGACTACAAGTTAGATCTTCTTAGCATAAAAGCATGTATTATCCTTTTTATAACGTCGCTTCTTTTAATTGTAGTTGTACTAGTATGAATATAGATACCTTTTATAGGCACCAACTACAGATGTGGCAATGGGTATAAGTCAACTTTTATACTACAGACCACAAAGAATATTGTACATAATTTTATGTTACGGTCTTGTTAGTCCGTCACCTAGATTAAAAGCTAGCATTGTGTGATTCTTTCCATTATTTGGCTTGTTTTTCCCTTCGAGGAAACATTGCTTATTAGATGCTTACTTAACTAATTCAAATATTTACTTTTCTCTAACGCGCTTCTTTTTAATGTTCTTGTAGGTGCCCAACGGGATTCAAATGTGGTATCAACTATCAGCCTCCGACTGTGGTGCCAGGTGGTGATCTGGCCAAGGTGCAGCGAGCTGTGTGTATGATAAGCAACAATACAGCAGTTGCTGAGGTGTTCTCTCGTATCGATCACAAATTCGACCTTATGTATGCAAAGAGGGCCTTTGTTCACTGGTATGTTGGTGAAGGCATGGAGGAAGGCGAGTTCTCTGAGGCTAGAGAAGATTTAGCTGCTCTTGAGAAGGATTATGAAGAAGTTGGTGCTGAAGGCGTGGATGAAGAAGATGAAGGTGAAGATTATTGATATATTTATCATGTATGTATGGATTTCTCCGTGAGCATGTCGCCATATCAGCTTCTGGTTCTAATATGGTGTTTCATTTATTGTGTAATCCTCCTTAATTATTCCACTGTATGTACGTTGTGAAAATTGTTAAATGGTGTGGTTACGAGTGTTTCATTTGAATCAAATGTTTTTTGAACTATGATTGTAAATGATAAACTAGCGAAATCATGACTTGCTGCTATTAGATCTCCATCCATAATGCTAGCGATTTCATTTGTTTGTCATCTCTTCCCAGGTTCACTTCACTTCAATTTAGCTTCTTCTTCTCACCTTCATTGAGTCATCTTGACTTGTTTGGGCATGATCAATAAGTACATTTGTACCGACTTAATTATTGGAAAAATACTCTTCTAATCTTTATGCATATCTAGTACATAGTATATACCAAATACACCCCTCCCATGATTTATACCGATTTCATGTTTGTTTCACGTAAATTTTCACCAAGTGCTGAAGACAGGGGAAATAAATGCGAAGCAAACTAAATTTTATTTATCAATTGATTATTCTCTTTGAACAATTTGTGATGGCTCGAAATGCTGTTATAGACTATTTGATGAAATTTGTTGAATTTGCTGAACTCAGTAGAATTTTTCGGATTTGATGAAAAACTTTGCAGTTTTGTTGATTTCGTTGATAATCTTGAGTAGGAACAGAGCTGATTCCGTGGCGGTAGTATTACAAATAAAATCTCACCCATCTATTTATAGTTTTTTGGGTGAGATTTTATTTGTAATATTATCTCCTCAAGTTTGAAAAAGAAATACTTTTATTTTATATAAATTATCATCATAAATTTTTTTGATATGATAAAATATATTTTCTTTCTCGATTTTAAATTACTAATAACGAGTCTATTCTCAGACAAACAAATTAGTAATTAATTGCTACTTGATTTAAATGATACGTGTCACATTTTTAGTGGACATAAAATTTATGTGCCAACAGATGCCCCATTCGATACTTGTTTGCTTGAATTTTTTCGATGCGGACGAGTGTGGAATTCTTGAACTTTCTTTTAAGGATTGAACTGCATTATCTTTGTAGCTTCATTCCAATTTTCGTCGCAATTATTACCTTGGTCTATTTCGATTTATTTGACAAAATAGCAGACGACTTGTTTGCCCCATCAGTTGATTTCTGACTTTTGAACAAAATGTATTTCATCTGCACTTCTTTTCTTTTATGCTCTATGACGTGTACTGGTTTGCTTTTTCCATGTATTTGTAACAATGTAGGAGTCTCGGTTTCTTTCGTTTTGCATTTTCTCTTGTGAAAGAAAATAACCCGAATATTTATATATATATTCATGTACGTGTATTTTGTACCGACATATTCAATTTAAAATTGTTGATAGAACCCGATTTAGTAGTCCAACTTTGTGTTGTGTAGCTCTTGAAGAATTTGAGTCCACATATTTTTCAATCAAGCCTCCCTAACATATGTTTGCTTGCTTTTTTTTGTATGAAGAACGAGTGTCGAAAATTTTCCTTTCGAGTCATAGCGATGTCGATGTGCTCTTCTGGAATTTGTTTAGGTCAAACTTTTGACTCATTAAATATATGGTATAGAGTTTAGAATTTGAAAGTCTTATTTTCCAAGTCACAGCTAAACAAGTAAGTGTATTACATTTACAATTACTTTTGTTTAGGACTCTTTGTATACCCACTCATGCAGCTTTAGAGTCGTACTTGTGCCAATATTTTGATAAAATAAAACCAATCACGTAGTAGTTGAGTCTTTGTTAAAATGTTCAACCTCATGTTTATTGTGTTGTATAAATTAGAGGATCCATATTCATATTTTGTTATAAGAGCTAATAATAATATTCCAGTCGTCAATCAAATGTCCATCTGTAGCTTTTTCTCTTCTTTTTTATGGAGCCTGGTGCATCGTTTTGCTTCAGGAATCTCCAGGAAAATAGTGTAATTTCTTTTTCTTGCTTTTCTAAGTACGTAGCACAAGTGATACTGGCGAGCCTGATTTTCTTTCCAAGCTCGGCTTATATATTTTATTCGCGTCGGCTCCGATCTTCCAAGGTCGTTGACGTAGGTGGTATTTGCTTCGTCGTCGGGGTGCTCTCTAAGCCTGCACAAGAAACGAACAGGGGCCCGGGGTTGGTACCAGGTTTTCCTTCTCCGACGATCAAGTCAGTGTCGGTATAGACTGGAGGTAAGAATATATTTAAGGATGAGGGATTGGTCCAGTTACAAGTTGTGGCGTCAGATGTCACGGTTGATATTCTGGTGGTCCGGGTTGTTTTAGCTTTATCTCTCCTCTCTGTCTTTTTGTGTCCCCTTCTAATTGGTATTAGGGGGGTATTTATAGTCTGATCAGAGGTGTTATTAGCCCTTGGATCACTGCACTGTCTAATAAAGATCCAACGGCTCCAGGTCATTTATGACTCTGACAATGGCACTGTTCATCACCCGGGGCCCACAGGGCTGGCCTGTGATTGGGCCACGTCGATGAAACACATAAAGGGTCCCCCAAGGGAGCAGCAACATTAATTGGGGAAGAGTGCTCAACAAGTTTCTCTGGGCCGGCCTAGGCACGGTCCGGCTAACCAAGATCCGGGGTGATGCGTCACCCATGCTTGAGAGGCCCGGATCGCCTGCTGTGGGGATCGGTCCGGACGAGGGGGTGCCGACATCCCCTCGCCAGCAGCTCCCTGTCCGGAGTCGTCGTTAAGGACGACGTCTTCGGGGATCTATAGTCGTTACGGGGGCTCCGGTCATAGTGTGCTTGTGCTTGACGGTGTGGAGACGCTTCGGAGTAGTCCGGCACGTGTTCTTGTGTGCTGGAATTTTTGACACGTGGAGCACGTCCATCATGCATTTATGAGGCGTCGCCTCTGTCGCTTCGATTCCATCAATGCCATCAATGCTAAAACGGCTGGTGAGTGACACTTGGCAGTTGACCTCTATTTGCTGTACACGTGTACTGCGTCGATTGAGTGGTAGCATTTATTTGTGGGAGTTCGTGTAATGAGCCGCCGCTGTCTTTTCACCTTCTGGTAAATGTCTTTTCATCTTCTGGTGGGGGTCTATAAATACCCTCAGTGAAATCTCATTTTAACCTTCTTACTCTCTCACTAAAATTTTCACACCACAGACTATCCTCTTTCTTCCTTCACACTTAGCAGATTTCATCAAACATCTAGCCGTCATGGTTATCAAACACGGTGCTGGAAAAGGCCCGATGGTCGCCCCGCAACCAAGGCGCCTTGAGGTAATGGCGAACGCCTTGCCATTCCGGGAGATGGTTATCGACCCGGCCATATCCGTGGCGGTAAACGATAACAGCATCATGGTCAGGCAGCACGGGGCTGACCTCGACGAGTTTTGCCAACTATGCGGCATAGGGGGGGAGTTCCGACTTCGGACCTGCGCGACTGCAGACGAGGTGAATGGGATCGTGTCTGATCCCAAGAGTATGGTAACTCTCTCCCTCTCTACTCTTCTCTACGGGGGTACCCACCTCCCCATTCCGGAGCTACTGGCAGAGCTCTGCGCCTGGACGCAGACTCTTCCATGCCAGTGGCCTCTACAGGCGCATCGCATCTGCGCCGGAATAGAGGCACTAAGTGTCGCCTTGGGTCCCGGACATCCCGGAGCCACTGGGGCTTAAAGAGCTCTTGGCCTGCTACGAATTCTTGCAGACCGAGCCAAGCTCCCAGTCTAAGAGCCGGCAACCCTACCTGAGGTGCCGGTCTCATAATCAGCTGATTACAGGTAACTCCGATTCGAATCGGGGTTCCACGCAAGATGTAGTCGTGGTGGAAGGGCACTGGCTCCACCGCGATGACCTGGTTCTGCCAACCAGGCCGGGGAGGGTGATGAGCACCAAAGACAATAAATTCACAGTGGCCTCAAAGCTGAGGGGATTGGGCGAACCCAACGTTGAGTCGTTGGAGGTGGCTCTCAACTGGTGGGGTCCAGATGGGACCGACGTAGGGGCGCGCGATGCGGAGATCCTGCTAATATGTGGCTCCCCCACCTCCTGCAAGGGGAATAGCTTCAAATGGCCCCATAGGACCTTCTGTCCCGTGGGGTACTCCAGGGAAAGATGGGAGAAGGAGAAGGGTCTGGAATCGACCCTCCCTCCCAAGGTCGTTGAGGAGGCTGAGGCCACTGTGGAGCCTGCGGCTAAAAAGGCGATGAAGCCGAAGCAGAAGCCGAAGCTAAGTAGCAAGGCGAAGAGCGTGACGGTGGTCTCCTCCGCTCCTGCATCGGCGGGGTTCACTTTGAGACCCGGCCGGACGGTACCGTCCTCCACTACAGGGTGGGGCCGGATGGTACCCGTAACTACATAGACCAATATGGGAAGCCTCTGCCAGAGGCAACTCCCTTGAGGTCTCGGGAGCCCACCGCGGGGAGTCCCTTTCGTTTGGAAGACGACATCGCTGAGGCCGAACCCTCTGGCCCAACCTTAGGCACCTCTCGGACCTGGGTACGTCGCCTTTCGTGCTTCAATACCTCCAGTTTTGCACTTTTATACTTAGCTAAATTGTGTTAGAAATTTGTGTTAATTTTTCTAACTTCTTTCTTGTATGGCCTGTGTAGGTGATCCGTTCTGACGAGGAGGAGGAGGCAGATGAAGAGGCTGAGGAGGAGGTGGGGGTGGAAGAGATAGCTGCCGAGGATGAGGTAGCTGTGGTTGGGTGCGAAGAAGAAGAAGAAGGGGCGGTCGAAAGGGTTGCTGAGACGGGGGAGCCCGAGGGGGAAGTGGTCGAGGTCGAGGCCGAGGAGAGGGATGTGGTGGTGACGGGGGAGAGGGGAGTGGCGATCCTGCCTCAGTCGGCTGGCCCGGACGATTTGGCAGCTCAGGCCAGACTCGATAGGCTGGCCCGCAAGGCGCTTCTGGGGAAGAGAAAGGTGGAGGGGACGAAGTCCCTCCAAGGGGAAAAGAGGGCCAAGGTCGGAGGGAGTAACCCATCCGAGGTTGTGGTCGTTGAGGGGCCTAGGGGGACGTCGGGTCCCGCTCCAGGCCCTACTCAAGGCTCAAGCTCCAGCTCTGCCTCCCCGACCCACAGGATGCCTGTGCAGACACCCGAGGAGGTGAAGGCGGCCACGGGAGTAAAGAGCATCATGGAGGCTCACCCATCTGCCGGGTTGCTAGCTTTGGCTGCGCTCCAGCAGCAAAGCGTCGAAGCTGATCACCGAGGTCGTGACCTCGCCTCCTCCATGGCATCGGCCATGGCTATGATACCTCAGGTACGTGTAGAGCGTTTTGTATGTTTTCACATTCTTCCCACATATTTTTGCTAAGTGTTTGGCCTTTTCCCTTGTAGGCCTACTTAATGATGAACCAATATGTCTATCACCAAGGCCAGCTGGTGAGGTCATGGGCCGCAAAGGCAGAGGCTAATGCCAAGCTCGTGGAGGAGGCCGAAAAAAGGGTGGAGGAGGCCCAGAGAAGGTCTGAGGAGGCCCAACTCCGGGCGGAGAAAGCTGAGGGCCTCAACGCCACAGTTGAGGCTCGAAGAGTCGAAGCCGTGAGGGCCAGAGCGGAGGCCGAGGAGCGTGCCCAGGCTGCGAAGGCAGCCCTAAAAGAGGCTGAGGCTGGCATTACCGACAGGATAAAGGCGGCGGTCCAAACTGGCCAAGACGAGCTGAGTGCCGCCTGGGCCCAAAAGACACAGAAGGACTTCAACTCCTTCTACGTCGAGGGGTGGTCTGAGGCGGCTGCCTTTATGAGGGCGGGACCGGATCACCCGGTATGGAACATAGAAAATATTATAGTTCCCGTCCCCTCAGCTCCCATTCCGGATGTGGTGCCTTTGACTCCTCGAGCTCTCTCGGATGAAGAGGACGGAGCTAGCCAGAACTAGGGTAGATTTAGGCTTTTGTTTTCAATGTAGTTTCCTTTTTTGTACTTAGCATGTAATAGCTTTCCATTGAATGAAATGAAAAAACAATTTTGGACTTGTCTTTTATTCTTCTGTGTTTTACTTCTATACTTCCGTTGTGATTTATACATCATTCATTGTATACATGCCCCAAATGAGGGGGCCCCTATGCTTCGGCGTTGGGGCTCTCATTTTATACACATCATAAATCGAGTTGGCACGTGTAGAAACACTTGTAAAATGTAAACGGACTGAAAAATTCAAGTAAACAGAACCGGGGTGCCGTATAGGCTCGTGTTCTGAAACACGTAGAGAAAATGTAAATGAACTGAAAAATTCAAGTAAATAGGAACCGGGGTGACGTATAGGCTCGTGTTCTGAAACACTTGGAGAATTTAAATGAACTGAAAAATTCAAGTAAATACGAACCGGGGTGCCGTATAGGCTCGTGTTCTGAAACACTTAGAGAAAATTTAAATGAACTGAAAAATTCAAGTAAATACGAACCGGGGTGCCGTATAGGCTCGTGTTCTGAAACACAGAAAATTTAAATGAACTGAAAAATTCAAGTAAATATGAACCGGGGTGCCGTATAGGCTCGTGTTCTGAAACACTTAGAAAATTTAAATGAACTGAAAAATTCAAGTAAATATGAACCGGGGTGCCGTATAGGCTCGTGTTCTGAAACACTTAGAAAATTTGTAACAAAAGTTTTCATTTATAAAGCCCACAGGCATAAATTTACATCATATTATTATTTACACAAAGTCATAAAGGCCGGGCTCTACTGGTAGTACTTCCTAAGGTTGTTGACGTTCCAAGGTCGGTCGACCGGGACGTCGTTGGGAAGACGACCCAACAGGTAGGCCCCGTTCCCCACTGCACCGAGGATTCGATAGGGGCCTTCCCAATTGGGGCCTAGCTTGCCGTCGGATTGTATCCTGGTGTTGTTGTTTACTTTCCGCAGCACCAGGTCTTCGTCTTGGAAACGTCTGGCGTTCACTCTTTTGTTATAGGAACGTCCCAGCTCGTTCTTGTATTCGGCGTTACGGATGGCTGCCACTTCCCTTCGTTCTTCAGCATATTCGAGCTCGAGCCCCATCATCTTTTCGTTCAGTCCGTTCTCCACCATGTCGGTTCTGAGCGAGGGGAGCCCGATTTCTAACGGGATGACAGCTTCCATCCCGTAGGTTAGGCTATAGGGCGTTTGTTGGGTGCCCCGTCTCCTTGTCGTTCGGTAGGCCCAAAGGACGTGCTGCAGCTCATCAGCCCATCGTCCTTTGGACTCGTCTAGCCTCTTTTTGATTCCGTCGAGGACGGTCTTATTCGACACTTCAGCTTGGCCGTTGCTTTGGGGATACGAAGGGGTGGAATAATAGCTTCGGATGTGGTATTTCGCATACATCGCTTTTAACTTGGCCCCGGTGAACTGGCCCCCATTATCTGCCACTATCGAGTAGGGGATTCCGAATCTCGTGATTACATCTCTCCAGAGGAACCTGATCACCTCGGCCTCTGTTATCTTCGCTAACGCCACGGCTTCTACCCACTTAGAGAAGTAGTCGGTGACCATGAGTAGGAACTTTTTGCCTCCCGGGGCCCGAGGAAACGGTCCGACGATGTCCATGCCCCATTGGGCAAAGGGCCAAGGCGAAGTCACGCTGCTCATCTTTTGGGCCGGGGCTCTAGGAATGGGGGCGTATTTCTGGCACTTCTCACATTTGAGCACGAAGGTTTTAGAATCCTTTTGCATGAGGGGTCACCAATATCCGTGAGTTAAGGCACGGTTGGCAAGCGACCTGCCCCCGGTGTGACTCCCACACGTGCCTTCGTGTATCTCCTCCATGACCTTTATCACCATATCAGGGTGGACACAGAGGAGATAGGGCCCGGAGAACGATCTCTTATAAAGTTTATCGTTGGGGGCTAGCCACAACCCTAATGCCTTTCTTTTTATTTTTTCAGCCTCCTTCTTATCATCAGGGAGGTCGCCGGAGCGATGGTATTCGATTATGGGGTCCATCCAGCTGAGCTCCGGCGGAAGGTCGGTCACCATGTTAACGCTTGCCCTAGCATCGATGCTAGGAGAAGGGACGTACTCTATGGTGATGACTCGCTCCTTTTTATCACTCATAGCAGAGGCCAGGGTCGCTAGTGCATCGGCGTGGGCGTTCTCGTTTCTGTTGATGTTGACGATCTCCCGATACGCGAAGCTCTGGAGTATTTCGGAGGCGATGGCCACATACTTTTCCATCCTTTCGTCCTTTGTTTGGAATTCACCACTGATCTGGCTACTGACTAATTGGGAATCAGTGTGCACCAGTATCTTCTTGATGCCGAGGCTTCGGGCCATTTTCAGGCCTGCTATCACGGCTTCGTACTCCGCCTCGTTATTGGTGGCTCGGAAGCCAAGCTGGATTGACTTCTCAATTACATCACCCTGTGGGGATTGGAGGACCACCCCGAGGCCAGATCCCTTTTTATTGGCAGCTCCGTCGGCGTGCAAGGTCCATGTTCCTTGGGCACGTTCCTCGACGACGGGGGACGTAGTCGTTCCGGTGAATTCTGCCACAAAGTCGGCCAGGGCCTGCCCCTTGACCGAGGTTCGCGGCTCGTACCGGATGTCGTACGCGTTTAGGTGGCAAGCCCACTTCGTCATACGCCGAGACAGGTCTCCCTTCTGGAGTATTTCTCGAATGGGCTGATCCGTATACACCACGATACTGTGTGCCGAGAAGTAATGGGCCAGTTTTCGCGATGCCATGACGAGTGCCAGGATGAGCTTTTCTAGAGGCATATACCTAGCCTCGGCGTCGAGGAGGGTTTTGCTGACGTAATAGATTGGCCTTTGCTCCCTGCCGACTTCTTTGATGAGGACGGCGCTAACGGCTATCTCGGACACGGCAAGGTACAGGGCAAGGACGTCGCCGGTGTCCGGCTTGGCCAGGAGAGGCGCGCTTCCGAGGTAGTTCGCCAGCTCCGTGAACGCATTCCGGCATTCGTCATTCCATTCGAATTTCTTCTGAGCCTTTAGAGCCGTAAAGAATGGCTTGCATCGATCTCCGAACCGGGCTATAAACCGGTTGAGGGCAGCGGCCATTCCGGCTAACTTTTGTACGTCCTTCCTCTTTTCAGGGGTTCTCAAGTTCTTCAAGGCAGAGATTTGGGCCGGGTTCGCCTCTATACCGCGATGGGTCACCATGAACCCTAGGAACTTTCCGGCCCCAACTCCGAAAGCGCACTTAGAGGCGTTCAGCTTCAGATCATGCCTTCGTATCGTTTCGAACACCTCTCTCAGGTCGGCCAGGTGGTCGTCCTCCTGGGCGCTTTTCACTACCATATCGTCGATATAGACCTCCATGCTCCGGCCTATGCTCTTAGCGAATATCTTGGTGACCATTCTCTGATATGTCGCCCCGGCGTTCTTAAGTCCAAATGGCATCACCTTGTAGCAGTAATTCCCCCTTGGGGTTATGAAGGCGGTTTTCTCTTGGTCAGCCTCCGACATGGGTATTTGGTGATAGCCGGAGCAGGCGTCCAGGAAGCTCATTCTGGCGGCTCCGGCGGTGGAGTCTACTATCTGGTCAATTTTAGGCAGAGGGAAGGGATCCTTTGGACAGGCCCGGTTGAGGCTCGTGTAATCGATGCAGACACGCAGCTTTCCGTTCTTTTTAGGGACCACCACGGGGTTAGCGAGCCATCTAGGATAAAAGATTTCCCTAATGGCTCCAGCTAGCAGAAGCTTTTGTACTTCCTCGTTTATGGCATCGGCATGCTCCGGACTAACGCGGCGTCCCTTCTGCATCACAGGCTTCGCATCCGGGTTGACGTTCAACTTATGGCAGGCGAGGTCGGGACTGATACCCGGCATTTCGCATGGGGACCATGCGAAGTTATCGAGGTATTCGAGCAGTAGCTTAACGAGACATGAAACCTCGGGCTCGCTCAGCCCCGCGCCTACCATAAAAAAGTGGTCCTCGTCGTACCCCGGGATCTGGACCTTCAGCAATTCCCCTTCTACCTTTTCTTCGGCTTCCGGACCCATCTTCTTGTTCAGTTCCCGCAGCAGCTTGGGATCCTCAGCTTCTATGTTCATAGCACTCTGGGCCGGAACCGGTTTACTGCCGGAGTATACGACCATGGCACAGCTTCTTGAGACCTTTTGGTTTCCCGATATGGTCTCAACTCCATTCGTAGTGAGGTACTTGACCTTTTGGTGTAGAGTGGAGGAGACGCCTTCTATCTCATGAAGCCACGCGCGCCCCAGAATGATGTTGTAAACGGAGGGGACGTCCACCACCGTGAACTCCACGCTCATAACTTTGGTTCCTGTCTTAACAGGCAAGGTTATGTTCCCTCTGGGCTGGACAGCCTCAGAGTTGAATCCGTACAGAGGGGGGGCGTTGGTATCTAGCTGCCCCTCCGTCAGCCCCATCTTTTCGAAGAGGTCTCCAAAGAGAATGTTCACCGACGCCCCTTGATCGACGAGGATGCGTCCTACTGAACAATGGCCCACTTGGGCCGTGATGACAAGGGCGTCGTAGTGGGGAAGGTCTACCCCCACTAGATCGAAGTCGGTGAAGCTTAGATCTGGCTTGGTTCCTAGTTTGCACCTCTTCCGGGGCTTCGAGCTTTCGGCGAGGCAGACGTGCTTTTTCATCGTGGCCTCACGGGCCTCGGTTCTCTCCGCCCCATTTGGCTTCGGCTTCTTCGGTCCAGAATGGATAACCTGGCAAGTCATCACCGGTGGGGGGAGGTCTGGTTGCCTTTCGCCGTCCCCTTCTCGGTCTCGATCGGGGTCCCTTCGCGTCTTGACGTATTTCGCCATCAAGCCGTCCCGGACCCATCCTTCCAGCCTTGCCTTTAGACCATGACACTCATTGGTATAGTGGCCGCGGCCTCTGTGATAGTCACAAAATTTGTCATTAGGCCCCCGGGCCGGTTCGTTCCTGAGCGGGGGAGGCCAGGAAAAGAATGGCTCGTTCTCGATCTCAAAGAGCAGGTCGGTCAGTGGTAGGCGGAATGTGGTGGAGTAGGCGTTTCCTGGGTTCGAAGGGCCAGCCCGACGGGTATCCTCTCTTCTACGCTTAGGGGCCGGTTGCGGGCTCTCCACCGTTCGAGGTCTCCCCAACCTTTCCGCCATGGGGCGATCTCGCCGGGTGCTCCTTGAGACGGCTCCTCCCCGTGGCTGTTCGATGCTGGCGACTGAACGCGTTACTCCAGCAGATCTCATGTCTTTCTCGATATCGACATGCTGTTTTATTAATGTCCGGAGCTGGGAGACTGAGCCAGGAGGGGTTGCTATCATTTCGTTGCGGATCCTGCTTCCCACGATCATGTTCTGCCTGAAAGCAGCTATAGCCGTAGAATCGGGGCAGTCGGCACACTCAGCATGCTTCTGCCAGAACCGATTATCGTAGCTCTCGAGGGTCTCTTTGGGTTGGGCCTTCACTTGGTACAGCTGCTCCGGTTGGGCAGCCCTTTCCTTCAAGTTAATGAACCGGTGTGCAAAATCATAGGCCAGATCATCCCAACAGTGGATGGAGTTGGCAGGAAGAGACTGGAACCATTTACTTGCGAGCCTCCCCAGGCTTGCGGGGAAGCATTTACACATAAGGCGATCGAGATGGGACCAGTGGTTCATCTGGTATCGATAGTGCCGGAGGTGGGTTTCCGGGTCAGAATCTGCATTGAACACTAGGAGAACAGGGGCAGTAAAGTTTCCAGGGAGGGTACTGTACTCTATCTCGTCTGAGAATGGGGTACTGCGGGTAGAGGCCATGATTTTTAGCACTGCCTCGTCAGCGACTTCATCTCGGCCACCGCGTCGACCTCGCCTCCTCCTCCGGGGAGGCCTTTCAGTCCGAGCATGACTCGAAGCGGGCCGTGAATCGTGACCATCACCTGGTCGACTGATCCGCGAGTGTACGCTTAGGTCGTTTATACGGCGCAAACTCCCCTCGCCGGAACGCCCTGACTCCTCTCCCCTAGCCGGCTCCTCAGGAACCTCTAGGGGGGGTCGTCTCGAGGGTCCCAACCGCGACATCACGCTCTTGGCGGGGATGCGAACGGGCTCTGGCTGCTCTACGCCGCGAGAGACGGGTTTGGGCTCGGCTGCCATCATAGAGGCTATCAACGCCTTTTGAGCCGCCAAGGCAACGAGCTCCTTCTCATGGATCTCTAGCATCATGCGAGTCAGCTCGTCGCGCGACCGGGGCGTACCCTGGATCGCATTGAGTGGAGTAGGTTGCCCCTCACGAGCAGGTCCCGGAGTGCCAAAAGAGAGGGTCCTCGGCATTCCAAATACTGGGACATGCCGTGGGGGCGGGCTCTCGTACTGTTCATTATCTGTCATAGTTCCTTGGAAACGGATTGTCGGAGCTAGCGTGCTACTTTCCCACAGACGGCGCCAATTGGCGAGCCTGATTTTCTTCCCAAGCTCGGCTTATATATTTTA
This sequence comes from Primula vulgaris, assembly GCA_963920805.1. Lineage (NCBI taxonomy): Eukaryota > Viridiplantae > Streptophyta > Magnoliopsida > Ericales > Primulaceae > Primula > Primula vulgaris. The sequence goes on along the minus strand of OY987214.1, from coordinate 21,839,479 downwards.
TTCGCGTCGGCTCCGATCTTCCAAGGTCGTTGACGTAGGTGGTATTTGCTTCGTCGTCGGGGTGCTCTCTAAGCCTGCACAAGAAACGAACAGGGGCCCGGGGTTGGTACCAGGTTTTCCCTCTCCGACGATCAAGTCAGTGTCGGTATAGACTGGAGGTAAGAATATATTTAAGGATGAGGGATTGGTCCAGTTACAAGTTGTGGCGTCAGATGTCACGGTTGATATTCTGGTGGTCCGGGTTGTTTTAGCTTTATCTCTCCTCTCTGTCTTTTTGTGTCCCCTTCTAATTGGTATTAGGGGGGGTATTTATAGTCTGATCAGAGGTGTTATTAGCCCTTGGATCACTGCACTGTCTAATAAAGATCCAACGGCTCCAGGTCATTTATGACTCTGACAATGGCACTGTTCATCACCCAGGGCCCACAGGGCTGGCCTGTGATTGAGCCACGTCGATGAAACACATAAAGGGTCCCCCAAGGGAGCAGCAGCATTAATTGGGGAAGAGTGCTCAACAAGTTTCTCTGGGCCGGCCTAGGCACGGTCCGGCTAACCAAGATCCGGGGTGATGCGTCACCCATGCTTGAGAGGCCCGGATCGCCTGCTGTAGGGTTGATATCGGTCCGGACGAGGGGGTGCCGACATCCCCTCGCCAGATTCAACTTTATTTATTTTTCGTTAGCTATAAACAATTGGTTGATGGTCCTCACTATAACATGCCTCGCTAACAAGGAAATAAGCTACAGTAATTAGCTCTTTCTTTTAATTGGCTTTTGATGAAACTTTTTTTTTTTTAGTTATCATCTTTTTTGCAGACTTGTTAGGAGATAGGACGTGTGGCAGTGAGAAGCTTGGTGACTGGTTCGTTTTCATGGTGTTACTGTCGCTTGGTGCGAATGGGAAAAAGAAAATTCAAAGTTGGCGTCAATAAAGCCTTCGCCTCAGCCGTGATCCTTTTAACATTGTCCAACAGGGCGTTCGACAAGTTTGCTGTGATGTGAGCTTCTGGATTCCAATAGATACGTGCATGCGACGAACAACTAGAGCTTGATGGAGCTCATCTTAGGCTGGACAATATTCCGGAGTCTTATTTTCCAAGGTGGGGAACTCAACTTTATGATGGCGGCGTTTGTTTCTTTTTACTCAAGGCCGGTGTTCTTTGCTTTAATCATTCTAGCAGGTGACGAATTGGAATTTCCACTGCGCGGAGCGGAGGAGTTCTTTGATTTCAGAAGACGAGCCCTTCGAATTTGCTTTCCTTTGCCATTTGATATTTTTATTCCACGTAAGAGACAAATGCGAAGTATTTTCCTGGACTATCTTGAACTTGGTGCAGACTCAAAGAGCTCTTTCAAAGAGAAGGATCACATGTTTACCTGTGCACATGTTTTCCGGTGATGAAGATGAAGCGCTCGCAATTATCGGTAATGCATGTCGACTATCTAGACGACGGATTTCATTAGAACTTGTGGTGGAGACCGAATGGCGATCTGTTATTATGAGTCAGTTGTCCGTTTCCAGAACCGGAGTGATGGTGTAGCTTTGGAATGGAAGGACCACTGTGGGCTTCACTATGCAGCAAGGGATAGATTCCCGACAATTCCAGGCTAGGCTTCACAAAGATGCAGCAGCAGATACACGCCCAACAATTCTAGATTAGCTCATGGTTTTTTATGGCATGCGCGGCGACGGGTGAGTACTTAGACAATGAAGGCGCGAGGCTGCATCGTGAGATGGGTATGAACAACTTGAAATTCACCCACGACACGAGGTATGGCTTTTACATAATACGGCGAGGGTCAGGTTTTGAATCGAAAAAGACTTGCTGGTCTTCTGAGTCATTGCCAAATCCGGTTGACCAATAGGCGAAAGAAGGTGTGTGAGGAGTTTGATTTGTACACGTAATAGCTCGTGCTTGAGAGAGTAAATAAAGAGGCCTGATGATGTTTTTTTTTTTTTACCGTCCATAATTAAAGCAAAGTAAGCTCCACTTCTTATTTTGCATATCCTCTTCTCCTTTTAACCTTTTGCAGTAATTATTTTTTTAACTATAAGCCTTTGCTTTGTTTCCTGTAGTAATAAAAGACTACTTTTGTTCGTTGTATTATATAAGGTTTGTAGCCAAAGTTAACCGAATTCGATATTTCCTAGCGTTACTGTATGTTGATAACTTCTTCACGTGCTTATTTGAGAAGAAAACTAGGACGAATATAAACAAAAGGTAATTTTTGTTAGGTTATTTTTAATAAGATGGTACGTGAGCTAATTAATTAATACAATATTATTTATGTTAATATTTTATATTGGACAAATTAAGTGATCTAATAAGGAATGCCCAAATTACATCTTACCGGTATCAGCTTTGTAGCGTGTTCTACCCGATAGCTAAACTAATTAGAGTTTATGGGGGGCTCTACTTAGTTTACTATACAAGGTAATAAGGGTTTGGTCCACAAGACTAACTTATCATAACTCTCATACTCCATTCCCATCAATAGAGAGAACCATAGAGAGAGAAAGTTTAGTTTGTGAAAGACCATTATCCCACAATGCTTACTCGTATTCAACATCAATGGATTCATGTATGATCCTTATTAGTTCATTCGTAATATTAATAATCTGACATAAGTTAATCTATGTATGTTTATATATTTAGTCATAACAATTGGTATCAAGAGGATTCTTTGTGTTGGATTATTAGAATTGATCATATTAATAGTGATTGTTAAATTTTATTTATAAACACATGTTTTGACTTGTTTTATAATCTATATGGTTTAAGGATTTAATTACTAATATGTGTGATTTTATTTATCATGATTATATGATTGTTGTTGATTACATGTTTTTTATTTTATTTTTTTATTATAAAGTTTCGGTTAACATATTTATGTCTTGTGTGGACTCTGTTAGTGTAAAGTTTTGTTATATGTGTATTTAAATTTACTTTTAGACTACATGCGGGAACAATTCCAGTATTACCGTCACATATGTTTTTTTTGTCATTGTTGGCCTAGAAGCAAAATTACTTTTGAAGTTTGTGATCACTAACTACACTACTCCCACATGCCGTCATAATAAAGTGATCTATTACCTTTCACAATATAAATTCATAATTCATATACCTAATTTGTTTGATCTGTTGGTGAAATATTTTAATTTTGTATGTATTTTCACTACTTAATATGTTGCTTATTGGTTATCATCCGTTAATTATGTGATTCATCTGAGATTTTTGTTTCTGAAATCGGCTTTACGGATTCAATGATTAACAATTTGTTTGTGTTAATAATTAATTGTATTAATATCTCCATGTTAGTGAGATTTGGATTTCTTTTCTGAATATATGTTATCCGATTATTCATGCATGTCAGTGGAACAAATTCAATGGTTAAATACTTGTAATAAACCTCATACAACTCATTTTGAATTTAGTACAAGACCAATTGCATGAATATACTTATATATATTCACTGATATTAGTAATACGTCATAACATGAATCAAACAGTGGAGTATTAATTTTGTAAAATCTTGACAATAGCATATTGACAAGTCTTTCAGATTAGCAAAATATTTGGGTTTTTTTTTTTATTCAATGTAATCAGAATTTTGCACTTATACGTCCACATGTATCTAAACACACATAGTGGAATGTGTTGATTGACTTGTATCATATATGCCATGTCTGCATGTTTATGATATAATATATTTAATATATAATACGGAAAGAAAACAGTGCATGAACTAAGTTTTTTTTATGCACTAATTAAGAATTTGGGGACTAATTACTTAAGTTATCTTTGTGTTTTATTTTGATATAAATTAATTGAAGCAAAACGTTGCCAAACTAATCTCTTTTCCGTAAATTTATTTATTTTGAGATAATAAGATGTGTGTGTTTTTTGTTTATGCGATTAATGATCGGCCCAAAGAAATGTCATTAATTGGCCGAACAACGAATGCACATATGAGAATGATGTGTGATAATTAAAAAATTTCCATGTGAACAATACACCGGCCCAAAGGAAGGTTATTGTTTGACCGGATTTATTATCAATATTTGATTTCTGTGTTGAGAGTATCACTTACATGTTGATCTTTCTCTTAAACATCAATGTTGTGTTATGTATCTTGTTTAAATGGGCCCACCACTACTACATTAACAAAAACATACCATACCCCTATTATATTACCAAAAACATACCCTCAAAAGTTAAATTACCAAAAACATACATATATATACTTATTATTTTTCTAATTCTAATCAAAACATAATCTAAGCTATCTCTCTAACCGCAACCCCCTCTCTCTCTAATAGCACATCTCTCTCTAACACACGATAATCGCACCTCTTTCTAACACGTGCTAATCACCTATCTCTCTCTAAAAATGATTAAAAACTCATAAAATATGCATATGCTAATTATAAAACGTCATACCCGAATTTTAAAATTTCATACCCTAATTTTAAAACTTCATACCCTAATTTCAAAAACTTTATACACTAATTTTAAAACTTCATATCCTAATTTCAAAACTTCATACCCTAATTTTAAAACTTCATACCCTAATTTCAAAACTTCATACCCTAATTTTAAAACTTCATACCCTACATATGAATTTCTCTCAATATTATACATATGCATTCTTCTCTTTCAACTTGAAACCCACAATGTTTACAATAGTCTCAAAACTCAATAAATAGAAAACAATCTCACCAATTTCATATATTTTTCATATATCTATATTTATATGCATATGAATATCTATATAATGTAGATAGTGTTCGGTAGTTAGTGGCGAGTTTTCGTGGTGGAGGAAGGGAGAGAGATAGAATGAGATATTAAATAAAGATACATAGAAGAATGGATGAGAGAGAGAGTAAGATCAGAGAGAGATAAAATAAAAATTGGTGAGAGAGAAGAATGAATAGATACATAGAAGAATTGGTGAGAAAGAAAAATGGAGGAGAGAGAGAGTAAGATGAGAGAGATAGAGAGATAAAGAAAAGAATAAACAGCATTAAATTTAAATTTGTTTGGTATGTTTTTTATAGTTAAAGTTATAAGGGTATGTTTTTTGTAATTTAGTTTCAAAATTAGTATGTTTTGTTAATTTATCCTTATTAAAATTTGTGTCTTACATGATTATTTATTTTAGTTTATTTTGCATGTTATGGCATGAATTTCTATTTGACTGAGTTCGTGTGTTTGTTCGTTTTTATTTATAGTTAATACATCTATTGCTAATATCACTGCCAACATGAACTCAATTCCCGTGCTTAACGGCACAAACTTTAAGAGCTAGAAAGAGAACATTTTGTTGGTTATCGGCTGCATGGATTTAGACTACGCATTGGGGAAGAATGAACCCGCTTATCTTACAGATAAAAGTTCCGCTAATAAAAAAGCGAATTTTGAGAAGTGGGAACGTTCTAATCGCTTAAGTCTAATGATGCTAAAGCGCAGCGTTCCAGAAGCATTCAGGGACGGTATGCCAAATGAGGTATCTGTAAAAGGTTTCCTTGCAGAAATTGAAAAACGTTTTGCAAAGAACGAAAAGGATGAGACAAGCAAGCTTTTAGCTGGCCTTGTCCAAATTAGGTATAAAGGAAAAGGAAACATAAAGGAGAATATTATGGAGATGTCTAGCATCGCTTCTAAACTTAAGACACTAAAGCTTGATCTGTCTGATGACTTGCTTGTGCATTTGGTATTCATATCTCTTCCTGCACACTATGGTCAGTTTATAGTTAGCTATAATACTCAAAAGGACAAATGGACTCTTAATGAGCTCATCTCACATTATGTGCAAGAAGATGATAGACTGAAGCGTGAAAAGACTGAAAGTGCTCATGTTGCAACTACCTCAAAGAGCAACAAGCGAAAAAGGACTAAGGATAAGGAAACTTCCGGGGGAATTTCATAAGCAAATAAACAAAAGACTCGGGATAAGGAATTTGCCTGCTTCTTTTGCAAGAAACCTGGGCATGTGAAAAATGATTGTTCATAGAAATTTCACATCTGTTTGTTCTGAACTTAATTTGACTTCTTTACCTAGTAATACTTGGTGAGTAGATTCATGTGCTCCTACTCACACAAGTGTTTCTATGTAGGTTTGGAGCTGGTCGCCAACTGAAACTGAAAGATTCATTTATGTGGGAGGTGACAAATGAGTCTCGTTAAAGCGTTTGAAATTTTAAGATTATCTTTTGAAACTATTTTTTTAATCAAGAGAGACTTATTTTGTGTTTATTTTGACGTAATTTGTTTTATTTTTTATTTCCGTTTTGGACAACTATTGTTATTCTTGTTCATTTGAGAATGATAAATTTAGTCTCTTTCTCGATTCTAATTTATTTGCGGTTTTTTTTTTAAATGATAAACCATCTAGCTTAATACATCTTTATATAATGAAAACTTGCAATTAACACCAAGAGGTACAAAACGTAATTTTTTTTTAAAATGAGAATTTTACCACTATATGACACAAATGCTTAGCACACATCTCCAAAAGGAGAATAAAGAAATTTGTGTCGGACTAAATTTTTGAATTACTTGAGTACAGTGACTTTGATTTATGCGTCGAATGTATCAAGGGTAAACCGACAAATATAAAGAAATTAAGTGTTAACTTGAATTCCGGCATCTTATAGTTGATAAATATTTATATATGTGGTCAATTCCCTATGGTTACTTGTAATGGACAATAGTATTTTATCTTTTTTATAGATGACTATTCTTGTTATGGTTACCCTGAAAGATCGAGGGGTTTCTAGTTTTTTTATGATCCCTCAACTAAATCTTTTTTTGAAATGGAAAATGCAAAATTTCTTGAGAATGTTGTGTTTGAAGGGGGAGATAAAGTTAGGAATGTTGTTTTTGAAGAGGAATTAATTCATTTAGCATATGTTGTTATTGACAATGATCATTTTGATATTGTTCAAGAAACAGTTGAAGACAATAATGAGGATTTACCTATAATAATCCGTACTGAAAATTATAAGGTTGCTCAAAAAGAGCAAACTCAACACCTCAAAAGAAAGTGCCACTTAGGTGATAAACCTCAAAGGTGGATTAATGTCATGAATGATGAAATGAAATTATAAAGGACAGTGACGTTTATATCTTGTCAAGTTGCTTGAAGGTTACGGAGCCCTTTAGTTGCAAATGGATTTCTAACAGCAACATTGAGATATATAAATCACGTCTATTCACAAATGATTTTACACAAGTTCATCGAATCATTCTTTTGGGATAATAGTTACCCTTGTATCTCATCTTGATTTAAACTTCCCATCAATGGTTACACAACTTTCATCAAATTATTGTCTCATACAGCTTTGAGTTCAGTGCAGTTGATGATTGTGTACATTTCAAGTTCAGTGGGAGTAAATTATCTTTCTAATGTTTTATGTTGATGACATATTATTGGCAATTAAGCGATATAGGCTTCTTGTACGAAACCAAGAGATTTCTAACTAAGTATTTTGAAATGAAAGATCTTGGTGACCCTTCTTTTGTATTAGGAATTAAGATATCCTGAGATCGCTCTCGGGTTGTCCTTGGGTTATCACAAAAGAGCTATATCGATAAAGTACTTGCTAGGTTTGGCATGAAAGATTATGCACAAGAAGATACTCGCGTTACCAAACGAGACAAGTTTAGTCTCAATTGATGCCCTAAGAATCAAATTAAAGAAAAGAGATGCAAAAGATTCCTTATGCTTCGGCTGGGTGTGAAGTCTTATGTATGCTCAATTATGTACACATCTAAATTTGTTGTACATAGTGCGTGTGCTGGGCAGATACTTAAGTAACCCTAACATGGATCACTGCTAAGCAGCCAAACGGGGTGTGAAGTATTAATAAAGAACAAAGAATTATACGCTCACATATCGGAAGTTAGAAAATTTGAAGATCATACGGTATTTTGACTCCGATCCTGTGGGTTGCCAAGAAATACCCTTATGGCTACGTTTTTATGTTGTCAAGAAAAGCTATATATGGAAAAGTGCTAAGCAGACACTCATAGTTCATTCCATCATGACAACAAAGTTCATAGTCTGGTATGAGGTGACCAATTATAAGATATGGCTGCGAAAATTTATCACTAGGCTGTGAGTTGCAGATGGTATTGAAAGACCACTAAAGATTATTGTGACAATCTATCAGCAGTTATATATTCAAACAACAATAGAATCTTTTAAAAGTCTAAACAAATAGACATTAATTTTTTACTTGTTAAAGGAAAATTTCAGAGCGAAATAGTGTATTTTGATCGTATTGGAACTAACTAAATGCTAGCAGACCCACTTACTAAAGGTTTGACACCCAAGATCTTTCATGTGCATACTGTTCAAATGGGTTTCGTCATCTTTGATGATATTCAGTTTTAGTGGGAGTTTGTTTTCCTTAGTTAGTTATTTTGGTTGACACTATTAAAATACTTTTGTGTTCAGTTTCTGCAGAATAAAGTTAATGGTATTATTATTTTTATTGGGTATCTTTCAATTATGGTTTAACATAAAGGTTGAAAGACTAAGGATTGATCTCACTAAAGAATTTAGGACCAATTGGAAATAGACATGACTAAGATCACATTGCATGTATTTTCCAGTTACACATCCATACTTGATCTATGTCGTTGAATATATTTGATATGGTAATTATTGATGGATCGAGTTACGATAAATGTAACGAAGGTCGCTTTAGTCTCATATTGGTATAAGAGATGGACCAGATTGATTAAAGAAAATGTTTTAAGAATTATTAGCAATTTTACACGCAACTAAAGTTATTGAATGTAGTTTTCATTTGGAATTAATTGTAGCCCAAGTGGGAGATTGTTAGGTTATTTTTAATAACCTAGTATGTGGGATAATTACTTAATACAATATTATTTATGCTAATATTCTATATTGGGCTAATTAAATGATCTAATAAGTAATGCCCAAATAACATCTTACCGGTATGGGCTTTGTAATGTGTTCTACCCAATAGCTAAATTAATTAGGGTTTATAGTGCTCTACTTAGTTTACTATATAAGGTACTAAGAGTTTGGTCACCAAGACTAACTTATCATAACTCTCCTCCTCCATTCCCATCAATAGAAAGAGAACCCTAGAGAGAGAAAGGTTAGTCTGTGGAACACCATTATCCCACAATCCTTCCTCGTATTCAACATCAATGGATTCATGTATGATCCTTATTAGTTCATTCGTAATCTTGATAATCTGACATAAGTTAATCACTGTATGTTTTTATATTTAGTCCTAACAATTTTTCCTAGCTTTCTTTTCTTTTAGGCTTTACACGTGTTTCAAAATTTAAGATAAAGGATTTTTTTCCTTTAAGCATAATATTTATCATGCTATTTTTTTTCTTTTGCAAATGCTTTCGATCTACAAGCTTCGTAAGTTTCTCCATTGCAGAAGTAGCCTCCTACTTTGGATCGGTTCCAAACTTGTTACTTTGACTGAAATTTTTTCAACTTGTTGCCCCCTTCAGTCACATTTCTTTTTCTACAGAAGAGCATAGTGGCACAGCAGGTTCTTGATCTTGGCGACATGCGTATAAATGATTTCGGCCCCATGAACAACTTGAAGTTCCCTAGCGTAGCCTGGTGGTGAGGTTCGGTGGCTGGTTTATTTTCTCGAAGTTATTGCCGCTTAGCTGCCAATTCGAAAGATGGCTTGATTCGTTTATTTTCAGTGGAGAGATTTCAGAAACTTCATCATTGGCGGGTTTAATGATTCCTTGGTACTGGCCAGACTCACCCATTCCAGAAAAATCCCAATGGACGTTGAGGGCCCATGGAGCAGTGAAGATGGAGAAGCTCAGCCAAGCAAGGAGAAGTGTCGTAGCTTCAAGGCAACGTCTTCGTGTTTTCCGATGGCAAATTTTGGCGATGACAAGATGACCAAGAATCAACTATTTCGGCTTCCATTGTCCACCTTGTAGCAACGTACTTCACGAAGTCATCCTCATTGTGTCTTGTAATCTTTGGCGCCTTGATGGTGGACGACCCATTGTTTGATGGAGATGGACCAAATCCTTGCCTTTTCCTTGGCCAAGTGATGAAGGAGTGTTAACAAGCTTCAAAAATCAATTACAGTTGTGACATTGCGAAGTGGCGAAAGTGGATTTAGTGCCATTCGTTTTGAGCTTCCAAGATCCTCTTCTAGTCGCATAGAGACATTAACATCGTTGAAGGAGATCTCCTTTCATTCCTCACAAGTGTTTTTGACTATTTGTTTTCTTAGCTTCTTTGACATTTTAATTTAATTTTTCTTTCGAAGTGTTGTACTTTGAGAATTCTTTGTAATTGAAAAATTCTTGATATAATAAAACTCGCCCTGTCTTTGTTTTTATGTTTGCTTGTACAGTGTTTGAGATTTACCTTCGTCGTTTCAATTTATACTTCTTTATTTTCTTGAGGGAATGATTTTTTTTTGGGTATGACTGATCTTAAATTTAATCTTAAGATGCCTACGTACCCGCTAGGGTTCAAGCCATACGTACTTCAGTTTTGATGCCTCAATATTTATACTCATGTGGGCGATGAGTAACTTGCATTTTATACTCTAGCGTCAAGGAGTGTCGTGCAGTTTATACTCGTGCATCATAGAGTGTATTCGCTTCTTTTTCAGGGGTTGTAACGCTTCAAGAATTTCTCGTGGATTGAGGCGCTCTCTGCATATCATCTTTGCTTATATCTGAGTTGTCACTTGTATTGCCTTCTTCTTTACTTTCGGTATTTGAATTTGGTTGGATCGACAAATCTTCATTGTCGTATGTTGAAATGTTAAAACTCCATGTCATGAGATTGACTTTCTAGTTCTGCGAAGGTCTTTGGCTTTATTCCTTGAAGAATATATCTCAAACCCCAATGCAAGCCTTGGATACACATTTCGATGTCGGACGACTCACACAACCTATCTTTGCAGTTTAGACTCAATCCCCTCCATCTATTGATGTAATCGGTGACGGGCTCATCCTTCCATTGGTGAGTGTTGGTTAGCTCGATCATGCTTACTGTACGACGAGTGCTGTAGAAGCGGTTGAGAAATTCATCTTTGAGTTGTTCCTAGCTGTCAATTGATCCTGATGCTAAGTCATAGTACCAGTCAAATGCGTTGTTCTTCAAGGTCCGGACGAATTGCTTTACGACGAGGTCTCCTTCAGTTCTAGCATTGCTACATGTTTCCACAAAGTGAGATACATGTTGCTTTGGATTTCCTTTACCATCGAATTGTTAAAACTGGGGGGCTGATATCCAGTAGGCATTTTGAGGTGCTCTATTATCCTATTGTAAGGCATAACATAGCTTAATGAGGAATGTGTCACTTCTTTGTAGCGTCCTTTAACGGTGCCAAATATAAAATCCTTCAGTTGATCAACAGGAATTGAACCATCGGGAAAAACCTCTATTTTTTTCCTCTTCCCTTTATCTTTGCTTGAAGAACCTTCGACTTCTGGTGGTTTCTCTTCATTTACAATGGTTTCACTAGTCTGTTCCAGGGATTCCACCTTATTCATTAACATTGCAAATTGGGTATCTCGCTCTGTTGTTGCCTTCATGAGAGCTTCTAGAGTTTTTGTTAGGATGGAAACTTGTTCTTCCAATGCCAATGTGTTTGTAGACATGGCGGGCTTAATAGTTGAGTCAGAAAATCGCGGGCTGTCAAGTGGAGACTCCGAGTCTAAAGCAGTGACACCATCGTTTTCATCACCCTCTTGTTCAACTTTTCCTAGTTGTTCATATATGAGTTTTGCAGCAGATTTTCCCTCACGAGTGAGAGCCTCTTGAGGTCGTATGTGTAGATACTCTACCGATTTCAATTTTCCCCCAAGTTCGATGCCTTTTGCGGGAGTTGGGGTTTCCATTGGTTGAGCTAATGCTTGAGTGTCTGAAGACTTGTTGCTTTGAGTCCTGGTGTAAACGTTTGAAATCATCCTCTTCTTGCCGAGTAAGGAAGAATCTTTAATTACTTTGGAGGAGTCTTTCTTTGGAGTCATCAAATTGTTGGTGAACTTGATTTGATGAAGAGGAGAGATTAAAGGCAGAGAGGTCCCACCGGGTGTGCCAAAATTTGTTTTACACAAATTTTTACTAAGTACTGAAGACAGGGAAAATAAATGTGAAGCAAAGTAAATTTTATTTATCAATTAATTTATAGGTACAATTCTGATAATTTCTGAAAGAAAATATAGAAATGAAAGTCCTTTGATTCTCCTCTGCGAATAATTTGTGATGGCTCGAAATGTTGTTGTAGACTTTTTGATGAATTTTGTTGAACTTGCTGAACTTGAGTAGAATTTTTCGGATTTGATAAAGAAATTTGCAGTTTTGTTGATGATCTTGACGCCCTTCAGATTTGATAAAGAACTTGGATATTTTGATCTAGAGAAATGTGTTTTTACCTTTGTGTAGTTGTTCCTAAAAGATCGAATGCCGGTTTGTTGTAGATTTCTTGGGTGGAGTTCTTCAGATTTGGTAAAGAACTTTGAAGACTTCGATTTGCAGAAACGTCTTGCTTATTACTTGTAGTCGTTCCTAAATATTGAAGGCAGATTTGTTGCAGAAGTTCTTCAGATTCTGTGAAGAACCTGAAGATTTTGATCCGTAGAAATGTCATGCTTGCTGCTTTTAGACGTTCTTGAAAATCGAATGTCAAGTTTATTGTAAATTTATTGCAGACTTTAAAAGCATTCGTTGAGGCCGAAGTGTGCATAGCTTCTCCCTATGAGTTGATCCCCTGACGACTGTGGATGAGTAGAGCTGATTTACTTGCGGTTGTGGAGGACAGAGCTGATTCCCTAACAGTTGTGGGAGGAGCAGAGCTGATTTTCTGGCAGTTGTGGAGGAGTTTCTCTCTCTAGTCTTCAAGACTTTTTTGATTGTGAGAAATATGACACCCACTCTATATATAACTTTTGGGTTGAGATTTTATTTGTAAGACCACCTTTTTAAGTTTGGACTCTTTATTTTAAAGATCCTATGACTTATGTAAATGAATCAAACTTGTATTTATGTTTGAAAACATTACAAATGAGTAATATAATTTGAGTAACTCTTGTACCATATTTAATGGTTTTAGAAAAAAAAATTACTTTTATTTTATATAAATTATCATCATAGATTTTTTTGAGATAATAAAATATATTTTTTTTCTCGATTTTAAATTACTAATAACGAGTTTATTCTCAGACAAACAAATTAGTAATTAATTGCTACTTGATTTAAATGATACGTGTCACATTTTTAGTGGATGTAAAATTTACGTGTCAACAATGTTACCCGCATATTATTCTTCCATTATATCTACTAGGCAGTTATCAAATTCTTGTGTTTTTTAAAAGATATTTTCATATTAAAAGATATATGATATATAATTCTCTGTACTTATACTCCATATCCCTATGTACAAGAGAAAAACAATTACACCAGATTTATTTAGTGCGTGCAAGGCAAATGTGCTTGAAAAGTGAAGAATTAGTTTAAATCCGATGTTTTTTTTTAATATTTGAATATTTTTATAACTCGTATGGGTACGACATCATCCAATTTACTTTTGGTAAAAACTTTTAGGTTCTCATTTTTTTTTTACTGAGGAAGCACACATTTATGTTTATTGAATTATACAAAGGATCAATGAATTAGAATGATGCTATATGATTTATACAAAAAATCAACGAATTTAAACTAATAAAAATAACAGCGTCACTGGATTGTTGTATGTTTCAAGCATATAGGCTATGCTGCTGCTTGTTGATATGGCATGCCTTGGCTCTTTTGTTAGCCTTCAAATTTGATTTTTTTTGTTGATAGTTTTGATTTCAAACTTTAAATTAAAAAAAATTAAAAAAATTGCATCGTTTTTGTTCCATTGATGCTATGTGATTATCGTGATATTTTGGTGATGGATGCTATGAGTTGCATCCTTTTAAATACTGTTTTAATAAGTTTAATTTTTTTCTTTTCTATATTGTTCAATTATTTTTTCGTTGATATTTTATCATTCTGTCGATTTTTATCATTAACCAAAAATACTCTCTCTCTACCGTTACAGTTTTGCTCTCTCTCTCATCTCTCACCTCACTTTATAACTTTCCGGTGGCGGCAGGTGGCGGAAAAGGGCGACAGAGACGGCGATCTCCGTCGATGCCTTTCGCTCTTATCTATCTATCTCGGTCTGATCTCTACCCTCTGTGGTCGCTTCTCTTTACGACAACGATGAACGACGAACGGAGTCAATGAACAACGATGAACATCGACGATGGTGAGAGACCGTCTCTGACGAGGTGACGGAGAGTCTTTTGCGATGATGATAGACCGGTGATGGTGGTTTATCAAAAATGTTAGTATCACACATATTATATACTAGCAGAACTGTCCAGCCGATGAGTGTGAATCAAAAAAAAAAAATCTGTAACCCGTTATAGTAGAATTTTCGATGAACGGATGGGCAATTATGGTTGAGAGAGGGGGGAATTTGATAATAGAGAGATAATAGCGCGCATATATATATATATATAGAGAGAGAGAGAGAGAGATAATAGAGAGAGAAAGGTACAGAGATAATAAGAAAGAGAGATGATAACGTGAAATATTAGTTATTTTTATTTTAGCAGTTTTACTTAGTAGTTTTTTTATTTGTAATTTTTTAAACTATCAATACTATTTTGCAAATATTTGTTTCAAAACCTCATAAGAGCTCTACACATAAAGTAATAGTATAGATACACACAGATATTATATATATACATATATAATTATTGGTTGCCCAGTTGTTTGCTCCGGCCAGATCTGGAACCGCGGCGAACCGATCACGGCGAAGACCATATCTGGATCCGATATATATATATATAGGAAATGTTATATGAACATCATGAAAAACACCAAGTGTACACTTTTTTTCAAAAATGCTATATATATATATATACATATATATATATATCCATATCCATAGATGCTTAGTCAATTTTGTGTTTGTGTGTGTGTCATGGTTAACAGTACTCCCTATCGCTGCAAAGTACAAAGAAACCATTATTTGTACATATATACATATATACATATGTATCTATATCCATATGTATATATGTACAAAGAATGGTTTATTTGTACTTTGCAGCGATAGGGAGTACTGTTAACCCTGACACACACACAATTGACTAAACATTTATTGAAGTTTATTTGATGTTCAATTTTTTTTTATATTACTGCTTGTGTTGCCAACATCGAGAAGTGTGCTTTCTCGAATTACCAAAATCTAGTGGCTTCAGTTGCATTTTCCCCTAGTATATTTTAGAACAATCTGGTGGTTTCAGTTGTTAAAAATGTTATTTAGATTGTTAAAAAAAAAACTTATTAAATTGTCAAATTTTTTGTATTAAATTGCTGAAAAAATTGAATTATACTTTTAAATTTTTTGCAATAAATAGTCTTTTGTTAATTATTTTGTATTATATTATCAAAAATGTTATTTATAGTTTTAAGTGGATTTCTATTGCTTGGTTCTGTTTTTCGTATTTATTTCCGGTAATCTGCTCTATGTGGATAGATTATTTCATATATTAGTTTTTATGTACATGAAATATACCTTCCCCGTAAATAACTTTTGGCTGATTTTCTACAAATCTTTAAGATAATCTCGACTTAATTGTAGCATCCCCCACCCCCCTATTTAGATTGTCCAAAAAAAAAACGTATTAGATTGTCAAAAATTTTATATTAAATTGCTGAAAAAATTGAATTATATTGTTAAAATTTTTGTATTAGATTGTTAAAAAATCTGTATTAGATTGTTACAAAAATTACATTAGATTGTCAAAAATATATATTAGATTGTTAAAAAAAATCATTAGATTGTCAAAAAAAATCATTAGTTAGATTGTCAATTTTTTTTTTATTAAATTGCTGAAAGAATTGAATTATATTGTTAAAATTTTTGTATTAGATTGTCAAAATTTTTTATTAGATTGTCAAAAAATTATATTAGATTGTCAAAAAAAATCATTAGATTGTCAAAAAAAATTATTTTAAATTGGAAAAAAAAGGTTATTAGATTGTCAAAAAAATTATATTAGATTGTCATAAAAATTATATTATATTTTCTATTTATTGTCAAAAAATTGTATTAGATTGTCAACAAAAATTTGTATTAGTTTGTCAAAAAAAATTTGATTTTTTTAATTTTTTTTTTTTAAAAAGTTCTTAGATTTTTTCAAAATTTTTTTTTTTTTCCAAATTTTATAAATTTTCTGGATTTTTTTGATTTTTTCCGGAATTTTTATATTTTTTTAGCATTTTTTATTTTTTCGGAATTTTTATAAATTTTGTAAGAGATTGTTAAAAACTTATTTTTGGTTTTTTTTTGGATTTTTGTAAAAAAAATAATTTTTGTTTTTTTATAATTTTATAATTTTTTCTGGAATTTTTTTGGAATTTTTTGGAATTTTTTTCATTTTATTTCCATTTTTCATTTTTTTTTACATATTTTATAATTTTATTGTTTTTCTGGATTTTTAGTTTTTCTGGATTTTATTTTAATTTTTTGGTCTTGGTCAAACTTTTATTTGGCCAAATGTGTTGGTTGTATATATGACAAGAGTACTAATTTGCAATGAGTATTTTGAAAGTGATATCAACTCTTAAATTAATAATTTATTGCCTCTTATATTTTTTTCTTGATGTTATTTATGTTTTTTTTATTCAACTCAATTTTTTTAGTTAATTCTCTATGATGTTATCTATTTTTCTTGATGTTCTTTATGTTTTTTCTTTTAACTCAATTTTTTCGTTGATGCTCTATGATGCTATATATTTTTATTTTTATTTTTTTCTTGATGCTCTTTATGTTTTTTCTTCAAATATTTTTTTTAATGTTCTTAAGTATTCTTTTCTTTTTTTTAATTTAAAATGACATTTTATGATGAAGAAAGAAAAAGTTAAAGGTGGTTAAGAGCAAAAAATGGAGAAATTTAAGGAAAGGACATTTTAGTACATTGACATTTAAAATGTATTAGAATTTAAAGAAAAAATTCAAATTTGGGTTTATTATTATTAAGACCCTAGCATCATACTAAACAAATATTTCCCCTTTATATTATACCCCCTTCCATCCCCCTTTCATTTTTAATCCAAAACAGTTATTTAATTTTTTTCAAAAAAAATACTACAATTACAATTATACATGTATTATCGATATTTTTCAGTAACTTTTTTCTGACAGAAAACTCAAATATTTTTTTTCTTTTGAAATAAAAACAGGAACTAGTGTAAACTAAATATAAAATTCAAAAACACAATGCAACTCGACAATATCTTCCAATTAATGAAATTTGTCTACAATACGTTGTAAACGTTTATAAACATACAAAAATGTGTAAAAATTCAAAATTTGAGCGAAAATAGTTAAGGGGGTACAGAATGGGATACAAATTAGGAGGTATAAGATTTGAACTCGTTTAAGATGAGTCCAAATCTTCTACCCCGTTTTCCCTTACCCACTTCGCGCCCCTTTAACTAATTAACCCAAAATATTTGGTTAAAAAAGTTTAAAAAAAATTCTACAATTACAATTAGACATATATCAATACATTTCAACAATTATTTTTGATCGAAAAGTTACACAAAATTTATTTTGGAAAAAATAAAAAAAAATAGAGTAAACTAAACATTGAAATTTAAAAAAATTATGTAAAACAACATTATATCCAAACGTTAAGATATAAAAGCTCATAACATGCAAAAAAAGTTGTGAAAATTTAAAATTTAAGAGAAAATAATCAAGTGGCCACGAAATAATTGGATAAAAGAGGTAGAAAATTTACACTCGTTTCACATGTATGATTTTATTTAGTTTCTTAATAATAAACTAGGGGAAAGTCACTCATGGTAACTTATCCCACAAGTAAACTTTCATAAGTTACATCTCCTAGTCCCACTTTCTAATCGTTCACCAATTTACGAAAACGTCATTTATCAACCAAAAACACAAAACACTCATTTTCTTCTTCTAGAAAAAAAATAGTTTTAAATATACAAGAATCATAATACAAATAAAATCATAATTAAACGGAAAAAAAATCATAAAAATGAAAAAAAAATTAAAAAAATTATTTCTTTTTACAAAATTTACAACAAAAAAAGTTTTCTTTTAAAAGTTAAATTTTCTTTTGTCAAAAAATGACTTTTTTCATTAAAAAGTGATTTTTTTCACTCAAAAGCAGTTTCATATGCCAAAAAATCGACTTTTCCCCCCAAAAACAGCCTTCTTCAACAAAAATAGTTTTTTTTTGCCCAAATAACATTTTTTACACCAAAAAGTGGTATTTTTTTTTGCCAAAAACGGGGGGTTTCACCTATTAATGGTCACCACATAGTAGTTTTTTTCACAAAATAGCGGCTTTTTTACCAAAAAAACGCATATGTTTTCACCTAGAAGCGGTTTTCTTAGACAAATTAGCTTTTTTCAACAAAAAGTAGTTTTTCCATGAAAATTTTGTTTTTTCATCAATTTTCACCAAAAATAGGTATTTTCATCTATTGTCGTCTTTTCCCACATATAACGACTTTACTTCAATTAAAAATACATACAATCAATATAAATTGTATATAGTTTGGTATAAAATACATACATTTGTGTCGAAAACGCATATAGTTCAATCAAACATATATTGAGTTCAGTCAAAAAAGCATATGGTTCAGCACAAAATGAATATAGTTTAGTCGTGCATAAAGTTTAATCGAAATTGCGTATGGTTTGATATAATAGCATATAGTTTGGTATAAAAGTGTATATAGTTCAAAGTTAGGTGAAAATTGCATATAGTTCACCATAAAGTGCAAATAGTTTTAGTCGAAAGTGCATATATTTCGGTCGGAATTGCATAAATTTTGATATAAATAGCATATATTTAGTATAAAAGTACATATAACTCAATAAAAAATGCATATCTTGTAGTATAGAGTGTATATGATTTATTCAAAGCTGCATAGTCTTCACCACAAATTGCATATACTTCAGTAAAAAAAAAACTAATGGATTCGAACCACCAAGTTCTTGAACTCGATGATGGTGCAAGCGCTCTTACCATTTTGAGTTTATGGATCTATACAGTCAGTAAACAAAATCATACAAACATAATGCACCTAAAACCCAAAAACTAAAGTCAAGACTATCAAATTGAATGGGCCATTGATAAACTGTTTTTTTTAACTATCAAAGTAGAGTGCCATTTATCAGACAATTATTCACCATATATGTCATCGCGTCTCACATGTGACGATAGAATAAAATTATCGCCTTAGCCTTCATCTCGAGAGTAATAACAAATTCGCGTTTTACTCATCATCAAATATGACATCAAAAAAAAATTGCGCATCACATGTTCAGACATGTAACATGTGGCGGCGGAATAAATCATCGTTTATTCATTTCGCTAACCATCATAGATGTTATCCAACATGTGTTGTGATTTCTGAAATAGTTATCATATAAAACGACTGGTTTTATATGTCAATTATGGTTTTTACAAGCACAAAATTTATTTCGAAATCGACAGATTGGAAAACACAAGTTTTGATATTCAACTGAATAAGTTATCATTGATAGAAATTGTCAAGCCGATACTAAGACACTAATTCGACGAAAAAAATCTATATAGACACACACTTGGAAAAATTATTATTTACTAAACCGCTCTCAGTAGCTCTAATTGAATATGAGCATGAAATAGAGGGTGAGAGTGGTGGACGCTAATACTCCTTAAAAACCGAGCTCATTAGGATACCAATTATCGGCCGAAATCTTTCCTTAGCTATCGTATCCTGAGTCTTGCGGGGTAAATTCATAATTTTTCGAAATTGAATGTAAATATATAGGATTTGGCATATTTACATATTAATGTACCCATTTGTACATGACATTAATAATAGCCTCTTTCAATGATTAATAAATTATTCTAACGTGGTGGTACATATTTCACTATACCAAATTAGGAAATTTGGAACAGCAGTAAAGGGACTTTTTGGGTGTCTCAAAAAGAGACCTGTCAAATTAAATTATCTATTTGACACGACAATAAGGTGTTCCAAAGTTTGTTTACGGAATGGAATTTTGGCGTCACAGCCTCTTGTTGGAACCGACATGAAGTGTTCCAACTATTTAATTTTAGACCATATAATTTGTGTATTGAAAGTCAAATAAAACAAAAATATGCAAAATAAAGAAACTGCGATCAATACTATTTACGAAAGAAAATTACTCATCAAACAAATTTTATAAATAGAACTACATAGGTCAAAGGATTCAGAAATGACAATATATCATGTACAAACTTTTACAAGCTACAATCTATCATTCAAAAAATCTCCTCATTGACTAACAAAAATGATCATAAGTTTCAATTATCGTGAAAGAGACACAACAAATATCCTAAACATTAATATTTTCTTCATGCTTATCACATAAGGGATCTTCATATGTTATTCATTGAACCAATTATTTTGAATTTTACAAGGAGCGGCAACAAAGTGTGTGAGTTCATTCAACTCAAATATAGCTACCTT
This sequence comes from Primula vulgaris, assembly GCA_963920805.1. Classification (NCBI taxonomy): domain Eukaryota; kingdom Viridiplantae; phylum Streptophyta; class Magnoliopsida; order Ericales; family Primulaceae; genus Primula; species Primula vulgaris. The sequence continues at coordinate 21,818,900 of OY987214.1, read as the reverse complement.
CCTGCAAACAAAAATAGAAAAAATAGAAAATCATTCAAGAAAAACCTGTAAAAATGTTAGATATTGTTTTCGTATTGCAATTGTTTTCAAAATCATAGGCAGACCTATAAGTATTTGGATTTTCTTTGATGATTGTTGGTGAATACACAGTAATATTGATTTCCTAAACGAGATCATGATTTGGTTTTATTCAATATAAAAAGTAAACAAAATTGTATGTATACCTACTCACGTGTCAAACGCTTACGCTCCATAAATGACTCACGGTCCACAAAACTAACAGTTCTTCGCCATCCTGCCAATACATTAAGCAAATTAGTAAATGGATTGGAAAAAAAATCATAAAGTAAAACAAGAATATCCACATAAAGTAGACCGCCATTATGACAATAAACTTAAATGAAATAACTAAAAAGAACCTTTGTAAGCCTTAAGATCAAGTGTTAATTAAGAAATGTACGTACGAACTCGAGGAACTCGCACCGCGAGGTCCTCCCAAAACTCGCCGAGTGTACCTCTCAATAAAGAAGGTTTCTCTGTTTTTTAAGAGCAAGGACTTAGATCAAGTTAGAAGTTTTGCTAGTAAGTTTAAAAAGTAATTAAAACATAAAAATCACATAAACATTCTTTACAGGTAGAACATTATTCATTTAATCTTTTTATTTCCTGATAATCACTGGTTTTATATTTCTTCTATAACACCAAAGTAAGTACTAATGTTCAAACAATTAGTTTTCAAACATAGCTTGTCAGAAAATCTCTCATTTGTTTGTAATTTGCATCCCTTTCTTCCCTTATCCCTGTTATACCCCGCTAATAAATCACTATTATGACTCGTATTCAATTCCGTAAATAAAACTTAACCCATAAACAAGTCCATGTGAAACGTAAGTAATTGGTACTAAGTTCTCAATCAACATAAAGTAAACATGAAATATGTTGTGAGTTTTTTTATCTCAGTATATATATATATATATATATTTTATAGGAGATAGAGAGAACATAGAAAGGGGAAAAAATAATTCTTTATTAATCAGAATGAATGTGTGTGATACAAGACCCACTAACCCTCTTTATAAATAGAGTGTAGAGTTACAAGACCTAGCAGGGCCAAAGTAAATCCCATAGATTAAGGCCCAAAAACTCTTAACTATAATCTTCTACAACACTCCCCATTGGACTTCTTGAGTTCTTCGTCTTCATGCAGTCAGTGTGAGTCGAGTTCATTAGCAGTGCTAAACACATAAAACCTTATGGCCGGAAAACCCAACGTGGGACAAAACCGGTATCTAGGAAAAACTGTGTAGCAGAATGATATATGCCCAAATAACATGTAAGTAACTAACCACAAAACAGTGTGTCTCATCAAAACTTTGCTAGAGCAAACCCAATGGGAAAATCTCTGATCGAATGAGAAATAGTGAAACAGTGGTAGTAGTAGGGGATCAACCACAAAACAGGTGCCTCATCAAAACCTTGACAAAGTAAACCCAGTGGAAAAAACCTCCGGTCGAAGAGCAAAAGAGTACATAGTGGTAAGAAGTATACAACAGGATACTCCCCCTAATTTCAGCAATCTTAAGTGAAATATGATGGGAACATGTCTTCCTAAAACCTTGCCAAGGAAAACTCAGTGGAAAAAAGCCTTGGTCTAAGGATAAAAAGAGTACACGAGCATGCGACTACATGCTCCCCCTCACTTGCACATGACAGGGTGCGAGTATTTCGACTAATTTGTAATTAGTGCAATAAGCATTCACTTGTATGCTCTCTCTCACTTTCACAACTAGGTGCAATGATTTCATATTCCAAGAAATAGTACGAGCATTCGACTGGATGCTTCATTTTTACTTGCGCACGACTGGGTGTAGTAAAATCTTAACATGGAATAGCACAAGTATTCGACTGGATGTTTTTACACTTTATATGTGAAGATTTATTACAAGTGCTTTATAAAAAGTTGTCCTCAAATATGACAAGTGCTTCATCTGGATCGTTAGACAGAGTATATGTAATTCAAATATAGCTAATACTAGCTCGAAACCATATATACTTTTTAGTCGTCTCATAGAGCATGAGTAGATCAGAGTGATTCATTTGGAGTCTTAACGAGACCTCTAAGATATCGCCTATTCCTAATGGTAAAAACATAATCATACTAGAAATATCCCTTATGCGGGTCTGATAAATAACCGGCATCGGTATAACCCAAAAAGGGTGGCGTTAAGTCGAGTACCAAAGGGGCATGTATACTCAAAAACGCAAAACGGGATAAGAAGGCCCACTTCCAAAATTACCATAAGTTAACGGAATATGTCCTTAGTACCATTTTGGTGGCAGCGTGTTAGCGCGATGTTGTGTCGAGTTATACCATTCACAACAGACGAGATGTTTGTCCTAGCACATTAGACCAAGTACAATGATGCACTTCTTATACTTAGATGTGAACATCATGGTTCATTATCTCTTCATTGTCTCATCAGGGACGGACCGGGTCTATATAAATGTCTAGTGATTGAACGATCATGGGAGAATCTGACGACTTAGCGTCATGATGACTAAAACGTCATAACACATTTTGGGTGTAGTCTAAATCATGGACTTAGATTCAATCTTTACGGGACTCGATCATCAGGACAAGTTACTACCGTGTCTTTCCAAGATCTTTCATCTCGAAGGCAAATCCAAAATTGGATCGCGTAATAAAACATGCAAGGGCATAAAACGTGTCTCTACGTATCCCAAGCCAATCAAGTAATCACTTAAGCGGGATACCACCTCCGCTCAAATTTTATAATCCATATAATGAATGTCTCAGTTAATGGAGAACATGTTCCGTGGTCAGGAACTATTTGATTCAAGCACATGAAATCACACAGGGACCTTCATCTACATCTTTTTGTCTAAATCCCCATAGAGATAATACATGACCACATTTATAGTTGCATACTCAGTTTTCTGGAAACTAATAAACTAAATAAGTAATGGAACATTTAACGTCCATTACGAGGAAACGAGTCATCTCTTATTCAATTTCAAGGCGTGAGAGAAGCCTTGCGCTACTAGGTGAGCATTCTACAATCTCATTATTCTCATCACTCTTCCTTACGAACAACCAAATAAATGAACTCGTTTAACATTGGTAGTGTTGGAGCTACAGGTCCGAACACACTTTTGCTAAGGAGTCTACTTGGATTACAAGTTTCCATTAGGCCAGTCTGTTCTTCGTTGACTTCAGGCAACGGTTTATGGTTCTGTTTCATAATTTGCTCATATTATCAGTCGTCACCGAATATATGAACAAATAATCAATGACAGTCTCATTTCACTTCAATATCGTCTAAGATATCATGATCGACGGATATTTTGAGACTCTCAGGATGAGCATGAATCACACATCTCATTGATCCTTTATAATCTCGTACGATAAACGAGTTTCAGTTCACCACCTCTAGGCTGAACGATTTAAGAACCGGTTAACTTCCTCTTATCTTGGAAAGGACGACAGACTGACGGCTGATGGCAGTGTCATTTGCTTGGCGGGTTTGGCCAAAGCAATGTGTTACGACAGGAACACGGCGTCCGACAGGGACATCTATCCTTGCATGCATTTTACAGCAGGTATAAATGATCTTTGACATCTCATAAATTCATTAAATGCGTCTGGAATTTAGTTAGATTTGAGGGAGTCTATGCACTTACTTATCCCTAAGTGCAGTTTTGTGGTCAAGCTAAGACTGAGTGGGTTATGCCACATTACTTCACGTCGTTCCTTATCAAGGGTAATGTGCAAATCTCCCCCTAATGACGCGGAGAACAGTCTTAGCGATATCACTTTCGCATATCATGCGGTAAATAGATCGCTTGTCAAAGTTACTTTATCAAATGATAGGCATGGGATTCATAATCGACTTATGTCCCCTTCAGAGGTCCATATTTTGAATGCTATAACGGCTCAATCAAAATATTAATTAAGCACTTTAAAGACGCGTTAATATGAGACTTCTGGCTCATAACCAGTAATCAGCGGATACACATATGGAGTTTGAGTGTCTATGGGCCTCATAACGGACCATTGCAGCAAAATAGCATAATCTCACATGGAAATATAAATCTTGGTGCGCAAGACCAAGAAGTGCGTGCAATCATTTGCAGTCGTATTATCAAACTTTCCATGAGTCCATTTGGGTCTGAACATAATCGACAGGATGTTCAATTTCAATTCTCAAAGTCAATTATACAAATCAAAATTTCGATTTAACTATTCGGCATTATCAAGTTGACTAGACTTTTCAAGATAATCCGGATCATAAGCTATCAATTTAATAATTTTGGCTTAGAGTTCGGGAAATACTGCATTTCTGTGGACAACAATAATCATGTGACCATATTGTCGATGCATTAACCATAACCATAAAAAAATTTAATGGTCCGTCTTATGGCTAAATAAGTTCACAATAACTCCTTCAATTCTTTACAAGAATTCTACGAGTCAATTTCTTGATCTTTACACATACTAGTCTTTCAAATAGAGCATTAGTGGCATGGATTTCGGATCAATCATGAAATATATCCTAAAAAAGAATCCAAATGCGATTCGATTATAAATCAAACATCGCCTTTTGACATGGGAATATCTTATCCGGTCAATGCCACAATATCAAAATGCTCTTATCAATCGACGACAGGCGAATGATAGTACTGACAATCATGTCTTAGCATCTAAGTCCTTTATTGAATGGAGGTTATGTAAAGAAATTTCAATTCTTTCATGAGCTATTACCAGATAACACTGGTTTTCTTGAATATTTTATAACTCAACAAGTTACGACAGGACCTATAGGAGTATAAGGCCTCATATTTGACAAATCAATTTAGTTTTACCAAATATTTCGATTTCCAACGTCAGGTCCATAATCATTGTCACAAAAGACTATTTAGGCAAGTAGTTGGTGAAATTATGTGTGTTGGCCCGTGTGCTAACCTTAGAGGGGGGGGGGGTGAATAAGTTTTTTGGCGCTTTTCGCCTAATTAAAAATTCTAAGCAACTAACACCCAACTTATGCAAATTTAAGCTTATTGCGCTTAACAAAAGATAAGGAATTGCTAGAATTACTAAACGCAAGCAATAAACTAAGCAATAATATATTTGCGGAAAGTAAAAGCAAGGAAAGAAAATGACACCGTGATTTTATAGAGGTTCGGCAAACGGCCTACGTCCTCTCCTCGGTACTACCGAGTATTTCACTAAAAATCTCCTTGCGGATTATTACAAATCCTATCGAGCTAATCAACCGATTGAGCTCCCCCTCACTTTATGAGTATCCCGAAATGAAAAGACCTAGAGCTTTTAAGCTTCAATTGCTTACAAAGCCTCTACCCGATCACTCGCTCACAAAAATGAGTTTATAAAATACTCGTTACAATTTTGTTACAATAATGTAACTACACTCACTATTTTATTGCTTCTAAATAAGCTAATTGGTGAGAATGTTGATGATTGAGCTTGACTCTCTTTTTCTTCAATTTTCCCTCTTTTGAATATATACACCAAAGTGGTGATATTTAGGGTTTTGTATATAGGGATTGAAGGATGATAATTAGTGTGTTGATTGGTGAGTTTGGAGAGAGATTTGAGGTGGTATATATAACAGCAAAGTCTGTTTTTCTGGGTTATGACCGTTGAGGGTTTTAACAGCTATTTTCCAGAATAAGCTGAAAAGCTGTTTTCGAAAACTACAGAAAACGATCGGTCGTTTTCTACAGTCGATCGGTCGTTTTCCAGAAAAGGATCGGTCGTTTCTGAAAAAACGATCGGTCATTTTTTCGACCTGCTCACTGGAAGAATTTGGACTAAAAACGATCGGTCGTTTTTGTCCAGTCGATCGGTCGTCTGTTCTTCTGGCAGTTTTTTCGGTCTTCTTCGAAAGCCCATAACTCCTTCGTTTTAGCTCCGATTCTGGTTCCGCTTGAACCTGTGGCTTCGTTTTTCCGAGCTCTATCTTTCTGGTGTTCTGCAATTTACAAATTCTCTTTTTGGAAAAAACAAGCATTATATCATCGAAATAGAGAAATCGTAAAATCATTAAAAACATAATCAAAGTTATAATCAAAATCAATTATTGAACCCCATGGTTCAACAATGTGGTACACTATTATCCACTATTTCTAGACAACCAACTACCCCACATATATCGCCATAAAGATTGATAATTTAAAGTTTGGTCACATTTTGAAAGAAATTTGCTCAAAATAATTTAAATTATTTCGAGAAATTTTGTAAATAGGCAAACCATAATCCAAAAGTATGGTCTAAATGGAAAAATCATAATTCAAATGGAAAAAGATACTCCAGATGAGTGAAAAACTGGCTCAATGATTTATCAAAATATATATAGAAAGGTAACAAACTCATTTGAGCCACAAATTCGGGGGTCTCAAGAGTTTCTTTTCAGTTAGCTTTAATCACATTAGCATCAGTTTTTCCACCTTTATGATAGTTTAGAACTATTTAAGGGGCCACAGGTCTTCGGTTCAGACAATTGTCTAAACCTCGCTTGGCTAAGCGAGTGTTAGGCTCGCGACAGTTCAAGACAAATAACCCTTGTCTTGATTCTCGATTCTCGATTCTCGATTCGTGGGAAAAAATGACCACGAAGAGCATTAATATCAGGAAAACAATTCGCCATTGACCTAATAGGATTAAAGGTGGGCGATGAAGGAACATGGTGAATATAAATTCAAGATACTGCTTATGAAATACAATTTCCAAGCTAGTATTTTGGTGAATGATCGCTCCAATATGTCAATTTGAGACATTTTTTCACCATAGACATCATCACATCTCAAATGTGGCGGCGGAATAAAATCAACGCCTTAGCCTTCATCTTATGAGACACAACAAACTCGTGTTTTACTCATCAAAGATGGCATAAAAAAGATTGGGCATCACATGCTCACACATCAGGGTGATTAACATATGGTGGCGAAAAATACCTCGCCTAAGCATTCACTTCGCAAGTATGCTTTGCGATTTTCCTCATCATAGATGGCATCCAACCAATGTTGGGAGTTCATGATTATTTATCATATAAAACGACTGGTTTATATGATTATGGTTTGCACAAGCACAAACTTTGTTTCGAAACGACATGTTCAAAAATACTAGTTTTGCTTCTCATGTGAATTGGTTCTCATTGATCGAACGACAGGTCGATACTGAGACACCAATTTGATGAAACATACATCACTATATAAACACACTCAGGAAAATTATTGTTTAGTCAACCCCTTTCGGTAGCTCTACTTGAACATGACCAGGTAAGACGGTGAGAGTGGTGGGCACAAATGTCACTTATACATCGATCTCATTAGGATAGCAACCATCCGCCTATATCTTTCATCGACATCGTATCCAAATAGGTGAGCCTAGTTGGGGAAGGTTCATAATTTTTCCAACTTAAATCTGAAAATATGTGATTTCGTAAATTACTATATTGTAAACATGGTAGTGATAAATATCTAGATTGTAGTTGTTGGCATGATTAATAATTATAGCATGATAGCACATATTCTCTTGGTATGTTAAGGTAGGTCGATAGGACAAAAAAAACTTCAAAGTTTTTCCGTATGTTTATAACCGAATCTTCGAACGTATACCGTGTTTACCCAATATCTACAAGAAAATACTTCAATCTCCGCGAGCGAAAATGCTGATAATGTGTTGTGAGTCTTATTAGCTCAGTCACATTCAGTGTATATATATATATATATATATAGGAGATAGAGAGAACATAGAGGGGTGAAACAGTAACTCTTTATTAATTAGAATGAATGTGTTTGATACAAGACTGCATAACTCTCTTTATATAATAGAGGGTAGGGTTACAAGACCTAGCAGGCCCAAAGTAAAGCTCATAAGGCCACAAAGACTCAAACTAGAATCTTCTATAACAAAATCTATAAACTAAGCTTAGAGAATGAATAGTAACCTAGCAAACCAAACATTATGTTCTTGGAATATAGGTTTGCTCTCTCTTTCCTTACTTTTCTTTTGGCGGACTTAGAAACCAAGAAAGGAAAAAGATATATGTCCATCAGGACATCAGAACAAAAAGAAATTACCCTCTTTTTCTTTAGTTCCTATAATTTGTTTACAATTTTTATTAATTTAAGTATTATTAGTAACTTTTCAACAAGCTCAATAATAATAGGATTTCCTATCTTTCACTATAGCCTGTTTTCTTACTTCTGTACACTTTTTGGTTGCAATAATTAAATAAAATTACATCATCATCGTTGGGCAATCAGCTATGATTAATGTTGTTCATATATAGCTATACAATATATATTTGACTTTGTAAATTTAATGATAATCTTGAGATTATAGATTCTCCATCAGAATTAGAGTGCAACATTTTGTATAAGAAAGATCCCAAATCTATTAAAAAACCAATTATGAAGAAGAAGAAGAAGAAGAAATTTCAGAAAATACCTAAAATTTATCAATTGAGAAAAATCCCTAATTGAAAAGGAACATATAAATCGAAGAGCCCTAGATCTATGAAATTTGTATGCTCATATCGAACAAAGAAATGCCAAATAAATTGAATTATTCTAGGAGATGCAATGACTTACAAGATCGATACGATTGCAGCAAAGTTGACAAGGGCCGATGTGGTAAGAGGGAAAGAGCAGTGGTTCCTGTGTCGATGAGTAACACTATCATAGACCGGGTCTAAACCCAACACACATGTGAGAACCCAAAAATAACTAGCCTATATTTAATTTAAAATTCAAACTAAATTATTCAATTGATTGCCACGTCCTCATTTTCATATAAGTGTTTCTCTGTATTGGGAGTGAGAGAGAGATGGACAAATAGATCAGTTCGTGTGTTTGGTACCCTTCCCACTAATTCACGTGACAAGCAGGTGAGTTAATTGGAACGGTAGGGAACGTGTCTAAATAATTAAATTTAATTATTAATGCATCAGGAACCTTTTTGTAATTTAGAAACGGCTCATTTCTGTTCCAAGACTTTGGAATACGTAACAAACGTTCCAAATTGAAAATATACCGTGTTCCTAATTTGTCAATTTGGTAATTTACTAATAAAGACACAAAATTAAGGCTATCAATCTCCAACTAATCTATCTACTGTACTATCTTATGTGTTAAAGTTATTCATGGTAATTCAGACTACTAATATACATACAATTAATCTAATTTTAATGGTAATTACCGAGTCACTTAGCAATATTTAACTTAAAAATATTTCATTGCCATAAGCATAAATTCTATTCATGGTAATTAAAACATGTAAGGAAACAAATCATCTTGTCAAGGTTTTAACGAGATGTAAATATTATAATCTTTTAATATATATTTTGTTTTGGACACAATTCTACTACTCCATATATTTTGTCCTATTTACTCCTTATATTTTGTCATAATAGATTTCATATATAATTTTTGGTTGAACATAAAATTTACATATATATATTTTACCATATATACTCCAAAATTTTTAAAGGCACATCGAAGATTTGAACATTGACTTTCATTAATTTTTCACATAAATAATTGTCAAAATTTATTTCCATTTCAGAATTTTTGTGGGGTTTTCCTTTGTATTTTTATTTTTTCATCATATGGTAAATAAATATGTGGGTCTTCCCACCAATAATAATAAAATTCAAATCAATATTTCATATTCTTATGCATATTCTAATTCAAATTTCATTATTTATATGTAATTTCATATTTATCTTTCATTCAAAAGTTAAAAAGCTTATGAGTCTCGGTTATATAAAAACCTCAAACAAAAATCTATTTATCGTCTTAATCTTAATTTATTATTTATGAATAAAAACAAAACTTCTTATAACACTTGAATATACAATACTAATGATAATCCAAATACTAATAATAATTATAATAATAATAACAAGGATGATTACTATTTACATATACAAACTATCTACTTTTAACTAAATACATACTCAGTTACCTGATTTAAAAGAAGTATTAATATCTCATAGGTAACACTTTTGAATTTTAATTCCCACTAGATAGATATTATAATTTGCATTCATTTTAAGTACCACTTTTTCATACTATATAAACTTAAAAAAATCTAATTTCATAAAAAAAACATAAAATATCTCTCCCTCCCTCCCTCATAAAAAAAATTAGAAAAAGTATAAATAACAAAAAATCACAAAATCACAAAAAATTATAAAAATCATAAAAAATTATAAAAAATAACAAAAAATTATAAAAAATCACAAAAAAAATTATAAAAAATGAAAAAAATGAAAAAAAATCACATAAAATTATAAAAAATCACAAAAATTACAAAATTCACAAAAAATTATAAAAAAAATGAAAAAAATCCTAAAAAATGAAAAAAATCAGAATTTTTTTAAAAAATTACAAAAAAAATATAATTGTTTTTTGTTAATATACCACTTTTTAATCAAAAAGTGAATTTTATGTATTTAACTTTCGTTTGACTCATTTCAATGCTTGTTAAAGTTTGAATTGCCTTTTTAGAAACTAATTTTAGTAACTAATTTTAGATCCGTAATCTCAAATTGGTAAGAGCGCTTGCACCCAACACCGATGTTCAAGAAGTTGATGGTTCGAATCCACCTAGTTTTTTTTAACTTTAAAGTAAAATATATGCACTTTTTGTGCTGTACTATATGCACTTTTATTGAACTTTATGCACTTTCAACGGTACTAAATGCACTTTCGACTGAACTATATGCACTTTCAGCTGAACCAGATGCAGTTTTAGCTGACCAGATGCACCTTTTACAGAACTATATGCACTTTTATTGAACTAGATGCATTTTTGGCTGAACCATATGCACTTTCAACTGAATCATATGCACTTTCAGCTAAACCAGATGCACTTTTAGCTTAATTAGATGCATTTTTGACAGAACTATATGCACTTTTATTGAACTATATATTGGAAAAACCATGTTTCATGGTGTTTTCCGAATTGGTCACGAGTCCAAAAGTTTGGTCAAATTCCATGCGAAGAATCTAAAGTTTAGACTCCGTACTCAAGTGGTTTGAGTAGCTTGTGTGACAAGCTTCGAAACGATATATCGCATGACCTATTCGGTGAATGGGTTTGAATGGAAATTGGCTCCGAAGTTGGATCATGGAGAGACGAAATCTGGAATTTGGGAAGAGGAAGTGGGAAAACAAAGGGATGGGGAAGCCACCCAAATGTTTATCCCACATCAAAGAGGAAAAACTATTTTGAATAGTTTATATACATATTCACCACTAGAGAGTGGTAATAATGTGTAGCCTCATATGTGTGTGTAGGCAAGTGCACCACACGCGCGCTCGCTCGGTCTCGGTCTCGGGTACGGGCATGGGTCTCGGGTCGTCGACACGGGCGAGGGCATGGGACTTGGGACTTGGGGAATGTTCCGGTTCTGGTTCTGGTTCCAAGAAAGTATGAGAGTTTTGGATAATAACAAAACAGTCCCAAAAATTCCAGCAAGCTTGTAACTGATGCAATTAAATGAGAATAACTGCATTATTAATTCAGCGTTTCGAATACTGAATTAAGTGACCATAATGGCTTAGATTTCAGCTCAGCCTATAAGTAGCCTGCTCTCTCCCACTCTCTAAATACACCTTTTACATTCTGAAAAATATTGCATAATTTTCCATAGCATTTTATAAAGAGAGAGAACCACCCATCAACAGCTCGACATTGACTCGTCGCCAGTTTCTGACGAGTCACCCGAGATGTTGTACCTTGAGATCGAAGCGCCAACGCAACCAGAAACATTAAGGTGGTTGGGCGAATATCGGTTAAGGGCAGACAGTTAAACAGTCGTCTCGTCTATTTTATTATGTCCTTTCATTTCATTTATATTTCAGTAATTTCAATTCTGCAATTTTATTTCAGTATTTTAATTTGCTGTACTTAGCTGTAATATTTATATTCTGTCTTTACCTTTCTTTAATTTCTTTAAAGTACTGTTTCTATTCTGTAATTTCAATTCTGTAATATAATTATGTAATTAGAATAGTTTCATTTCAGTCATGTAATTTCAATTTCAATCAGAACAGTCCGGCTGTTAAGTTTATACTTTCCATTTCGGCAGTTTCTATTTATTATAATTCAGTATATCAGATTATTAATTGATAATAATCTGAATAACGTTTGTTTTAATTTTTATTCAGTCCATACATGTTGTAATCTGCATTTTCAGCTTCAATTCTGAATTAATAAAGATTACACTGGTCTTAATTATTTCTTTTTAGTCCTTTATTATTGTTTAATTGTTATTTCGCACACGGAAACCAACAATCTTAACCGATACTCTCTGTTGTTTCTTTCGTGTATTAATTAGTACAATAAATTTTAATTTATTTATCATCTTAATCGTAATTTGTTATTCATGAATAAAAAATAAAGAGTTTTTTGCCAAAATGGTACAGTGGCTCACTTAAAATCCCAGAATGGGCTACCTTTCTGTAATATTCCCAAAATGGTCTACTTTCGAAAAACGACCGATCGAAATGATAAAAACGACAGGTCGTTTTTATCATGAACTCTCTGAAACAATTTGGACCAAAAATGATCGGTCGTTTTGTCCAATTCGATCGGTCGTTTTTCAGACAAAAAACGATCGGTGGTTATGTACATTTCGATCGGTCGTTTTTATTGTGAACTCACTGGAAGAAATCATACCTAAAACGATCGGTCGTCACAAGAAAAACGATCGGTCGTTTTTCTTGTGAACTCTCTGGAAGAAATTTGTATTTATTAGACCGATCGTTTTTTCAGAATGATCGGTCGTCTGTGGAAAAACGATCGGTCGTTTTTCACAGTCGACCGATCGACTGTAAACAATTTACATAACAAAGAATTTTTGGCACTTTTCGACACTTATTTGGCAAAAAATATATAAAAACATGATCCCCTTTTTGAACATGATCCCTTAAAAAATGATGTTGTAAATTAATATGTTTAGTACATCGGATTTTCCGGAAGATTTATATCACAAGTATTATCACATAAAATGATGTCGTAAATTAATATGTTTAGTACAAGATGTGTAGGTGACGTTTTACTAAACATCCGATTTAAAACAAGTAAATGTCACAACATCCGATTTAAAACGAAGTTAAACAAAGCTAAATGATTAAGGAAAACGAACGATCAAATGCAAGCGAAAAATTGGCCATAGTTTTGCCTAAAAACGGTCCATCGCCACAAATGAAAAGCAACACAAATAACCCAATCAACTATAGATATATATACGCACAAGTTATAATAACATCAAAATCGCATTTGTAGAATTATAAATACGCAATCTCACAACGTCATACAATTTAACACGTAATGATAAATAGCAACATAAAAAAGATTCATAACATAAATGCAAAACGTTTGCTACTTATTACATCAAAAACAACGTAGTTCGAAAAGAAAATGAAAAACAAAGGAAATACAACGCAAAATAAAAGAGGGTATTTCTCCCCCTTTAACATCATTAAAAACATAAAACAATACATATAACCCAATCAACTAGCAATATATGCGCACGAAATTCAATAAAGTGATTAAGATAAAAACGCATACTATAAGTGCACAAACTCACAACGCATAAGCAACATAATAATGATTCATAAAATAAAGCGTTTGGTACTTATTACATCAAAAACCAACGTTGTTCGAAATCGAAAGAAGTGAGAAATACAACGCAAGAACAAAAGAGAGGTTATTTCTCCCCCTTTGACATCATCAAAAAAAAAAAAACGATATCCGCCTAGTCGCGGTGGGAGGTCGCATCATCCTCTTCGTCTTCGTTGTGGTCTGGGGGCCCGGCAAGGTCGGGAAAATAGCCGTGGTATTGCGCCCTTTGCTCGGCGCTTTCGCGATCTAGTTGGTCGAGCTCTTCTTGTCCCGGTTGCAAGAAACGAAACATCCGACGAGTACCATTTTGGCAAAAAACTCAAAAATAAAGATGAATATTCTTATAACACTTAAATATATAATAATAATAATAATAACAATAATAATAATAATAGTTGTAATAATAATAATAATAATTAAAATGGATGAAATTCGATCCAAAACTGATCTAGAACCATTTAGGTTTGGATATGGTTCGGTTATTATAAAAATACTTTTGCAAAAAAATCCGATTCGAGAAAAGAGAAATCCAAAAAAATCCGTTCAAATCGGATTTTTTTGATAGCCGTACTTTTGGGAAACCATTCAACATATTTAGATCTTTTAAGGAGTAAATATAAGAATGATTGGAACGAGTGTTCCAAAAGGCATGTCTAGGCCCAAATTAGGCGGCGCTTAGCCTGTAGGCGGAGCCCAGAAGCATAGAAATTAGGAGTGATTAAGCGAATTAGGTGGTTATTAAGCGGAATTAGGCGGTTATTAGCCGCTAGGCGGCCAATTTCGCTTTAGATCCGCCTTGCGAAGTTTAGAACATTGATTGGAACTACGACGGAGCCTTTTATTTCTTTCAGGAAACTAATGAACATATTTAGATGTTTAAGGAGTTGATACAAATATAAATTGCAAACTAACTACACCAATTCGGTAAAAACAAGAACTAAGCATCACCACCACCACCGTCCCCCTCCCTCCTATATAAAACCAAAACTAAAGATAAAGAACCAACTCAATCCAAAAACCCTAACAACAACAACAATAATAACGATAAAAAAAATAAAAATACCCACCGCTTCCACACACACCCAAACATTGGATCGGAAAACCCAGCTTGGGGCGATACTTGGCCCCGATCCGAACCAATTCAAGACCCACCTAATAACACAGCTATTAGTTGATGGCACTAAAAGAGAAAAACATACAGTCGATGGTACTAAAAAATAAAACATTCATAATTAAAGACATTAGACCATAATAAACTCCAACTATGGAGACTAATTTGGTAAAAAAGAATAAATAAGCGTCACCACCACCACCATCATACCCACTTTGTCCCCTCTCTCTCTCTCTCTCTCTTCTATATAAAACCAAAACTAAAGAAAAAAAAGAAAAAAAAAACCCAATCCAAAAACCCTAACAACAATAATAGTAACAATAAAAATAAAAAAAAATAACACCCCGCCCCCTCGCCTCCACACACAGGAATAACGATAATGGATCAACAAAGCCAGCTTGGTTTAATCTTTGGACCCGACTCGACCCACTTTGAAGCCCTAATATCCCACCTAATGTCAACGTCAAACGAGCACCGTTCATCAGCCGAGTCGTTGTTCAACCTCTGCAAACAAACGGACCCGAACTCACTCTCGCTTAAACTCACTCAACTCTTGCAGCTCTCGCCTCTGCCCGAGACACGTGCCATGTGTGCAGTGCTCCTTCGGAAGATTCTTACCGATAATAACAGCACAGAGTATGTCTGGCCGATGCTGTCTCCGGTTACAAAGAGTTCGATACAGTCTACGCTTTTGTCTTCTATCCACTCTGAACCTTCCAAAAATATTGTCAAAAAGGTTTCCTGTCCTTTTATCCTTTTTTTTGTTGTTGTTAATCTTTACTTCCATGTTTGTTTGTTTATTTTGTCATGATAAAATCTATTAAAATCAATAAAATTTTCTTATTTTAATTAGTAATTGGGCACTTTATCCAATTGTAAAGCTATACGAGTTTTTTTTTATATA
This sequence comes from Primula vulgaris, assembly GCA_963920805.1. Lineage (NCBI taxonomy): Eukaryota > Viridiplantae > Streptophyta > Magnoliopsida > Ericales > Primulaceae > Primula > Primula vulgaris. The sequence continues at coordinate 21,803,204 of OY987214.1, read as the reverse complement.
CTACTATACAGGTATTATTAGAATTAATATAGAAGCTAATTTTACATAGGGCCTGTTTGGCATCTGCTTTTTTCTAGCTTTTTACTGGTGTTTGGTTTACTAGTTTTTTTTGCTTTTGTGTCAAAAAAGCTCAAACTAGAGAAAATAGGAAAATAGTGCCTTTTTTTTTAGCTTTTTTAGGTTGATTAAGGAAAACTGAGTCAATTGCTACAAATATCGCCTTTACAAGAGACACGTGCCATTTGCGCAGTGCTCCTTAGGAAGATGCTTACGGATAATAATACTGCGGATTATGTTTGGCCTGTGTTGAATCCGTTTACGTGCGGTTCTATACAGTCGATTCTTCTGTCTTGTATTCATTCGGAACCTTCCAATACTATTGTCAAAAAGGTTGCCCTTCTTTTTCTTATTTATTTATTTGTTTGTTAATCTTTAATGAAACAATCTGTTGGGTCAAATAGATTAAATAGCTTAAAAGCATAGAAGCTAAGGATTGGATGCCTTTTAGTTTTTTTTAATAAAAAATTACCTCAAAGAAGATTTCTAGTTTAAGGTTTTCATGTAGTACCATGTTATTTATAAGTTGAAATAAGTAAAGCTACTAATTCCCAGTGGCCGGTTTTTGTAGGTTAGTATACCAATATGAATTCTGTTATCTATAATGAAGTCGATTTTATCTTAGTTCTTAGTTGCCGAATTCTGTTATCTATAAGGCGTAGTAGATTTTAGTTCATTTATAAATAAAAAAGCTATGGAGGTACGAAACCCTACATTGCCGATTTTTTGAAGCAAGCTTTTGTTCTACTGTTTTTTTTTGAGTAGCTTTCTGACAAAAAGAGTTGATGCCAAACGCGCCTTATATTAATTGGTTTTCTGTTTTTTCATGATAAAGTCGTTCTCTACTAATTCACAATTGCCAATTTTTGTAGGTCAGTATACCAATATGAATTCTGTTTTCTGTAGTGAAGTTGATTTTATCTTAGTTCTCAATTCCCAATTTTCGTTAGTTAAAATACCGATTTTCAATGGATTTGCCAAACATAGGCCCTTTACTTTAGTTTAACGAATGATGATTGTTATCCCCATTTATGGTTTGCTTGTTTTCCCCTAAAGTAATATTAGTTGGTATATTTAAGTTTAGTATTACAATTGACGTTTCTTCTAAGGTTATTATGTGTATATTTAAGTTTAGTATTCCAATTTTAGCTCTGTTTTCTAAACTAAAGTTGTTTCTATACTATTTCATAATTGCCAAATTTTGTTGGTCAGTATCCAATTTGAGTTCTGTTTTTTACACTCTGGTTGATCCGTACTAGTTCACAGTTGTTGATTTTTGTAGGTTAGTATACCAATTTGAATTCTGTTTTTATCCAACATGCTTTTTAATATTTTTTTACCATTCTAAATATTCCCCAATTATGGATGATATACAAATCTAATTTCTACTTATTCTTTTCACATTTCGTCAATCTATGATTGTTTTCCTTTAAATCGTACTTAGGTCGTTGAGAAATGCAACTTTAGTTTAATAATGACCGGTTTTTGTAGGCTACTATTCGAATTTTGTTTTTTACCCAACTTTATTTTGGGCTTACTTTTTTTTCGGTCTAAATTTGTCCCTGACCATTTTTTTCTTATAGTGTACTTAAACCAACTAATTTTTTTCCTTATTTAGGTTTGCGACACCATCTCGGAGCTTGCCTCGGGGATCCTTCCTGACAATGGCTGGCCAGAGCTCCTTCCGTTCATGTTCAATTGTGTCTCCTCAGACTCCCCTAAGCTACAAGAATCAGCGTTTTTGATCTTTGCCCAACTCTCCCAATACATTGGTGAAACCCTTGTTCCGCACATCAAAAACCTCCACGCCGTTTTTTTACAGTATCTTACATCATCCGCTTCGCCAGACGTGAAAATCGCGGCACTAAATGCGGCGGTTAATTTTATCCAGTGTTTGTCCAACTCGGGTGATAGGGATCGGTTCCAAGACTTGCTCCCGGCCATGATGCGGACACTTACAGAGTCGTTGAATTCAGGTCAAGAGGCGACTGCACAGGAAGCTTTGGAACTGCTGATTGATTTAGCAGGGACAGAGCCAAGGTTGGGAGATATATATTATTGTTATCTACTTATTTACAGTATTGTACTTAGTTGCAGGATTCGTCAAATGTGGTGTCGAATCCTCACCGGGGACGCGTTCCGTGATTCCGGCGCCTGAACCGCCGGGAATCGCGCCACAGTGATGTTGATGCAGAGGGAAGAGAGAGAGAGAGAGAGAGAGAGGAGAAATAAAGAGGACGTTCTGGTTAAAGGGTTTAGAAAAAATTAATTAATTGGGCTCAAGTAAATGGGCTACGTAATGGGCCTTTCTTTAAGTTCTGTTATCTAAAACTAAAGTAAATAATATACGAGAATATTAGTCATAGGTCACCTTTTACAAGATTTTTTAAATGGAGGTCCTGGGCCTCGAAACTTTTTTAAGTTCCAGTCACCCGGCCCAATAAAAAAGAGCTTAAAAGCTGTTTTTAAGCTTAAAAAATAACTTATAATCTATACGGGAAAGATATTAAAATGTAAAAAAGAAGTTAAAAGTTGTTTTTAAGCCTAAAAAAAGATATTATAATCTACACGAGAAAGATATCTAAGTGTAAAAAAATAACTTCAAAGCTGTTTTTTTTTAGCTTTTTTTTAGTATTTTTAGTGTTTTTAGTGTTTGTTTGAATTATTAAGTAAAAAAAAAAGATACCAAAAAGTTTTGATTTTTTTTTTTTTTATCACTTGTAAGGTGACTTACACTTAAAAATCTTATGAGAGTAGTGACCTATGAACAAAAATCTTATTGAAAGGTGACCTCCCACCAATGAGCCCATAATATATTGTACTTATTAAATATAGGTCAACCTCTATTACATAGGATGCTCTGTAACTGTCCATAATATACTTTTTTATTTCATTTTCTTAACCATCATCATTACTTAAAAGAAATACTAGTACGAAAAATTATACTTCTGTTAAATTAGTTGTATGACTGTTGAATTACTTCTATATTTCAATCTTTGGTGAATTTTAACTTGTGCAATGTGCATTTTAATTAGTATTATGTTCTATATAAGTATTTAACTATATAAAATACATTAAAAAAAATATATAAAAATGTAAATATACTCGACGCTTCCGACGGCGCTTCCCCATTTCCTAACCCCCCGCTTCCCCGCACCCGCTCCTGCACCCGCTCCTGCACCCGCTCCCGCACCCGCACCCGCTCCCGCTCCCCGCCCGCTCCCGCACCCGCTCCCCGCCCGCTCCCGCACCCGCTCCCGCTCCCGCTCCCGCACCCGCTCCCATTTATTGTACACTTGAGTATCATTATACTTTGATTTTTTGGGCGCCCTTGGAAATACTAGTAGCTAGTACACCTGAACTTACTTTCCCCAACAATTTTAATACCCTTGTGTACCATATAATAAAAAATTATATGTTTGAGCAATAAATAGTTAAGATAACAGAAGTATTTTGGTTGCTAAGTTCATACACTATTGTAACTGTGATAATTAAGTTCTTTTTACAGAAGTTTTTTTTTATATATAATATGTTAACTGCTAACACTTTTTATCTGTATTAGTGCTCATTCTTTAATCTTTTTATATTTTTAGCACTCAATTTATAGTTGTGTAAGGTGTAGTGTACTAAACTCGTCGACAAATGTAATGTTTGTGGGTTAGTAGCTAAGTTTTGTAGTTTAGTGTACATAATTTTCTCCATTAATACATTAGTGCACAAAACGGTAATTGTCCATAGTTTTAGATATTAAAAAACCGCAAAAAGACGGTCCAACATTATATTACAACATAAGATTCTCATGAACGGAGCTTAAAATTTACATAAATTTAAAAGGTTGCGGGTGCTCTCAGTCCCACATTCTTAACTTTTCTTTCGATATGTATTCACACTCAGGTTAAGTGATCTGTTAGTTGCAAATATATTTTACAAGGGTTTAATAGAATTATCTAGTGAGTTTTTCTCTATCGTGTGCTAAGTTTTGGTTGTGTGTCGACATTAGGTTCTTGCGAAGGCAGCTGGTGGACGTGGTTGGGTCGATGCTGCAGATCGCTGAGGCTGATAGTTTGGAAGAGGGGACACGTCACCTGGCGATCGAGTTCGTGATCACGTTAGCCGAAGCAAGGGAGAGGGCACCCGGTATGATGAGGAAGCTTCCGCAGTTTATCAGTAGACTATTTGCGATTCTAATGAATATGTTGTTGGATGTGGAAGACGATATGAAGTGGCACGGGGCGGAGACAGAGGACGAGGATGCAGGGGAGACAGGGAATTACAGCATGGGACAAGAGTGTTTGGACAGACTGGCAATTGCGTTGGGAGGGAATACGATCGTGCCTGTAGCGTCAGAGCAGTTGCCCGCTTACCTGGCGGCTCCCGAGTGGCAGAAGCATCACGCTGCGCTGATTTCCCTTGCTCAGATTGCCGAAGGGTGCTCAAAGGTATAAATTTTTTTTTCTTCGTTTTCTTCGTTTTTATGTTATTTGCAACGTCATCTAATACTCTGGTACAACATTCCTACTTATTATCAGTCTAAACTTAATAAACATAAACATGACATTTTTAACTGTAGTTCTAGGCCAAGAAGATTATTGTCTTTTAGGATGCTGAAGATACCATACATTTTTTTTTTCTCACACCTTGCGATCCAAATGTGGTCATAAATACTTTAAGCTTGTTACTTAATAGTTCATTGCTCTTGTGTAGTAATGGTATGGTCAATAAGACTGTAACATGGTGTGCCATATTAGCGTCTCATTAGGCCCTGGCAGAGCATTTAGTGAAAGTTCAACTCCATTAAAGATATTCTCTCAGTAGTTGTAGCCAAGAAGATGAATTGGCAATTACATGCATGAATGCATATTACGGGGATATGGAATTTACCGAGATTTGGATAGTTGTGGTTAAGTTGTAGGTAGGTATGGTTTGGATTTTGATATATGTATAGCACTGGGTATTAACGTGGATTTGACATAAATATGTTCTAAAGGTTTGGCGGAAGACCTTGTGTTATGTAAGGATACAACTCTCTTGTTACTAATCTAAAGCTATACAGATGTTTTTTTGTAGTTCTAGACCGTGAGTATAATTGGCAATGACAATTGACAACACAACTATCACAATGTACAAAATTTGGGATGGTTATTTTGTATGTAATTAGTCCATATGGTTTATATTTGAATTTGAACTGCACTTAGGTTTGACACCAACGGTTTGAAAGGACAAGTGTGTTATCATGGATTTGCATCCTTAAACGTCTCAAAAGCTCAATAGTTCATTGTGCTTATCTAGTAAATTAATATGAGAATTTCATATTATACGAAGGTGCATTATTCTGGGTTATTATCAATATAAAGTTAGTAAGAATATAGATGTTTATTTGTATTATTAAGTCCTTAAGATGATTGAGGAAATAAAATAAAATGAGGTTGCATATACTCAGGGATTTGAGATCTACAGGGGATTTTTGGTTAAATTGTAGGTTGAGAGCCATATGATGTTGGATGAGAAATATGGATTGAATTTGGTTTTGACATGTAAGGTTTAAAAATGAGCAGTTTGGTAACATTTATTTGACATCGTTCTGTTAAGGACACCATGGTATTTTCGAATTGATTGAAATGTGCTATCCCTACATGCAAGGATAACCATTTCCTTTACTATTTGTCAGATAGTTTTAGGGATCCATATACAAAGTACAAATGCAACTTTACTTATCTAATAATGAGGGAAAACCGTATGACACTATGACTTACGAGATATTCCTTACTCTGTTAGTTCACAGCGACTATATGTTGCTTATCTTTGTTAAGAAATTTACGATATCCTTGGTCAGTTTACTTCTCTTGTTTTTACTTTGTAGTTTGTACAATGCAGAAAAAATTATTAAGTGTGCTCCCTCTTTTTCCCATTTGTTATGTAATTGCAGGTCATGATAAAAAACTTGGAGCAAGTAGTGAATATGGTTCTGAGCTCATTCCAAGATCCCCATCCTCGTGTGCGATGGGCAGCTATTAATGCAGTTGGGCAGTTGTCTACAGATTTAGGGCCAGATTTGCAAGTTCAACACCATTCGAGGGTCCTTCCTGCTTTAGCTGCAGCTATGGATGATTTCCAGAACCCTCGCGTGCAGGTGTTCTTTTTTGTTTTTTCTTAAAACTTTTTTATTTTTTCTGTTTCTTTATTAAAACTTTCATTTACACATCTTTCAATAATAGAGATAAGAGCAGAGACGGAAGTTATTATTTTTTAATATTCATGGAGAGCCAAAGTCCCTCCTTAAACTTGGAAGAGAAAAACCCTCTAATTGGGAAGCTGATCAAATTTGAGAAGTTGATGAGGAGGCTAATGGAGTGGGATAATTTGTATTTGCTCTCTAGATATGATTATATGAGGGAGGGAGCAGAGTTTAGGAGGCTGGTCTGGGTGCTTTAATGAGTTAGTAGCTGAATAATGCTTCTTAGTAGAGTTATATGTTAAGCTCAATGATAGAGCCTTGTCTGATGCTTGTACATGTGTAAGTTTAATAGTGGTTTGTGGTTGATTTTGGCGGTTTTAGAAAATGAAACTAGAAATGAACGAGCCATTTGATTTGGGTCTGTGTAGCTGTATTTTGTTGTGTTATGTTAAACTTAGGTGTGATTATGTGTGTATTTATTTTTCTTTCTTGGTGTAAAGGCTCATGCAGCTTCAGCAGTGCTCAATTTCAGCGAGAACTGTACTCCAGATATTTTAACACCCTACTTGGATGGAGTTGTCAGCAAGCTACTTGTATTATTACAGGTGGGAACCGTGTTGTACTTTTGAGCAAGTCAAAATGTTTCAAGGTTTATGTATTTAACTCGTAAACTTTTATTTAGAACGGCAAGCAAATGGTGCGAGAGGGAGCCTTGACTGCTTTAGCGTCGGTTGCTGATTCATCTCAGGCACATACTATTATTCATCATATCTTATATTTACATAAATATTTAAACTTAGGCTATGTTATTCATAACGTTGTCGTATTTTTGGTTTGTTAATAGGAGCATTTCCAAAAGTATTACGATGCTGTTATGCCTTATCTGAAGGCTATTTTGGTAAAAGCAACTGACAAAAAGGACCGCATGCTTCGAGCCAAAGCCATGGAGTGCATTAGTTTGGTTGGAATGGCGGTCGGCAAGGACAAATTTAGAGATGATGCAAAGGAAGTAAGATGGAATGTCTTTTTTTATAAATTTCTATTTAGCATAAAGATGGGAAAAAAGGGAGCTTCATTTGCTTCATTTTTGAGCGAATTTAAATCTTTTGAGTGGGGTAGAGAGATAGTCCTTTCATTGTATTTATTGCTCCATCTTTGACCTTTTAGCACTTAAAATGCTTATTTATTTTCTGCCTCCAGTTTGACGATTGATAATTTAGAAATTATCATTGTGACCGCCTCTAATTTTTTATGCCAGGTGATGGAAGTTCTCATGTCATTGCAAGGATCCACGATGGAGACAGATGATCCAACTACAAGCTACATGCTTCAAGTATGTTTCTATTTTTTATATGAAATTGGAATTACATCTTCAAACAGATTTACTTAAAACTTATTTTAAATTTTACTGTATTTGATTTTGGGTAATTATATTTATGGCTATATAAATTTCTTTGACATGATCTAGGCATGGGCCAGACTCTGCAAGTGTCTAGGACAGGATTTCCTACCTTACATGACTGTTGTCATGCCTCCACTGCTCCAGTCTGCCCAACTTAAACCGGATGTTACTATTACATCTGCAGATGACGATAATGAAATTGATGATTCTGATGATGAAAGGTTTGTCCTTTAACTTTAATTAATTGTTGGATTCTAGATTTTTATTAGTATTGACTGAGAACAGATACCCGTTGGTTGTGTTGCTCTTATGGTCTGTTGTTATGGCTTCAGTTTCTTTTTAAGAGGGAGTTGCCGGGTGATAAAGTTAATTAAGTATTAGTCTTATCCTACACTGTAAATAGAGTTTTTCTTTACTCGCCCTTCTTAAAATTTTCCAGTATTTCGCCACTCCTTAATGTCAATTTGAATCAGGACTGGTGACAGATGCAGTCTTGTTCTGAGCCATAACTACATATTTATTCTGATTTTTAGTATGTATGTATTACAGCATGGAGACCATTACATTAGGGGATAAGAGAATTGGGATAAAGACTAGTGTCTTGGAAGAAAAAGCTACAGCTTGTAACATGTTATGCTGTTATGCGGATGAGTTAAAGGAAGGTTTCTATCCATGGATTGACGAGGTCTGTTTTAATGCGTCATGTCATTCACGGCTTGTTTTTGTTACAACTGCAAGTAAACAAGGCCTTAGTCATTCCTTCACACTTTTGAACAACACTAACTAAATTCTTCTGGCAGGTTGCCCCAACTTTAGTGCCACTTCTTAAATTTTATTTCCATGAAGAAGTAAGAAAAGCAGCTGTGTCAGGTACGCAATCACTTTCTGGATTCAGTTCTTCTCTTCTTTTTATATCTGGTGGTAGGTTTACTTATTTTTCTCTCTCTTTCAACAGCAATGCCAGAACTTCTACGTTCAGCTAAGTTAGCCGTTGAGAAGGGGATGGCTCAAGGTCGAAATGAGTCTTATGTTAAACAGTTATCAGATTATATAGTCCCTGCTTTGGTGGAAGCTTTGCATAAGGTGACTCTTTCTTTGACTAAGCTAATTTTCTTTCTTTGCATTTTTTGCATTGCCTTAAACACTGATGGTGGTGGGCTTTTAGTTGAAGTTTTAACTCATTTGATTCTTGTATTTGTAGGAGCCTGATACAGAAATATGTGCAAGCATGTTGGACGCATTGAATGAATGCATACAGGTTAGCTAGATTCTATAATGAAATTATATTAAATGATAATATCAAAACCTATGTGTATGTACTATGTAGCGTCGGATACTGTCTTTTTATTGACTCTATTCAATTATTATAACATTATCAGTGCAAACCTCAAAGTCTCAGTTATTACTTAAATTTTAAGTTACTTTTGTTTCACCCTAAGCATTTATTTCATCGCTCCAAACTATTGACATTCAATAATATACTAGCAAACAACGTTAAATTTGTTGACGTCGCTCCAAATGTGAACAGACTCTGCCCCACATTAAATTAGATTTTAAAGACTGTGTGCATGGCGAGATCTTAGTAGATAACTATATTTCTTTCCCTTTTCGGCATTTGGATTAGCAAACGAGCAATATGCTTATTTATTAGGATAGGACTACTTAGAGATGTGGGTTTAAGAGAATGAGGGGGCAAAACAGAGAATGAAGTTTGAGACAGATGGAAAATTGTAAAGTGTATAATTTTTGTTTACCACTGGGAGGACCAGGACTACCTTTTACTTAAACTAATAAGTGTTACGAATTAGTAATATTTGAGATCTAATTTTAGTTTGGCCGAAAGTCCCAGTGTTCATTATTTCCGGGTGAAAGTTTATGGTTAACTTATACCTTCAAATTGTGAAACATTTAGAAATACGTGTTGAATTGTTTAGGTTTCTATAATTCATTATGTTCCTTAAGCGTAATAGTATCTAACAACCTTCATCTTCAGTAACGCTGTGCTTCCTTTTCTGCAATCTTTCCTATGATTAGTGATTGTGTTGAGATCGGCGTAATATATTGTATATGGCTTTCTGTAACGTTAAATGCCGCTTCATACATTTTTTCTTTTCTCTTTCGTGATTCCCTTTCCCACCTTTACATATATGGCCAAGTTCTTTTTTCACAGTGTGCTTTTGTTCTGCAGATCTCAGGTACTCTCCTCGGTGAAAACCAGGTCAGAGGCATTGTGGATGAGATAAAACAGGTGATAACTGCCAGTTCTAGCAGGAAAAGGGAGCGAGCAGAGAGGGCCAAGGCCGAAGATTTTGATGCTGAAGAGGGAGAATTACTAAAAGAGGAAAATGAGCAAGAAGAAGAAATTTTCGATCAAGTTTGTTTTCCCACTTACCAAGTTTGTGTGTTATGCTCATTGTTATTGTTCTTCCAGTTTTTATATTTATGGAGATTTATGTTATTTTAACAGGTGGGTGAAATTCTAGGAACTCTGATCAAAACTTTCAAGGCCTCCTTCTTGCCCTTCTTTGATGAGCTGTCTTCTTATTTGACACCCATGTGGGTAAGTTCTAAAGCCGGCTACTTTGTTTTTGTGAACTAGGATCAGCTTATTTTACATATGATGCCATTTTTCTATTTACTTGATTCAGGGGAAAGATAAAACACCGGAGGAGAGAAGAATAGCAATTTGCATCTTTGATGATGTCGCGGAGCAGTGTCGGGAAACGGCTTTAAAGTGAGTATTACGTTCAGTCTAATTTTGTGGAAGATGTTACTGCTCACCTTTTGTATTTTATATATATTTCTTTGTAATCACCAGATATTATGACATGTTCCTTCCATTCCTGTTGGAAGCTTGCAATGATCAGAACCCAGATGTTCGTCAGGTTTGCACACCAAATAGATATTTGAAAGTTAATTTTTGAATTTTTTCTGCTGCAATGTGCATAACTTTATATTATTTTACAGGCTGCTGTATATGGACTCGGTGTTTGTGCAGAATTTGGTGGTTTGGCTTTCAAGCCTCTTGTTGGAGGTAATTGGTTTTTCCAAATAAGTTTTAGTTAGTTTATTAAATGTTTTCTATATTTATATTAGATGTTGAATTGGTGCAGAGGCTCTCTCGAGGTTAAATGTTGTTATAAAAGACCCTAATGCATCACTATCAGAAAATGTGATGGCATATGATAATGCTGTTTCTGCTTTGGGCAAAATATGTCTTTTTCATCGTGACAGTATCGATTCTTCCCAGGTACTTCTACCTTCTTATTAGTTTTGCCTTCACTTTAAAAAAGCATGGGAAATGAGATAAAATTATCTATTGGCCTTGTTTGGTTGGTCGAAAAGTAAGTTACTTTTTACTTTTACTTTTACTTATTGAACAGGTTGTTTGTCTGCCACTTTAAAAGTTTACTTTTATAAAAGTAAACCATTAAGTATACTTTTGGGTTTACTTTTACTTTTACTTATATTAGTTTGTTTGGCCGTCATCTCATAAGTATACTTTCGGTGAAAAGTAAATGTCTATAAGTAGACTTTTTAAAAGTAAGTTTGATGATACTTTTTAAAAGTAAGTTTGATGATACTTTTACTTTTGATGATACTTTTAAGTAAGTTTTAATCTGAATGTGCTTTTAAAGTACAGTTCAAAACCTAGTTCATATCATCATTATATTTTCCTAATTTTCTATTTTTTAATCTTTAAATAATAAAATGTTTTTTTGCTAGTTAATTATTTTGCATTATTCTATTAATCGAAATAAACAAGGGGTAATTCCCTATAAGTACCTCATATCAAATTATATTCCTCCTAGATAACTTGATAATTTTTAATTATTTAGTTTATTTACTAAATTGTCATACAAACCAAAATATAATATACATATTTTATCTTTCTACAAACCTAAAAAAATAGTTTTAAATTACAACAAAATAAAAAAAAAACACAAAAAATTTATAAAAATGAAAAAAATCACAAAAACTATAAAAAATAACAAAAAAAAAAATTATAAAAAAAATCACAAAAAATCATAAAAAATTATAAAAATCACAAAAAATCAAAAAAATTATAAAAAATTATAAAAATCACAAAAAATCAAAAAAATTATAAAAAATCACCAAAAATTATAAAAAATCACCAAAAATCACAAAAAATTATAAAAATTACAAAAAATCACAAAAAATGAAAAAAATCACAAACTTTTAAAAAAATTAAAAAAATATATATATAATTTTTTTTGTCAATATAACACTTTTTATACCGAAAAATCAAAAAAAAATATAAAAAATGACAAAAACTTATAAAAAATCACAAAAAAATAAAAAAAAATAAAAAAAAATAAATTTTTTTTTATTTTTTTTGTAATTTTTTTAAAATTTTGTGATTTTTTCATTTTTTATAATTTTTTTGTGATTTTTTTATTTTTTTATTTTTTTTATTTTTTTTTTTAATTTTTTTAAAATTTTGTGATTTTTTTGTGATTTTTTTTATTTATTTTTCATTTTTTGTGAATATGAACTTATGGAGGTACCTAGGAGTAATATAAGTTCAAAAGTGGTATCTATTGTGCATTATTTGAATAAACAATTCATTTTTACTCAAAAAGTAAAAGTAAACATATTTTACCAAACAACATTTTTAATGAAAAATATACTTTTACGGTGTTCACCAAACAGCATTTACTTACTAAAAAGGAAAATAAAAAGTATACTTTTCAACCCACCTACAAAAAGTATACTTTTGAAAATAAAAGACGCGGCCAAACGAGGCCATTATCTTGAACTTTCAGTAATTTCACCAGATCATCTTATAAAGTATTTTTTTTCTTTATTTTGCTGTTACAAGTGTTTGTTTCTAAACTATGTACTCAACTATCTGTAACAAGTTGGTTTCCCTTAATTATTTTGGTTATTGACATAAGGGTATAATATCATTGACATTTTTAATCTGGGCAAACCTCTCTTCGTTGACTGGGGACTATGTTGAAGTAGTGATGTGTCGAAAGAATATCTTTATAATTGCAAACAGCCAATCCGTTCCGTCGAATCTTTTTGTTGTTGGTTGCCAGCAAGCCTCGGCTTCAAAGCAGCCCTTTTTTTATGAAAAGGAGAAAGTTTTTTTTTTGTTTTTCTTTTTTATAGTTTAAGAGGTTGAGGTTGGGGGGCGGAGCTTGAAGAGCGAAGCAAGCCTATTACGTTTGTTTATCAGGTGTAAGCTACGGTCTAAGGACCCCCTAACCTCGGTTGGGGAAAAACCTTCAGAAGTTGGTAGGGCCTTTCTCTAAGTTGTTGGGTTGCCTTCAAGCCCCATTCTTTAATTTAAAGGAATGGACACAGTGAAGTGTAATTGTGAAAAGGTTGGATGATCTGGCCAAAGAAGGTGATAGCCCTGTAGATTCGATGCATATATATTAAAAAAAATGTCAGTTAAAAACAGATTTGTGCAAAATGGACCATCAAATGCAAAGTTAAGACATTTAAATTGAACATGTGGGTTGACTGCTAAATTTAGATAGTAGATGGGGTTAAAGGCATTTATTTGAAGTACATCGGGGTTACTTCCAAATCATTCATACTACATGGGGGTTATTTGCATTTCAGCCATCTTGTATCTTTTCTGCATTTCTTATTCTTGTTTTGAATTTATTGTTCTCAGGTTGTTCCTGCGTGGCTGGGATGCCTTCCCATTAAAGGTGATTTAATTGAGGCTAAAGTTGTCCATGATCAGCTATCTTTGATGGTCGAGAGGTGACATACTCAGCTTACTTATTTAGGCTTCTAACTGGTTTTTGAGATTCTTTTAGCAGCTCCTTCTTATAGTTTTGATTGTTGATGTCCACAGGTCAGATGCAGAGCTTCTGGGTCCTAACAATCAATATCTTCCGAAAATAGTTTCAGTATTTGCAGAGGTTAGCCTTTTATCCATAACTACGCATCTTTTTTTATTTGTGGTTTTGATGGCGTCAGGTATTTACTGGTATGCTCATAAAGAAAATAATAAATCCCAATATTAGGTTTGAATGAATTTTTCTACACATTGAAACTACAAGTGAAATAGGGGTAAATGATAGCGCTGTACTTCAATTTTATGTTAGTTTGTCAATAGTAATGTACTTTACCAAATATTTAAACCTTTGTGTCGAAATTTCTTGCTACTTTGTAGGCTTTGAATAGATCAACTAGACATGATCATGATAAAATATAATATCATATAAGTACCAGTGTTGTTTCAAAGAAGTTGCTGTCTTTGAGATCTTATCGCGAAACAGGCTTGATTTAGTAGGAAAAGAGAAAGACACCTGGCGCCTTGTACCTTTCTTGCGATGTATAGGAGAGTAGTATAGATAGAAATGTGACTTGATGGAAGCACTGATTTACTCTGTAGATGGGTAGATTACATAGTACATCCTAACTAGTTATAGTCAGAGAACAATCTTTCATATCAGTACTCTAATTTTTTGTACCTAATGAAATGCATGTATAAGCTTCTTTTTCTTCCTCTTTTCCTCCTTTACATCAACTGTTAAAATAAAACCACCTCGAAATATAGGTAACAAGCAGCCAACCAGCCATATGAAATGCGTTTGGTCTCCTATCAGGCACTCTTAGATTATTTTACCAACTTTCACCGGTAGCTGTTATTTTAATCTGATTATTACTTCACTATTTATTATCACATTTTTTTATGTGATTCCAGTTGTTTCATTAGAAGGACTGCTTTTTTAGTAGTATTCAAGGATCTTAAAATATTACTGAAAATATGAAAAATATTTATGTATGTCGTGATATCTTCGCTCCATACTGCAGGTACTATGTGCAGGCAAGGAACTTGCAGCAGAGCAAACAATGAGCCGAATGGTTGGTCTTTTACGACAACTTCAACAAACCTTACCACCTGCCACATTGGCTTCAACTTTATCGTCTTTGCAGCCTCAACAACAGCTTGCACTCCAATCCATCCTCTCAACATAGTGTCTTTATCTCCTCCTGCAACAGACAAGCCTCCAAGCTGTGTTTTCCCTATTTATTGTCCTCATTCTTTACAAACAGTTTTTCACATAATATATTCTGGCAGCAACCGTGTAGGTCGTTTTGTTCAAGAGCAACTGTGGGTTGTTTTGTCCAAGAGCATTTATTTTTTAGCTTCAAATGACCCTTTCATGTAGAAAGTGTATATTAAATGTGTCATTTATAGTGGAAGATTTGCCTCACCGAGATGGTGATTGAAAATTGGTTTGTGAGACTCTTGAGGGATTGCCTTGGAGGCAAATCCGGGTCACAGTTTTGATTGCCTTATTCATTTTGCCTTTTCACAGCAATTTGAGTATTTATTTTTTTTGGTAGCGGAAGTCAGTACTCCAGAGTAAGTTATTAATTGTGAATCTTTTTCCACATTCATTTCAGTGATGGAATGTTTGTTTTTCCAATTTGTATTGAAATATTTCAGTATTTTCTCACTTATTAGCATTTGCTCTTTTATTGGCGCATAGTGGAGTATGTTATAACTTTGGAAGTGGGGACCCTAACTCAGAGTCATTCTAACTCTTAATTACCGAGTCATTGGATCTTATCTAAATTCATCTTGTGATTGATATAAAAAGCACTATACATAAAAGAGACACAATTAGGCGGGCTAAAATTAGAAAATAAAAAGACATTAGGCCGAAATAACAAGGAGAATAATACTACATAAATTTTTTAAGATTAATTAAGACTTTTGAAAAGGTAAAACCAATTAATATAATTATAACTACTATTTATATTATAAGTAACTTGTCGACAATCACTATATAAGCATTTCATTTTTGAGAGGCAACTTCCTCAACCAAATTTGTTATTTTACAAAGATTGCATGTAATGTCGGCAAAAAGTACATTAGGTATATTCAATTAGCATATACGTTAACAAAAAAGGTACAAAACTATCAACATTAACCATTTAATTGCTAAACTACATACTTTTTTCATAAACAAATCTTTCCGACAAAATCGATCTCAAAATCGTATCGCGTGTCATCTTGCAATCAAGTTAAAGTTTTTTTTTATTATTTATAATTAACAACCCTCACTTTGGAGGTAACCTGTTTTGCATGGGCTAAAAATATCAAACTATGGTGGTAAGCGTGGTACACTAGAGTTTCAATCACTTAAATCAACCACTCAAGTTAAAGGTTGTTATTCTATCGGTTTCCTCATTTTTTTGCTTCGAATTAAATGGTCCAATAAAAATAGCTAATAGCATAGCGTATATAATATGTTGTGTCCCAAGAAACTTCTATAATGATCTCATTACACTGCCATACTCTTCACGAAGGACACCACTAACAGTTGATGGAACCGGATTGTCTTTGAACACCAGTCCTCGCTGAGCTTGAGGCGAACTGGAAGAGGTCGATCCCAATTCGCGGAACCCAAAGGACGTACTGAGGGGGAAAATCCTTAGCAAAGCCACAAGTTCTACCTCCCATTCCCCTCTAAGCTATCGAGGTCATAACCCGTGGGAAAATCCCAACAAATGAATATCCTCGACCACTCGGTAAATCATGACATCGCTTTTAAAAGAATACGATCTCTTAAATCTACAATTGTTAATGGCCTTGCAGAAATGCGACATAGCACGCTATAAGTAACTGTACATGGACAATCGAGGTAAAGTCTTTACACCAACATAAGAATACCCCGAGAATAGAATCAATCAGATTAGTTAGGATCCAAAACAATCCAATGAAATGAAGCCATGCCTCTCTTGTAAGCCGACAATCAATAAGCAGGTTGTGTCAGCATTTTCTCCAAGCACTATTAGTTTATCTCGATGCCATACAAAACTCCTCTGTCGCTAAAAATACCACGAAATAGGGGTTTATTATACTTTATCACCTTTAAGTATAGTCACTTTTTCGTTTACTACCACGAACTATGACTTTTTCAAATTAGTATCCTAAACTATTGAACCGTTAATTTTTAGTACCGGTCCATCCATTTTTAGTTAGCGATTCAAAGTTCACGGTACTAAATAAAAAGATCATAGTTTGTGATACTAAACGAAAAAGTGATCATATTCACAAAAGTGTATATTAAATGTGTCATTTATAGTGAAATATTTGCCTCACCGAGATGGTGAGTGAAATTTGGTTTGTGAGACTCTTGAATAAGGATCGCCAAGGAGGCAAATTCGGGTCGCAGTTTTGATTGCCTTATACATTTTGCTTTTTCACAGTAATTTGAGTATTTGTTTTTTTGGTAGCGGAACTCAGTACTTTGGAACAAGTTATTAATTGTGAATCTCTTTCCATATTGGTTTCAATGATGAAATGTTTGTTTTTCCAATTTGTATTGAAATATTTCAGTATTTTCTTACTTATTAGCATTTGCTCTTTTATTGCCACATAATGGAGTATGTTATCGGGGTTGTGGTTGCGGTGGGTGGAGTCGCAACCAACACGTCGTCGTCTTTATCGGACGGAGCAGATGATGTTGCCTGCGGAGGGTCTATGGTTTCCCTCTCTCTCTTCTTCCTTCTCTCCTTTGGCAGCTAACACTGTATTCGTGTTGCTTCATACTTGTTAATTACAGGGACCGGTCCCTGTTATAATTACAAATCAGTCCCCGTATTTTGTATTGGTTTAAAAAAAAATCAGACCGTTATAATTATTCGGCTGGTCCTGTAGTTTCAGATTATTATAATTTAGTCCCAATAACGGTAATAAACGGTAATATTAGTAATTTTTAAGTTCCCTAAACTTTTAAATTATACAAATAGGTCCTAAATAACGGCTAGTTATATTTTTTCCAGTTCAAAATATTTTAAAAAATTAAATTTGACTCATTCCTCTTCCTATATAAACCCATGCACATTTTCATTCAAACCACACAATTTTCTCACTCTTATTACCTTTCCTATATCACTAAACATATTTATTCTCTACAAATGGCCAATTATGGTGGTGATAATTTCAATTACCCAATAAATCACTAGGGGTGGGTTTGGTACGGTACCGACTTTTTTGACCATATAGCAATACCGAACTGAACTTGTTTGGTTTGAAAAAAATTATAGCATAACCGAACCGAAAAAGTCGGTATACCAAAAGTTCGGTAAACCGACTTTTTCGGTTGGTACGGTTCGGTTTTTCATTTTATACCGAAACATATTATTATTAAAAGATAATTCTTGATAACAATAAAATAGCAAAAAAGTTTGTAAAAAGTAAAATGTGTACAACTATTCTTATATTTGATACATTTATTGTGAACTTGATTAAAATAGTAAACACTTATAAAATAAGAATTCTTTTAAAATATTAGACAAGAAAATGGAGAAACACGAAATTATTGTCTTTGACTTCGTAAATAGGAAAGTAAATCGTAAGAAAAATTAAACTAAAGTATAAGACAATTTATTTGTTAGGTATAACTTTGTGTAAATTTCTATATATTTTATAATTTTAATGTTTGATTCGGTTCGGTATTGTATCAAACATACGAAATGGATACCGAAACCGAACCGACTTTTAAAGTTTGGTTCGGTTGTACCGTACCGAAAAGTCGGTATATCGAACTTTTGGTACCAACTTGTTTGGTTCGGTTCGAAAATCGGTCGGTTGGTACAAATCGGTACAAAAAGTCCACCCCTATAAATCCCGATGATGAAATGTATTATGTGTCTTTCTCCCAATGTACATACGACAACTCAACTCAATATTCAACGCAACCTTTCCAACCACAGTCTTCTCAACCTTCAAAATGCAAAAAAAAAAAAAAAAACTCAAACCGATACGAATACGGTTGATCGAAAAGTGTGGATCGAATACGAAGATGAGCGACTTTGTAAAAGTTGGTGTAATATATCAACCGATAGGATTGTTAGCAATGAACAAGCAAAATGGCAATACTGGTTGAAAAATCATGTCAATTACCATTACAAGTTACCCGATGGTTGACATTATGAGCGTTCATCGGAAATGTTGCGCCACCACTTTGGCGATGTGAGTAAAAAGGGTGAAAAAATTCCAAGCACATGTTTTAACCACGAGGAAAGGAGGCAAAAAAGCGCGAGAGTCGACCACGATGTGGTATGATTTTATAACCTTTTGCATAATTTTTTAATTAGTAATATACAATAGTTTTTAATTATCAACTTGTTTATTTACACTAATTACAATAATTTTTTTACAATATTTTAGTATAAAGCCGCGGAACTCGATTTTTTCAAAGATATGGGTAAACCCTTTAAAGATCATCGTTATTTTACCGTTTTGAAAGATCAACCAAAATGGCACACCCATATTCAAGAAGTTAAAATAGAAAAACAAAAAACTAATGTAGCGGGTGCATCAAAATCAACCGTTTTGATATCGATGATGACGTCGTTGAAAAAAGTATCGGTTTCAGATAAGCTAGAAAGGCCAAAAGGTAGAAAAACCGCAAAGGCGGATGCCTCTAGAAATTCTAGTTCGTCATCTAGTATGATGGATTTTAAGACTTCTTATAGAGAGGAACAAAGTACGAGTTATCAAATATCAGCGAACAATATGTCGGCAATGGCGGCTGCAGCTACAGAGAAAGCGGTTGCAGCTAGAGAAAAATCACGTGCACAACTTTGGGAGATGGAAGAAAAGATTATAGGATTGGATCCCGATGATCCGAATATCATGACAGGTAGAAGAAACTGGATCATAGCAAAACAAGTTGAAATCATATGAAATCTTTCGGTTTAGTTGATGTAGTTTTAATTTCTCATTTGATGTAATTTTTATTTTCGATTGATGTAGTTTTTATTTTTAATTGATATTATTTTTATTTTTAATTGATATAATTTTTTTTATTGATGTACTATTTTATTAATTAATGAAATGAATGTTTCTTTTTTATGTTATTTAAATTTTACTAAAGTTTTTAGTTATTGTTTACAATTATAACTGTTAGAACCTATTTGCAATAACATTCAAAACTGTTAGAACTTATTTAGTAATTATAATAACATTTGAAACTTAATATTATATTTTTTTAAAAACTTAAGTTAAACCAACACCCTAAACTAACACACCGATAAACTTGACCCGTCGCTCCCTACGAACCAACATCTTTAATTTAAGTTAAACCAACATATTAAACCAATACACCGATAAACATGCTCTTAATGACTGAGAGTCATTGTATCTTATCTAAATTCATGTTGTGGTTGATATTAAAAACACTATATACATAAAAGAGACACAATTAGGCGGGTTAAAATTAGAAAGAAAAAAAAAACTGGGTGGAAATAATAAGGAGAATAATACTACACAAAATCGATAACTGTATTATTATAAATGCTATTTATACTGTAATAATACAGTAGACGCATTACTATAAAGTGAAAAAAGTACGTAAAGTGAAAAAAGCAATTAATATAATTATAAATGCTATTTATATTCTAAGTTTTAACTTGTCGACAATCACTATATAAGCTTTTCATTTTTGAAAAGCAACTTAATCCTGAACTAAATTAATTATTTTACAAAGATTGCATGTAATGCCGGAAAAAAGTACATTTAGTATACCCAACAGACATACGTTAACAAAAAATGTAATGCCGGAAAAAAATACATTTAGTCTACCCAACTAATCTACGTTAAGAAAAAAGATATCAAACTATAAACATTAACAATTTAAGTACTAAATTACGTACTTTTTTCACTTTTTTTTCCTGACAGAATCGCTCTCAAAATCGTTTTACGTGTCATCACGCGGCCAAGTTAAAGGTTATTCTATCGGTTTCCTATTTTTTCGCTTCAAATTAAAGGGTCCAATAAAAATAGCTAGGAGCATATCGTATATAATATGTCGTGTCCCAAGAAACTTCCTTAATGATATCGTTACACGGCCATACTCTTCACGAAGGACACCACCAACAGTTGATGGAACTGGATTGTCTTTGAACACCAGTCCTCGCTGAGCTTGAGGCGAACTGTAAGAGGTCGATCCCAATTCGCGGACCCTAAAGGACGTACTCGAGGGGGAAAATCTTTAGCAGAGCCAAAAGTTATACATCCATATCCCCTCTAAGCTATCAGGGTCATAACCCATGGGAAACTCCCAACAAAGGAATATCCTTGACCACTAGGTAAATCACGACATCGCTTTTAAAAGAATACGATCTTTTAAATCTTCAATTGTTAATGGCCTTCCAGAAATGTGACATAGCACGCTATAAGTAACTGTAGATGAAAAATCGAGGTAAAGTCTCTACACCAACATAGGAATACCCCGAGAATAGAATCAATCAGATCAAATAGGATCCAAAACAATCCAATGAAATGAAGCCATGCCTCTCTTGTAAGCCGACAATCAATAAACATGTTGTGTCAACATTTTCTCCAAGCACTATTAGTTTATCTTGATACCATACAAAACTCCCATGTCGCTAAAAATACCACGAAATAGGGGTTTATTATACTTTATTACCTTTAAGTATGGTCACTTTTTTATTTAGTACCACGAACTATGACATTTTCAAATTAGTATCCTAAACTATTGAACCGTTAAGTTTTAGTACCGGTCCGTCCATTTTTTTTACCAAACGTTAGTTTTATTGAAACTACTATAATGAAATGACCAAAATACCTCTTATTTTAATGGATTCCATCCAAAACTTAGTTAGCGATTCAAAGTTCACGGTATTAAAAAAAAAGATCATAGTTTGTGGTACTAAACAAAAAAGTGATCATATTCATGAAAGTGTATATTAAATATGTCATTTATAGTGAAATATTTGCCTCACCGAGATGGTGAGTGAAATTTGGTTTGTGAGATTCTTGAAGAAGGATCGCCAAGGAGGCAAATCCGGGTCGCAATTTTGATTGCCTTATTCATTTTGTTTTTTCACAGCAATTTGAGTATTTGTTTTTTTTGTAGCGGAACTCAGTATTTTGGAACAAGTTATTAATTGTGAATCTCTTCTCATATTCGTTTCAATGATGAAATGTATGTTTTTCCAATTTGTATTGAAATATTTCAGTATTTTCTTACTTATTAGTATTTGCTCTTTTATTGACACATAATAGAGTATGTTTTAACTTTGGAATTGGGGAACCCTAGATGAGAGTCATTCTAACTCCTTAATTACTGAGAGTCATTGTATCTTATCTAAATTCATCTTATGGTTGATATTAAAAACACTATATACATAAAAGAGACACAATTAGACGGGCTAAAATTAGAAAATAAAAAGAAAATGGGCGGAAATAACAAGGAGAATAATACTACACATGAACTTTTTAAGATTAATTATGACTTTTGAAAAGGTAAAACAAATTAATTGTTGTAAGATATTATTGGACTATTGGGCCTTACTCATAGTGGGCCTAAGTTGGGCTTTCTATCTTGTATAACCCTAACCTCTAAACAAGGTTAGGGTCCCCTTGTATTGATACATTCTGATTAATAAAGACCCCGTTGTTGTCTCTCTCTATATTCTCTCTATATCTATACATATCTCTATATATATCTATAACGAGCTAATATGTCACACAACACGTTATCAGCACTTTGCTCGCGGAGAATAGGATATACGCTCGCGGATATTGGAGATTGTTGGTAAACGCACAGATGTTGGGTATTTATAAACCTTGAGGTTTATCCGGGTTTTAGGGTTTTGCTATATCGACCTTCACCAACATACCGTGCGTAAGGTACCGAATTCAAAACTTAATTTATTCCATATATGTGATCGCACATATTATTTTATGGATAACTAAAACATGATAAATTATATGAAAGATGTAAAACATATTGGGTAATAAGGCATTTTTTTTGTCTGCATGTGAAACAAATTGATAAGTAAAGACCTGGTAACTCATATGGATATGTTTGATTAGATTATTATTAACATGTATATGCCGTATGCTTTATTATTATGCCGTATGTGTGGTTATGAATTAACAGTCTAAATTGGTTAAGATATAAACCTTTAGAGGTTAAGCTATTATGCTTGAAAGCACTAGAATCATACTGAAACATGTCAAGAATTGTGTACTGCCTATGTAATTATAATTATAATCAAACTGGATATAGTTTACTTAATTACAGGAGAGACCCCTAGTATTGTACTTACATTTAAAACAGTATATATGAGTTTAATTCTAGCTTAATACTCGGCCCATATTAATATACATACATGCATGAATATTGTTTAGTGATTAGTTAATAAAAAAAATTACATGTTAAGTGAATAAGAATTACCATGTTAATAATCACTGTCATGTAAAATTATTACTGTTGCTATGTATATAATATGTAAATTTGCGAAATCATATATTTTCACATTTAAGTTGGAAAAATTATGAACCTTCCCCAACTAGGCTCACCTATTTGGATACGATGTCTAGGAAAGATATAGGCGGAAGTCGATATCCTAATGAGGTCGGGCTTTAAGTGGCATTCGTGCCCTCCACCCTCACCGTCTTTCCTGGTCGTTTTTCAAGTAGAGCTACCGAAAGGGGTTGACTAAATAATAATTTCCCCGAGTGTGTTTATATAGTGATGTATGTTTCGCCGAATTGGTGTCTCTGTATCGACCTGTCGTTCGATCAATGAGAACCTATTCACATTAAAAGCAAAACTATTTTTCGAACCTGTCGTTTCGAAATAAAGTTTATGCTTGTGCAAACCATAAACATATAAACCAGTCGTTTTATATGAAAAATAATCCAGAACTCCCAACACATGTTGGATGCCATCTATGATGAGAAAATTCGCAAAACATACTTTCGACTGTTTAGACGTTGATGTTATTCCGTCACCACATGTTAGTCACCCTGATGTGTGAAAAATGTGATGCCCAATTTTTTTGTTGGATGCCATCTTTGATGAGTAAAACACGAGTTTGTTGTTACCCTCATGATGAATGCTAAGGCGTTGATTTTATTCCGCCGCCACATTTGAGACGTGATGACGTCTATGGTGAACAAATGTCTGAAATTGACATATTGGAGCAATCCTTCACCAAAATACTAGCTTGGAAATTGTATTCCATAAGCAGTATCGTGAATTTATATTCACCATGTTCCTTTATCACCCATCTATTATTGGATAAGAAAATTACCCCGGTGAGTAGTTTTAATCCTATTGGGTCAATGGCGAATTGTTTGCCTGATATTAATGCTCTTCGTGTACATTTTTTTCCACGAATCGAGAACCGAGACAAGTGTTATTTGTCTCAAACTGTCACGATCCCGATGAATCGCCTAGCCAAGCGAGATTTTAGACAATCGTCAAAATCAAAAACCTGTGGCTCCAAGACAGTAATTGAAAGGAACAATATGGTCCGTTGTCACAAAGCAAGAGATAATGCTCAAGGAGCCAACTCTATGCTATAAAGACAAATGTCATGCATGGTTACTACTTAAATAGTTCAAAACTATTATAAATGTGAAAAAATCCGATGCTAATGTGGTTAAAGATAAATGAAAGGAAACTCTTGAGACCCCCGATTTTGTGGCTCAAATGAGTTTGATACATTTCTTTATTGATTTTGATAAATCATTGAGCCATTTTTTTCGCTCATCTGGATTATGTTTTTCCATTTGGATTATGATTTTTCCATTTGGACATACTTTTGGATTATGGTTTGCCTGTTTACGAAATTTCTCGAAATAATTTAAAGTGTTTTGAGCAAATTCCTTTGACAAATGTGACCAAACTTTAAATTATGAAATTTTAGGCAATACTTGTGGGGTAGTTGATTTTTTTTTGAAAATAGTGGGTAACAGTGTACCACATAATTTCAACAACTATTTGCCTAAAAAAGTACTCAGTGACAATGATTCTGGACTTGTCGTTCCAAATCAAAATCTTTGGTAAAACCAAATTGATTTGTCAAATATGAGGTCTTATACTCATGTAGGTCCTGCCGTACCTTGTTGAGTTATAAAATATTCGAGAAAACCAGTGTTATCTGGTAATAGCTCATGAAAGAATTAAATTTCTTTACATAGCCTCCATTCAATACGATCAAAAACGTATTTTAGAGGAGTTGAAATGACTTTCAAGTGGTTGTTACCACATTTTTTTTGAAAAAGCATTTAAAGTTAACTTATCATTTCGCCTGTCGTCGATTGATAAAAGATTTAGATGCTAAGACATGATTGTCTATACTATCATTCGCCTGTTGTCGATTGATCAAAGCATTTTGATATTGTGGCATTGCCGGATGAGATATTCCCGGGTCAAAAGACGATGCTTGATTTATAATCGCATCGCATTTGGATTCTCTCTGAGAATATATTTTGCGATTAATCCGAAATTAATGCCATTAATGCTCACTTTGAAAGACTAGTATGTGTAAAGATCACGAAATAAACTCGTAGAATTCTTGTAAAGAATTGAAGGAGTTATTGTGGACTTATACAACCATAAGATGGACCATAAATATAAATGGTTATGGTTGATGCATCGACAATATGGTCACATTTTAATGTTGTCCACATAAATGCAGCACTTTCCAAACTTTTACCCCTATCATTAAGTTGATGACTCATGATCAGATTATCCTGAAAAGTCTAGTCGACTTGATAATTCCGAAGAGTAATAATCGAAATTTCGATTTGAATTACTTGAGTTTGGAAATTGAAATTGAACATCCTATCGATTATGTTCAGACCCAAATGGACTCACGGAAAGTTTGATGATGCGACTGCAAATGATTGCACGCATTTCTTGGTCTTGCACACCAAGATTTATATTTCCGTGTGGGGTTATGCTATTTTGCTGCATTGGTCCGTTATGAGGTCCATAGACACTCAAACACCATATGCGTACCAGCTGGTTACTGGTTATGAGCCAGAAGTCTCATATTAACGCGTGTTTAGAGTGATTAATTAATATTTTGATTAAGCCGCTCTAGCGTTCAAAATATGGACCTCTGAATGGGACATAAGTCGATTATGAATCTCCTGCCTATCATTTGATAGAGTAACCTTGGCAAGCGTTCTCTTTACCGCATGATATGCGAAAGTGACATCGCTAGGACTGTTCTCCCCGTCGTTAGGGGGAGATTTGCACGTTACCGTTGATAAGAAACGACGTGAAGTAACGTGGCATAACCCACTAGGTCTTAGCTTGATCCCAAAATTACACTTAGTGATAAGTAAGTGCATAGACTTCCAAACGCATTTAATGACTCTATGAGATGTCACGAGATGCCAAACGCATTTAATGACTCTATGAGATGTCACGAGATCATTTATACCTGCTGCAAAATGCTTGCAAGGATAGACGTCTTTGTCGGATGCCGTGTTCCAGTCGTAACACGTTGCTTTGGCCGAACCCGCCAAGCAAAGGACGCTGCCGTCGGCCGTCAGTCTGTCGTCCTTCCCAAGATACGAGGAAGTTGACCGGTTCTTAATTCGTTCAGCCCCAGAGGTGGTGAACTGAAACTCGTTTGTCGCACGAGATTATAAAGGAGCAAGGAGATGTGTGATTTCCTCCTCATCCTAAGAATCTCGAAATATCTGTCGATCATGATATCTTAGACGATATTGAAGCGAAACGAGACTGTCATTGATTACTTGTTCATATAATCGGTGACGACTGATAATATGAGCAAATTATGACAGAGAACCATGTACCGTTGCCTAAAGTCAACGGAGAATAGACTGCACTAATGGAAACTTAAAATCCAAGTAGACTCCTTAGCGAAAGTGTGTTCGGACCTGTAGCTCCAACACCACCAATGTTAAACGAGTTCGTTTATTTGGTCATTCGTAAGGAAAAGTGATGAGAATAATGAGATTGTAGAATGCTCGCCTAGTAGCGCAAGGCTTCTCTCACATCTTGGAATTGATTACGAGATGGTTGATTTCCTCGTAATGGACGTTATAACGGTCCCCTACTTTATCAGTTTAGTAGTTTCCTAAAAACTGATTGTGCAGCATGTGATTGTGGTCACAGTTTTATCTCTATGGGAATTTAGACAAAGAGATATAGATGAAGGTCACTGTGTGAATTCATATGCTTTAATCAAGTAGTTCCTGACCACGGAACACGATCTCAATTGACTGAGACGTTCACTATATGGATTAATATAATCCGAGCGGATGTGGTATACCCGCCTAAGTGAGTACTTGATTAGCTTGGGATACTTGAACAAGTATTATGCCCTTGCGTGTTTTATTACGCGATCCATTTTTGGATTTGCCTTCGAGATGAATGATCTTGGGAAGACACGGTAGTGACTCGAACTGATGATCGAGTCCCGTAAAGATTGAATCTAAGTCCATGATTCAGACTACACCCAGAAGGTGTTATGACGTTGTAGTCATCATGACGCTAAGTCGTCAGATTCTCCCATGATCGTTCGATCACTAGACATTGATATAGACCCGGTCCGTCCCTGATGAGACGACAAAGAGATATTGAACCATGATGTTCATATCTAAGTACAATAAGCGCATCATTGTACTTGGTCTAATGTACTAGGACGAACATCTTGTCTGCTTTGAATGGTATAGCTCGACACAGCATCGCGCTAACACGCTGCCATCGAAATGGCATAAAAGACATTTTCCCATTACTTTAAGGTAACTGTGGATGAGGGCTTGTCTTATCCCATTTTGCGTCATCGAGTGTACCTACCCCCTTCGGTACTCGAATTAACGCAACCCTTTTTCGGTTATACCGATGCTGGTTACTTATCAGACCCGCATAAGGGATATTCCTAACATGGTATGTCTTTGCCATTAGGAATAAGGCGATATCTTGGAGGTCTTGGAACGACTCCAAACGAATCACTCTGATCTACTCGTGCTCTATGAGATGACTAGAGAGTGTATATGGCTTCGAGCTCGTATTAGCCATATTTGAATTACATATACTCTGTCTCACGATCCAGATAAAACACCTGTCTTATTTGAGGACAACTTGTTGTTATCGATCAAGAGAGACATGACTAGATTGTGCTATTTAGCATTTTTCGCCGAAATAAATCTTCACATATGAAGTTTAAGAGCATCCAGTTGAATGCTCGTTCTATTCCACGTTAGATTTTCTTGCATCCAGTCGTGTGAAAGTAAATGAAGCATCCAGTCGAATGCTCATACTCTTTATTCGAATATGAAATCATTGCACCCAGTCGTGTGCAAGTGAGGGGGAGCATCCAGGTGAATGCTTATTGCACTAATTACTACTTAGTCGAAATCCTCACACCCTATCGTGTGCAAGTGAGGGGGAGCATCCAGTCGCATGCTCGTGTACTCTTTTTGTCCTTAGACCAAGGTTTTTTCCCACTGGGTTTTCCTTGGCAAGGTTTTTAGCGAGACACGTTCCCATTATATCTCACTTAAGATTGCCGAAATTAGGGGGAGTATCCTGTTGTATACTTCTTACCACTGTGTACTCTTTTGTCCTTCGACTAGAGGTTTTTCCCACTGGGTTTACTCTAGCAAGGTTTTGATGAGACACCTGTTTTGTGGTTGATCCCCTACTACTACCACTGTTGCACTCTTTTTCCTTCGATCAGAGATTTTCCCATTGGGTTTGCTCTGGCAAGGTTTTGATGAGGCATACTGTTTTGTGGTTAGTTAATTACATAGAATTTCGGCCTATATCATTCGGCTACACAGTTTCTTCTGGGTACCGATTTTGTCCCACACTGGGTTTTCCGTCCCTAAGGTTTTTTATGTGTTTAGCACTGCGAATGAACTCGACTCAGATCGATTGCATGAAGACGAAGAATTCAAGACGTCCAAAGGGGGAGTGTTGTAAGATATTATTGGACTATTGGGCCTTACTCATAGTGGGCCTAAGTTGGGCTTTCTATCTTGTATAACCATAACCTCTAGTATATAAAGAAGGTTAGGGTCCCCTTGTATTGATACATTCTGATTAATAAAGACCCCGTTGTTGTCTCTCTCTATATTCTCTCTATATCTATACATATCTCTATATATATCTATAACGAGCTAATATGTCACACAACATTAATATAATTATCAGTACTATTTATATTATAAGTTTTAACTTGTCGACAATCACTATATAAGGAGTAAATTAGTCTTTAGTGACCTGGGTTTTGGCCTATTTTAGGATAAGTGACCTAAGTTTTTTTTATTTCGGTTTTGTGACCTAAGTTTAGCTTTGTTAGCATTTAGTGATCTGCCATCCTATTTTTCAAAAAAAAAAACACATTTCTTTTTAAAAAGACTAAAATACCCTCATTAAACTGAAATTTTCCTCCAAAATCTGAGGGTATTTTAGTCCTTTTAGCAAGAAATATGTTTTTTTTTTGAAAAATAGGATGACAGGTCACTAAATGCTAACAAAGTTAAACTTAGGTCACAAAACCGAAATAAAAAAACTTAGGTCACTTATCCTAAAATAGGCCAAAACACAGGTCACTAAAGACTAATTCACCCCTATATAAGCTTTTCATTTTTGAAAAGAAACCTAATCATCAACTAAATTTGTTATTTTACAAACATTGTATGTAATTGCGGGAAAAAGTACATTTAGTATACCCAACTAATATACGTTAAGAAAAATGTAATGCCGGGAAAAAATACATTTAGTATACCCATCTAACATACGTTAACAAAAAAAGTATCAAACTATCAAAATTAACAATTTAAATACTAAACTACGTACTTTTTTCACAAAAAATTTTTTCCGACAAAATCGATCTCAAAATCGTTTCGCGTGTCATCACGCGACCAAGTTAAAGGTTATTCTATCGGTTTACTAATTTTTACACTTCGAATTAAAGGGTCCAATAAAAATAGCTCGTAGCATAGCGTGCGTATATAATATGTCGTGTCCCTAGAACCTTCCCTAATGATCTCGTTACACGGCCATACTCTTCACGAAGGACCCCACCAACAGTTGATGGAACCAAATTATCTTTGAACACCAGTCCTCGTTGAGCTTGGGGCGAACAGGAAGAGGTCGATCCCAATTCACGGAAGTGAAATTCTATTTAATCTTTAAATAGCACGGTCATAAGAAATGGACACGTATTTGTGGACTCATTGCTTTAGTTTTTGTGGTAATGGGAGTAGCTTGGTCATTTTTATCTCCCTCTTTGAACTTAAAATTTTCCCATTCGGTTTTGCTTTGAGCAATACAATATTAGTTGTGTGGTAAAGCGGGCTGGCTTGGAAGAGTTGATTTGTCGAGTGATCATATTGACACATTGCCAAAAATCAACCTCCTAACCATAACATGTTCTTACTTTTTGTACAAGCTTTTTAGTTGTACCAACAAATATAGATATCCAAGCTTCTTAGTCAAATTCACCCTCACAAAAATGCGAGCCGTATTATGTCTAGATATTTTTATTGACAGTAGTAGGTTCATTAGCTTATTGTGCTATATCAAAAGTTCTGGATTTAAAAACTATGCTTGATATTTTGAAATGAATAGATAACATAGGTAGACTAATTCAATCCGGAACAAAAGTAGATTCAATGTAAAGTTCTTATAAAAAATGTTTAGTAAACGATAGATTATTTTCTTAATCAAATACAGAAAATCCTACTCGTGAAAAATTCTGATGATAATGTTTTTTGAATCCAATACTCCTATATATGAGGACCTACTTTAAGCCAAGTTTACGTTATTTTTTTTTATCACTTCAATATAGGGTTTTTCCATTTGAAAACTTAAAGACGGGTATATTTAAATTGTTCAAAGCTCAGATAGCTTTTTATATCCTTCATTAATGATTTTAATTAAAGGGATACTATTTGTACGAGCTATTATTTAGGTTTAGAGAGTTGCGATCTTACCAAAGGTTCAAATGAATCTTTTGGAAACGAATTCGGGATATTGCATTTTCGGTGATTGTTGTGTGTTTTCTCTCTCCCGTGAGAGGAAGGCGCACGGTGGGGAATTCACGACAGATAGGTTTATTGCTCTAGGTTTATTTCAACTTTATTAAACCTCCATTCCCAGTTCCTATTTAAAATGCTCCTAGAGTAGATTCTAAATAACTATTCTTTTTTTTTTTAACAGGATCATCAAATTATATTGATAACAAGGTACGCTCGCACAAATTTTATTATTCTTTGAACAAACTCCAAATGACTGCACAAAACTGAAAATGCATAGCCACTAAAACGCTCCAACTCTAAAAGTTCACCTCAAACATCAAAGAGTAATTAAACCAAATCAACCCAAATAAATTGTAAGTAAAATAATATAACTCATCTCAACAATTTACACAGAGCAGCGAAATATATAACAGACGATACGTAAAGAAACAAAACAAAGATAACAAAGTAATGGACTCGGTATTGATAAAAGAAATTCAGGCAAGTTATAGTCTTCGACTTGTCACGACTCAATAATAATCATCGGGGTGCCAAAAACTAATTACCCGATCTAAATGTGTGAACACAACCTGAAAACCCAAAACATAAACCAATGCTCTAATCCATCCATCGGTATCCACCCACACAATCGTCAATCGAAGCCAACCATTCAATCAAATCATCAATATCAAAATATAAGACAAAATCCGTCACCACTCAGATATAAAATATTAAATCGAGAAACATATCATACAGATATTAAAATGGGGGATACCGAAAATAACTTCCATATAGTGTCTGACTCACCAAGCATGTACCAACTTTCCTACTAGCAAATGGCAACCTCATAAAAGAACGAGTAAACTAAGACTGATAACTAATCGCCGACAAAGATTCGGTAAGGAAAAGTCGTATAGATAGTTACTTTGTCGACCTGTTCGAGTGACATGCCAACACACTAATAAAACCGATATAAAAATATGCCACATTAGCCAAAAACCCAATATTGACTACCCAAACATGCAAATCCAAAATCCTGAATAAATAACCAATTTCGCTTATTCTTAAACAATAAAAAAACAACTACAAATTTAAGTAGTTCTAATGGTTCATGACGTAAATCCTTAACATTAGAAAATGGGACATTAGAAAATGATGGGAAATAGAAAAATGTAACGAGAAATTATTTGAAAAATCAAACACAAAAGTGCTGTTTCTATATTGGTTTTCCATCTTCTAGTCAATTAGACTATCTCTTATTTAGAAAAAAAAAACACTATCTCCATGCATTAAATGTAACAGCACTCCTAATTTTTTGAACAAAAAAGAAAGTGCGGAGGGGATAAAAGTCTCAGTTAATCTGGTTCTTCTTCTTTACGTACTTGCGAGCCCAAACATGTCTCCCGTTGATTGTGAACTTTGCTTTGTTCGCGCCTTCTAGAACCATATTGATAATACCAGCCTCACGTACAACCAGTCTTGCGTATAAAGACTGTTCCTCCTGCAAAACTTCTTGCATATGAATTGCTTCAACTATATCTCCATATCTTCTGGTAAAGAACTCTTGAACTTCTAATTCCGAAATTGGGTACCCTTTTGAGAATGTTAAGAATATAGTTCTCTGGTCCGGTTCAACTTCTGCTACACCGTGATGGTGTTCATAACCCAGTCCTACACCCTCTTGCATGATAACATTCCCAAACATATCCGGAGTTCTATAGCTATACGGAACATGCATACTGCTTTCTCCAATGACAACATTTCCTCCATGTGGTGGAGCATGGAAAGGGACTGCCCCAACAGGCTGTGCCCCAATCACACTAAAACCACCGTTCACAAAAATAATGTCATCAAAAGCCCTAAGACACGTTTCCGCTAATATTTTTTCGATGCCAGCAAAAATTCGCACCCTATTTTCCACAAAATAAAACAGATTGATCGGTCCGCCAAGAGAACTGTGCAGCAATGGGACATCATTCAACCCCCTTGAAAACTCAGTCATAATGATCGAATCATTTTTGACACAATTCAAGCACATCAGGGATTCCTCCGCGAGCATGTTCACAAATTCGACAGGAAAAATTAGCAGTTTATTGACGAAATTGCGGCCTTGCCCGCTATGGCGCTCAAGCCAAAGCCATAGAGACATCACTTGCATTGATTCTGTCGGGTCCCTGCCATTGACAAGGACTAGACGAGAATACAAGGCACGGTCCATTGAATGGAAGGCATTAAACTCGTCCTTTGTGATTGTGAATGTTGAAATAGGGAAAATGGAATCAATTGGTGTATCCATGTTGGTTTAATATAAAAAAATAGAAAATTCTTCACCTAGTTTTTTTGCGAAATTTATAACAAACACAGAATGGTATAGATCGGCAGAGAGTAAAATTAGAGAATATATGAGTACTGGCACTATAGATTGAATAAGAAAAAAGTATACAGCATGACAGAGTTTCTTTTTTGTTGAAATTTATAGAGTCACATTGGGCATTCTAAGAAAGAAAGAAAGTAAATGTCATTAAATATTTTTTCCCTCCTTTGTGGCGTACATTGTACACGGAAAATCTAAAACCTATCTGTAGGAATTTGAATGTATTTACTAATTAAGAAATTTATTGTTTCGAAAAAAAATTAAATTGAAAACTTAATGTTGTTTATATTTGAATGCATCTACCAATGAAAAATTTACTGTTGAGGAAACAAATTAAATTCAAAACTTAATGTTGTTTATTTACTTGATGTCAATTGGGAAATAATATCAACTGAGATTTAATTATCATGTATCTAACCATTGCAATTTGCAATGTACTAAATATTTGACCCCCTTTGACATTCAATATTGGATAAGCCGATTAGTGTCTTTTCAATCGTTTTATTAAGATGTTATCTCTCATATTAAGATGCTATCTCTCAGTTGTCTTCATAACTTTTGTTATGACATAACATCATTTTTTGTTGTTGATAAATTACATGCATCTACTGAGAAAACACCGTACGTCTTTGCATGAGTGAGCCTTTAAAAAAATATCAAATGTACAGCTTAATATATTTTCATAATGTCCATCTATTTCAGAACTTCAACTTTTAGGATTATGATATTTCAATTAGAAATTAGTTTAGGCACGGTAGTTTTAGCTAAAATATCTGGCCGGTCTCCTTAACACCCTAATCTGATAATATACTAAACAAAGACACTACGAAATACCGGTGAATTGCAGATAATTTTTAATTGACAAACCGAAAATGTCTTTAAATTTGTAATTTAAGAACAAAAATAGTTCATATGTTTTCAAATCTAATTTCAAAAGAACAATTTTTTTATAAAAAAATTGTCTTTACAGACAATCTCATATTAACATAAGAACACAATTTAAAATTTTATCTCCGAATCTATTTTAACACAATTTACTTTTCCTTTTATGTTATTTTAAGAATGTATCTGTGGACACACTTTTTATATATTATCGTCCATACTAGGGGTGGGATCGAGTACCGATCCGATAAGAATCGGAAATCATTTTTAACTCCCTATCCCGAGCCCGACATTTCAGGTACCCAAACTATCGGATACCCGACGGGTCGGATACCAGATAGTTCGGATACCTGACGGGTCGGATACCAGATAGTTCGGATACCCGACGGGTCGGAATGAGATAATCCCGACATATATTTTTGTTTAAATTCGGAAACCTAAAAGTTTTAATAATCCCGACAGATAGGATTATTGCTCTAGTGTATCATATATGCTAATATATTTCAACTTTATTAAAGCTCCATTCCCAGTTCCTATTTAAATGCTCCTAGAGTATTAGATTCTAAATAACTATTTCTTTTTATTTTTTTAACAGGATCATCAAATTATATTGATAACAATGTACGCTCGTACAAATTTCATTGTTTTTTGAACAAAGTTCAAATGACTGCATAAAACTGAAAATGCATAGCCACTAAAACTTCACAACTCTAAAAGTTCACCTCAAACATCACAAAGTAATTAAACCAAATCAACCCAAATAAATTGTAAGTAAAATAATAGAACTCATCTCAACAATTTACACAGAGTAACGAAATATATAACAGACGATGCGTAAAGAAACAAAACAAAGTTAACAAAGTAATGGACTCGATGTTGATCAAAGAAATTCAGGCAAGGTATAGTCTTCGACTTGTCACGACTCAATAATAACCATCGGGGTGCCAAAAACTAATTAACCGATCTAAATGTGTGAACAAAACCTGAAAACCCAAAACATAAACCCATGCTCTAATCCATCGGTATCCACCCACACAATCGTCAATCAAAGCCAACCATTCAATCAAATCATCAACATCAAAATATAAGACAAAATCCGTCACCACTCAGATATAAAACATTAAATCGAGAACCATATCATACATATATTAAAATAAGGGATACCGAAAATAAGTTCCATAAAGCGTCTAACTCACCAAACATGTACCAACTTTCCTACTAGCAAATGGCAACCTTATGAACGAACGAGTAAACTAAGACAGATAACTAATCATCGACCAAGATTCGGTAAGGAAAAGTCGTATAGATAGTGACTTTGTCGACCTCTTCGAGTGACATGCCAACACACTAATAAACCCGATATAAAAATATGCTACATTAGCCAAAAACCCAATATTGACTACCCAAACATGCAAATCCAAAATCGTGAATAACTAACCAATTTCGCTTATTCTTAAACAATAAAAAAGCAACTACAAATTTAAGTAGTTCTAATGGTTCATGACGTAAATCCTGAACATTAGAAAATGATGGGAAATAGAAAAATGTAAGGAGAAATTATTTGAAAAATCAAACATAAAGGTGCTGTTTCTATATTGGTTTTCCATCTTCTAGTCAATTAGACCATCTATTATTTTAAAAAAAAAACATTATCTCCATGCATCAAATTAACAGCACTCCTAAATTTTTGAACAAAAAAGAAAGTGCGGAGGGGATAAAAGTCTCAGTTAATCTGGTTCTTCTTCCTTACGCACTTGCGAGCCCAAACATGTCTCCCGTTGATTGTGAACTTTGCTTTGTTCGCGCCTTCTAGAACCATATTGATAATACCAGCCTCACGTACAACCAGTCTTGCGTATAAAGACTGTTCCTCCTGCAAAACTTCTTGCATATGAATTGCTTCAACTATATCTCCATATCTTCTGGTAAAGAACTCTTGAACTTCTAATTCCGAAATTGGGTACCCTTTTGAGAATGTTAAGAATATAGTTCTCTGGTCCGGTTCAACTTCTGCTACACCGTGATGGTGTTCATAACCCAGTCCTACACCCTCTTGCATGATAACATTCCCAAACATATCCGGAGTTCTATAGCTATACGGAACATGCATACTGCTTTCTTCAATGACAACATTTCCTCCATGTGGTGGAGCATGGAAAAGGACTGCCCCAACAGGCTGTGCCCCAATCACACTAAAACCACCGTTCACAAAAATAATGTCATCAAAAGCCCTAAGACACGTTTCCGCTAATATTTTTTCGATGCCAGCAAAAATTCGAACCCTATTTTCCACAAAATAAAACAGATTGATCGGTCCGCCAAGAGAACTGTGCAGCAATGGGACATCATTCAACCCCCTTGAAAACTCAGTCATAATGATCGAATCATTTTTGACACAATTCAAGCACATCAGGGATTCCTCCGCGAGCATGTTCACAAATTCGACAGGAAAAATTAGCAGTTTATTGACGAAATTGCGGCCTTGCCCGCTATGGCGCTCAAGCCAAAGCCATAGAGACATCACTTGCATTGATTCTGTCGGGTCCCTGCCATTGACAAGGACTAGACGAGAATACAAGGCACGGTCCATTGAATGGAAGGCTTTAAACTCGTCCTTTGTGATTGTGAATGTTGAAATAGGGAAAATGGAATCAATTGGTGTATCCATGTTGGTTTAATATAAAAAATAGAAAATTCTTCACCTAGTTTTTTTACGAAATTTAGAACAAACACAGAACGGTATAGATCGGCAGAGAGTAAAATTAGAGAATATATGAGTACTGGCACTATAGATTGAATAAGAAAAAAGTCTGCAGCATGATAGAGTTTCTTTTTTGTTGGAATTTATAGAGTCACATTGGGCCTTCTAAGAAAGAAAGAAAGTAAATGTCATTAAATATTTTTTCCCTCCTTTGTGGCGGACATTGTACACGGAATATCTAAAACCTATCTGTAGGAATTTGAATGTATTTACCAATTAAGAAATTTATTGTTTCGAAAAAAAATTAAATTGAAAATTTAATGTTGTTTATATTTGAATGCATTTACCAATAAAAAATTTATTGTTGAGGAAACAAATTAAATTCAAAACTTAATGCTGTTTATTTACTTGATGTCAATTGAGAAATAATATCAACTGAGATTTAATTATCATGTATCTAACCATTGCAATTTGCAATGTACTAAATATTTGACCCCCTTTGACATTCAATATTGGATAAGCCGATTAGTGTCTTTTCAATCGTTTTATTAAGATGTTATCTCTCATATTAAGATGCTATCTCTCAGTTGTCTTCATAACTTTTGTT
Organism: Primula vulgaris; assembly: GCA_963920805.1. NCBI lineage: Eukaryota > Viridiplantae > Streptophyta > Magnoliopsida > Ericales > Primulaceae > Primula > Primula vulgaris. Next base: position 21,766,226 of record OY987214.1, on the reverse strand, counting down.
ATGACATAACATCATTTTTTGTTGTTGATAAATTACATGCATCTACTGAGAAAACACCGTACGTCTTTGCATGAGTGAGCCTTTAAAAAAATATCAAATGTACAGCTTAATATATTTTCATAATGTCCATCTATTTCAGAACTTCAACTTTTAGGATTATGATATTTCAATTAGAAATTAGTTTAGGCACGGTAGTTTTAGCTAAAATATCTGGCCGGTCTCCTTAACACCCTAATCTGATAATATACTAAACAAAGACACTACGAAATACCGGTGAATTGCAGATAATTTTTAATTGACAAACCGAAAAATGTCTTTAAATTTGTAATTTAAGAACAAAAATAGTTCATATGTTTTCAAATCTAATTTCAAAAGAACAATTTTTTTATAAAAAAATTGTCTTTAAAGACAATCTCATATTAACATAAGAACACAATTTAAAATTTTATCTCCGAATCTATTTTAACACAATTTACTTTTCCTTTTATGTTATTTTAAGAATGTATCTGTGGACACACTTTTTATATATTATCGTCCATACTAGGGGTGGGATCGAGTACCGATCCGATAAGAATCGGAAATCATTTTTAACTCCCTATCCCGAGTCTGACATTTCGGGTACCCGACACTTCGGGTACCCGACGGGTCGGATACCCCATAGTTCGGGTACCCGATGGGTCGGATACCCCATAGTTCGGGTACCCAACCGGTCGGGATGAGATAATCCCGACATATTTTTGTTTAAATTCGGAAACGTAAAAGTTTTAATAATTAACTACAAATCGAAATAAAAATGAAAATTTTTTTTCACAAAATTGTAGAAAAAACAATTTTAATACTCATAGTTAATACTTGATAGTTATTTAATATGTATATTTAGAAATATAAGAATATATATAAATAAATAGTTTATAATTTGTTATTTTTTCATAATAGTAATTTATATACTGGGTCCCGAATAGGAAAATTTTACAACACTAACGAGTTCTTTTTATGTTTAAACACTAACAAGTTATACTGGTTCGTGAAAATAATTTTTATAATTTGTAATTTTTTTCATAATGGTTGTTTAAACACTATTGAGTTCTTTTTATTTTTCGTGATTCTGAATTGTTTTTTAAAGAAACATAAAAATATTATTTGAATGGAGCTAAGATCAATTGTCTTTGATTTTTAGCCAATTACTTGGACAGGTAGTTGCTCACCTCTTCGAGAATATTACTGGTCTTTGTTGGCTGAAGAAATTTACAAATACAAATTTGCAACTGAAGTTTATTTTCCAAGAATAACTATAAATAGTTCAAAATTTAATAGATTTAATTATATTTCGGGTACCCGACGGGTATCCAATAATATTAAAAATGAAACCCGATCCCGAAAGTGATCGGGTCAGGAGAATACCCGACAGAGTCGGGTCGGGACTGGTTTGGGCCGGATGAGTTTCGGGTCGGGATCGAATCAAAAAGCGGGTTTCAGGGATTTTTCCCAGCCCTATTCCATACTATTAGATTTGAAGACAAACAAATTATTTTGTTTCCTTAAAATTACTTTGTCCCTAATAATTTGTCTCTAAATCCTAATTTTCTAGTGTGATCTGTTTGTTAACACACGACGTCCCATGGTGTAGCAATTTTTTTTTTCTTCTTGAAATATTAGAGTTGAACCAATCTTCAATTGATTTGCAATTGTAATATGTTTTGATGATAACAAACGATTTTACAACAAGTATCATTTTACTAACATTTACACATAGTTTACTACAGATCGATACAAGTTCATATCAATATTAATCAAGGAAATGGTGAAATGGAATAAAGTATTACAATACTGAATTTACAACATGTAACCGGTTATCTAAGAAGTTACCACTTAATTGATATAAATGGTTGAACTAGAAGTAACCGGTTATACACTCGTAAATATGAGAAGTGCAAGTCTCAATGCGATTTTTGAAAATATGAAGATGATTCAAGAAGCTGTCCAAATTTAAAAATGGTCGTTGGAATAGATTGTATAATATTTATACATAATCTCTTAATATCTCATTTATTTAAAACGACATATATTCAATGATATATTCATTCTAGAAAGTACCAATTCGACAAGGCTAACAGCCCAGTTCAACTGGTTAATCCAGATCTAACAATTTATTTTGAATTATATTTTGAAATTCAAATTTATAGATTAAGAACGATTTTGTCATCCTCCATCAGTGTCAATATATCCTTAGAGGTCAGAAAAAAGGCACCACACTATTCTCATTGCATTATTTAAAATCTATATAATTTGTGCACATATTCGTGTCGATTCGAAGCCTTCCACATCAGTATCATTTTAATCGTCTCGTCCTTTTAAGTTAGCCATCTCTCGATATCAGTGATGGTACTCCAACCTATTCCCACACTAAACTAGATCACTCGTCATAATAGTGGGATCTTTTTGGAACAACAAAGAACTTCCCTTGCTGCTACGTACACTTGTGCACTTAATAGCAAAGATCAAGTGGATCTTGATACGGTTACTAGCATTCACCCTCCTTCGCCAAAATGAGTTGTAAGAAGGGAGAACCTTTTATGGTTTTTTGTATATGAATGTGAATATTAATGCGTGATTAAGCATACCTCGTTGAGGAGTCTTACTTCCTTTATATAGGCAGAATTAGGTTAGATTTTGATCAGTTGTCATATCTTCATAGATCTACAAGCTTTCCTTACATGTTCATAATTAACGAATAGAAAATATCCCTCTTAATCAGAGTGAAATATTCCTGCATATTCATAAGGAAACGTATCCCTTTGCCCATGCAAATAGGCTCCTTTATTTCATAGTGAAATGCATGATTGACATTATGGCACTCTCGCCCTCGGGGGTATTCCCGTCCGGGGAGAGGCCTTTTACCATGTCTCACGGGTCTATACCCCTTGAGGCTTATTATCTCTCTCCCCTATTCAGGGGTAGTCTATTTTATGTATCCATTTTTAGGGGTATTCACCCTCAAAACTTATCTTTTACGCTCTTTAATTGGGGAATTATTAATATCTCTGTGCATATTTGATTGCCTTATATATTACTCCATATCAATTATGGAACAGACATGGTAATTATTAAATATTATGATAAATCACGAATATATGATTTATATCTCGTCTTAAAGCATCAATAAGTCAACTGCCACGTTAGATATAATATTCATCATATTATATCTAACGAATATATGACTGACTATGTCAATAATTACCCTCGTGTTGAACCCTAACCCTTCTTTTCAGAATATTTCTCTAGGTATCGCTTAATGACATTCAATGCTCATTAATTATATTAATTGAAACCCTAGCCCTACAATTATATCCCCATAAATCAGATCATACATTATATTTAATTGATACAAAAGTGTATTTTTGTCGAGAATTGTAAACATTTATATTATTAAGCGTGTCAATTGTAATTTGTCCATACTTTCGATCACATCGATAGTAAGTTTTGAACAAAGACTAATACTAAATTTGTTGATTGTATGACTTGTGCACAACTTTAAATACTTGCGTTTAGGAGGTAAACAATTCTGGGTAACTTTGCCCATTAAGCTAGACGACCTGTGTGGATTGCTCTGCTCAAAATGAGCAGTGTACATTTTTAATAGCTCTGTCCCTTAAGGAATAGAGTTTTAGTGGGTATTCATTCTACCCATAAAAATGTGTGGTTGTAAGGGTTTTTAGAATGTTTGAACCCTAAAATGTTGTTCTTTTCTGGATTAGTACCCTGAATTTAAGTTTGTTTTCTATTTTGAACTATTTCATTCAGTTATGTTACACGTGCCATTGGAATAATTGAATTCAGGATACTAAGTAAGAAAATAATTGAAAGTTTAGGGTACTAAATAAAAAATATTTGAGAATCTAGGGTATCAAAATGAATAAAAAAGTTCAAAACAAAAAAGAAAAAAAAAACTTGAATTCAATGTACAAAATAAGAAAAATAAGAATTCATACTACTAATCAGGAAAAGAACAACAATTCAAAGTACAAAAGCCGTAAAAACCCTGGTTGTAAAGAGTATACCACCCTAAAAGAAATACTTTGAGGTTATAATAAATCTTAAGATTTAGCTTGTACTTGGAACAGTACATAGTCTCTCAAGGACGCCAACATAAATAAAACTAGCATAAAATATTTCCCTAGCTACCGTGCACTGTACAGTTTAGTTATATTAGAACATTCAGGGGCGAATCCAATTAACACTACAAAAAAATACTCAAATAGCGACGGGATTAGTGACGGTATTTTTTGTTACGAGCTTATTAGCGACGGTTTTTGTGACAGTTTTGTGACAGTTTAGTCAATTTGTGACGGTTTTGTGACGGTTTTATCAATTTGCGACAGGCTTGTGACAGCTTTTGACTCTCACTAAATCAAACATTATTATTTAGTTTTGAGTTAAGAAAATTACGAAAATACCCCTTGACTATTATTATTACATTGATATATATTTGTGTATAGTTATGAACGAAAAGATGGAATTACTAAGAACAGAAGGGGTTTTTTGGTATTTGGAATTATATTTAAGTTCATCCTTAGCGAATAAGTAGTTCATGTAGTAAGCTATATATTACCAAATGGAGCTCACATTGTTTATATGTACTATTTATTTGGACATTCCAATTTTGAAATAGATGAAAATTGTTAACAATTTTTTAGAATGAGTGTAAGGATGCACGGCAATCAAGTCAGTGTTGGTTATAAATTTGTTATGATAATACTAAAGATAAAAAAATCAACTTAGCAATTATGAATAACTTTTTGACGAACGATATTCTTTTAGTTATTTAAATTAAATTAGATTTATTTGGCATTAAGTGTATTGAAATTATAATGTTTTTTTTCCGTTCTTAATTTTAATATATCCGTATTTATTAAGTCTTTGCTCCCCCTTGTTTGAAATCCTAGATTCGCCACTGATAACATTTATATACATTTTGATTAATATTGTTTCTTGACTCAGAGCTGACTTATATCCAAAGAAGAGGTTTAGATGGATTTTTAGTTGATATGATCTATTCGTCGATAGCTGAATTGTAAAAAGCAAACATTTAGGTCATTTCAATAGAATCCATTGGTCGATATCTGGACAAGTCGGTTTGCATCTACTTTGTTTAAATATTAATATATTTTATAATATCTATAACCTCCAAGCCGCCACTTGATTGAATTGAAGAAAATTTGGAAAAGTGCTCAAACCTATTCAAGATAGGACTTTTGAAAAAAGTTTCGAAAAGTGCTCAAACCTAGATTTGCCCTACTGAACAAAAGTGCTATCAGAGCGAGTGCATGATAAATTTTGAAGAGTAACGGTTTAGAGCTAAACATGCACATGACAAACCATAGTGAACTCACACGTACAATAGGAAACTATATATCCAAACCATCCATCTTCGACTGAGAGTAATTTTAAGAATGGAACATGAGATTTAGATTCTACACGTGTGCCAACAACTATGACGAATGGAAAATAATAGCACACATAGAATGTTCAATGTCATTCAGAGAAGATAAGGATCACGGAGATGAATAATAGTTCATTCTAAACTTTAAAGCTATGAACTCACTCTACAACGTCTTATGATCAAGTGCCCTTAACCAAATTCCCAAGTGGAAAACCGTAGCTGAAGTATGGGAGAAGTTCATAGACATGTAAGTCACATTTAAACCTATTGTCATTTTTTTTATGATTCTTTAAATCAAGATAATTAATAATCAATTTAAATATATTATAGGTTGATAATGGATTATAAAAACCGATTATATAATAACTCTTTAAGAAACCTCGTTAAGTTAAACAACATGCCACAACTGAGCAAACTAGCAGAATAGAAAAAGACACTAAAATACAATCTTTGCGATCATCCCTGGCAGCGGCACCAAAATACAAACTGCTCTCACGAACATGTTCTTAAAACGCACAAGGATCTCGAAGGGTCACGAGAACACTTTGAGTAAATAACCCGATAAGATACCACAGATCGAATCCGAGAACATATTATATGCTTTGATGAGATTTAAAGAACTTAAAATCTTTGAATTCTTGAAGGTTTAAGGAACTTAAAGATTTTAATATACGTGGGGAAATTCGTTAGTGGCTGAAACTAACACTTTCGGCGAATCGTGTGATCCCTACGGGATTGAGTTATATAGCGTTTGGAAAGTTGCTAAATGAACAGGTCTCGAATTCGAAATTATATTTGTTAAGATAAGATAACGTCTATTTCTAACAAGTTAAGGGTATTTCTATTGGTTTCCTTTCTCAACTTGTTTTTTATTCCAAGAAAGCAGTACAAGAAAATTATGATTTATTAGACACAAATTATGTAGAGACAATCAAAATTTGTCTTTAAATATAAATTTTAAAGGAGAAAAACAATTTATTTGTCCGCAAATCTAATTTTTAGGGACTAAAATTTATTAAAATATCTCTAAATATAATCTAATATCACCATAAGGAGACAATTTAAATTTTGTTCAAATTTTTTTGACAAAAAATTAGATGTGCGCCTATGCTGGTACAATATAGTCAGTTATTTAACAACAATCTCTTTCATATATCTTGGTCCATAATTTTAGATTTCAAGACAAAAAAATTATTTATAGTCCTAAAAAGTGCAATTTAAAGACATTTTGACTGTCTCAGAATAATCTATCTCTGAATCATAATTATTTGTAGAATGAGCTTTGGTCTAGATTACTTTTAATTCAGTATACTTTTATTGTAGATGTTTTAAATTTTGAATTTGGGACTAGTCTCTTTTTCGGTCAAATTCACTATCTTTACTTGAAAAATACAAATAAACATCAATTAAAAGAAATACACAAAATTAATAAAAAAGCGTATAAAATACATAATAAATCAAATCCTAGACTGACCCTAAAATGGCCTTCTAAGTACTATTTAAAACTAGTTCAGTAGAACATCTATATAAAAATACTCCATATAGAATCAAACTATATATATGAGAATAAAAATTCTCGGTGTCAACTTGAGAACGGTTTAAATAGGAATAACTTGCATATTATCCTATTCCATAATTTTTTTAGATCCCGCTTAAGAAAACTACTTATATATAGTAATAAATAACATGTTGTAAAATTATATAATATGTCGTTATATGAAATTTAAAACGGTTTTCTATACTACATTATACATAATATTCATGCATGTAAAAAAACCAAAGGATAAAATCTTTCTAAATATATGTACTCGGTTTTCTAAAAAAGTATGTACTTAATTATAATTTTTGAAATTTATGAGTTTATTATACTCATGATTTTTCACCTCTCTTATATAGATTCCTATGTTTTCATAGTTAAAGTAAATATATGTACTTGTCTCGTAATTATTTTTTGTCTCCTAACTATTTGTGCTAATTATTTAAACAATGTATACATGTATATTGTATTTTACAAAATTAATTTTATAAATATTTAAAAATATGAACTTTTATTTAGAAATAACCTTCACGTAGTAATATTTTTTTTTCAAGTCACAAGTGTACGAGTATAGAGAGGTTCTATACTTTTACTGTATTACTCATGCCAATTGACATACTTTTGATTGGCATGTTTTATATTTATTGCTTCTCTTTCGGCTAAACCGGTTTTCTCACAATTGTCTCTTTAATGATAATGATAAATCAATTTTGTTTTGTAAGTTTGCCACAGTTTTCAAATAACTTTGTAAACCTCAGAATCACATATTGAGAACATCAAAAAGTTTTTAGTTACAAAATCTGCCGGCCAGTGTTTCTTAGAGAGGACTGGAAAGTAAGAATTAACATGTCTCAAAATCTATTTCTATCTAAAACTATAAAAAAATTCCAACTTTAAAATAAGCTGGATGGAATGACTTCTTCACTTGGTAAAAAATTCAACTTTTAAAGTAATTTCCGATTTCCCCAGTTCTCTATTTTATATTGCGATCTCTATCATGGACTAGATCTGCAGATTTGTGATGCGATTTGGAATGAGGACAATTACGAAAATGATAACCTTAATTAATGCAATGATTTATGATATTTTCTCTTCGTTCTTGAATTCTCTTATAAATGAAGATGTATATGAAAATAGTCAAAATTAAATGCAACAACAACAAGAACAAGAAATCGTTACGGGGAAGAGCACTGTACCTCAAGCTAGCAGTTCCGATGCTTTGATCTCTGTCCCTCAAATGAATTTGCATTTGGAACTGGATGGGACGCTCCCATCATGTCTGCTTTTAATCAAAATAATGATGAAAAAGACAACTAAATAACCAAAACATAAGAATATACAAAGTTTGAAAATTAATTAGCGGCTATATTGTTTGATTTAATTAAAGATATTTTCATGGGGTTTAATTGATTTGAGTATTAGAATGACATCCGACTTTGTGGTATTAACCGTAGTATATAGTTTTTTATTTTTTTTATTAAAGATGTTCAAAGGTTATCACACCTAGCATTTAATAAGACTCGAACCCTCATCTTTTACGTGTTATTATATGAACATACCCTCCATATGATGGAAGTTAAAATAAAGGGAAGAAATATATGGAGTAAAACCTTTTATTTAATCTAGCAATTAATCAGCAACTAATCACCCTTGCGAGTGGAACAGTTAGGTTATCACCCGTTTCCCACGATAAGCTGACATTTGAGATAATCTCAAAGAGATACCGATAAGGCGTAATCAGGATTTAGATATTCCAATAATAAAACAAAACAACACATCTACACGGGACATATCCCATAAAGATAGGCTCAAACAAAAAAGATACATTCCTAATCATATATGGAATGGAGATCTCATAACGAAACGGTGCCCCCACGCGAAGAGCATGGAGCAATACCCCTTGGACAAGTATAACCTTGGATCCGAGGAGGAGAGTACGCTATGAAGGGAAATAATTCACTTCCAGATTACACATGGCGAGGGTCCTGGACCTTGGGGAGCCCTCTCTTCGATGGCGAGGAGCCACGGTGTGCGCTTCCTGGTGCTCTCTAGAGCCACTCAAGTCGGTGGAAAGATACAGAAAAAATATGCACAATATATCTCAGCATGGGAATAGAGATATATGAAAATACAATCAATATGTGATTGTAAAGGTCATCCTAATCAAGGAAGATTTGCCCTAGATCATCCTCTATATAAAGGTTCATTAACCACGAAGCTAAAAACATCAGAATCCATACAAACTCAGATATGCACACTAAATTCAGGTATCTCTAAACTCTACTTCTATTTAATACATTAAATACACGTTATTAAACACTTAAGAAGTTCATCCCTTTGTACAACTCATTCGGGCGACGAAGGGTGAACGGTGGTAAAACCACCAAGTCCCCCTTTATTTTAGGTGTATGTGCGCAGGTTTAAGGGGCAACAACAAAGATAGCGGGCCAAGCCCTAGCAGGGAATTTTCTCATTATTTCCAAGCACCGGAATCTACTCAAGGCTTTGGACTTAATTTCTAAGGCCCATCAGAGAAAGTTAGGTGTCTATGAGAGTATAAACAGGGGAAACAAGAGATAAAGAAAGTGAGGAAATCCGCTTATATTATATTTGATCCTTAATTATTTTTTGTAATGAGAATAAATTTCTATCCTTTCGAACTTTATATAATTTTAGATTATTTTAACGATGTCTTGTTAGCATGCATGTTGAAGGATTTCAATTGTATTGGCAGCCCATACACTTGGACAAACAGTTCTGATTGGCATCGGTTGGACATGATTGTCTCAAATTCCTAAAAGACCACTGCACTAAACAACAGTTGGGTGACAATGTCTAGCCTAAGGAGTATAGAGGAGCGTATGGTTCATCGTATAACCGACTCTATCTCTAAGCTACAGATTGAGAAGAATCAAGTAGGCATGCTCCCTGCGCAGCTCGTAGCTAATCCAAAGGGACAAGCTCCATCTGACAACATGCCTTATAGAGAAATTCGAGTTGTGATGGTGCATGGTTAGCCACCAAAGTGAGGAGTTGGCTGATAAATTGCAGGACTTGCGTACGAAAGAAGAAAAAGAGAAAGAATCTATGATTGCTTACCTGATCGCTAAAAAGTCTGGTGATGAGGATCCATCAATGGATATGTGGAGAGTGTATGATCCTAAGGCATACAGCGAGCACCTCACCAAGCTAGAGGCTGAGGTAGCCTCGACAGAACCCCCAACCGTCATTTCTCAAGGATACCATGGCAAAGAAGAAACGAATTTCGACAGTCAATCTAGCGGGAGTACTAACTGCCCCTCGTACATATAATTTCTACACACAAGTGGGCCTCGCAAGAGCACGAGGGTTATTGCAATATAAATCATGTAAGTACAGATTCGTCACACGGAAAACTAAGCAAGTTCAATATTAGTCATTTTATATCCTGGAATTTGGGTTTTTTTCTCTCTTTTTTCTCTTATTTTCTACCAATATATTTTCTACTAACTAAACCAATTTACCAAGTCTAACATGCAAGGGTTTTCAATTCTAACGTGTTTAATCTAGTAAATTACAGCTATGTGTTCGATTAAGAGAGTTTTCCTAACAATATAAATCATGCAATTTAGATGTACTTAGCTTGATAGCCTTGGCAGTAATATCCAAAATGATAAAAGTATCTCAAAATATATTATAAAAGTGGGAGAAAAGCTAGAGATAAGGGAGAGTTTTCGAGCCTACCGAGGCTTTGGAACCATACTGCAGGTAGTATGTGCAGGCAAGGAACTTGCAACAGAGCAAACAACGAGCCGAATGCCACATTGGCTTCAACTTTATCGTCTTTGCAGCCTCAACAACAACTTGCACTCCAATCCATCCTCTCAACACAGTGTCTTTATCTCTTCTCCTACAACAGACAAGCCTCCAAGCTGTGTTTTCCCTACTTACTGTCCTCATTCTTTACAAACAGGTTTTCACATAATATATTCTGGCAGCAACCGTGTGGGCCATTTTGTTCAAGAGCAACTGTGGGTTGTTTTGTCCAAGAGCATTTCTTTTTTAGCTTCAAATGACCCTTTCATGTAGAAAGTGTATATTAAATGTGTCATTTATAGTGAAAGATTTGCCTCACCGAGATGGTGAGTGAAATTTGGTTTGTGAGACTCTTGAGGGATTGCCTTGGAGGCAAATCCGGGTCACAATTTTGATTGCCTTATTCATTTTGCTTTTTCCCAACAATTTGAGTATTTTATTTTTTTGGTAGCAGAAGTAAGGAACAGGTTATTAATTATGAATCTTTTTTCCACATTCATTTCAGTGATGGAATGTTTGTTTTTCCAATTTGCATTGAAATATTTCAGTATTTTCTTACTTATTAGCATTTGCTCTTTTATTGGCGCATAGCGGAGTATGTTGTAACTTTGGAAGTGGGGACCGTAACTCAGAGTCATTCTAAATCTTAATTACTGAGAGTCATTGGATCTTATCTAAATTCATCTTGTGGTTGATATAAAAAACACTACACATAAAAGAGGCACAATTAGGCCGGCTAAAATTAGAAAATAAAAAGAAACTGGGCGGAAATAACAAGGAGAATAATACTACATAAACTTTTTAAGATTAATTATGACTTTTGAAAAGGTAAAACCAATTAATATAATTATAATTACTATTTATATTATAAGTTTTAACTTGTCGACAATCACTGTCTACGCTTTTCATTTTTGAGAAGCAACTTAATCCTCAACCAAATTTGTTATTTTACAAAGATTGTATGTAATGCCAGGAAAAAGCACATTTAATATACTCAATTGACATACGTTAAAAAAAAACAGTACCAAACTATCAACATTAACCATTTAAATGCTAAAATATATACTTTTTTCACAAACAAATATTTCCGACAAAATCGATTTCAAAATCGTTTCGCGTGTCATCTTGCAATTAAGTTAATTTTTTTTTTTTGATAATTAACAACCCTCACTTTGGAGGTAACCTACTTTGCATGTGCTAGGGATCAAACTCTGGTGGTGATCGTGATATAGTAGAGTCTCAACCACTTGGACCAACCACCTTTCCCAAGTTAAAGGTTGTTATTCTTCGGTTTCCTAATTTTTTTGATTCGAATTATAGGGTCCAATAAAAATAGCTTGTAGAATAGTGTATATAATATGTGTTGTCCCAAGAAACTTCCCTAATGATATCGTTAGACGACCATACTCTTCACGAATGACCCCACCAACAGTTGATGGAACCAAATTGTAACATCCTGAATAAAATACTGATATATAATATACTTGTTTTATATTTAAAAAACATATGAAGAATTTGATTTATTTATATATTATCATATGATAAACTAGTAATCGTGCCCCACGCATTGTTTATGCGACGTGTAATTCAATAAAAATATAGAAAATAAGTGTAGTTATGATATAAATATGTGGATAATAAATAAAAAACATAGTTTAAGATTTAAAAGAATGTTTGGTTGATAAAAAGTGATAAATAGTTTTATTAGTTTTTACTTTTTATATTTTTATGGGGGTATGATATTATTGTAATTAATATAAAGGTGTAGGGGTATTTTTGAAAAAAAAGGGTACAATTTTGCAGCCTCAAAACTTTTTATGAGAATATGGTATTATTGTAATTAATATAAATATGTAAGAATATTTTAAAAAAAAAATGGTAAAATTTGACAGTGTCAAAACTGTTGTATTGACTTATAATAATAGTATAGATACGAATGTATTATCCTCACAATTAAGAATAATTATGGGCTCCACTTGAGTATTATCCTCACTTCTTCCCTTTTTAACTTCTTCTTTTAACTTGATATATATTAGTATAGTTATATATTAATATGTACAGATTAACACGCATACACACGCAGACATATACAGCTAGATAGATAGATACAGAGAAAGAGAGAGAATACACAACCTCACTCACTTTAAACCCCATTTTCTCCCTTACTCGATTATCCGTTTTTTGTACCGTCTGCTCCGTTGCGTAGCTATCACACATGAGAATATTCTGAGGTATATACATCGGTTTATTTCCACTTTTCAGATCCGGTTTTGAGCCTTTTAAAGGCTGGAATTTCTTTTACAGCGACAAGTCTTGTCGGGTTATTGTAGTTTGATCGTAGGCGTGTTGAAGCTGGGTTTGGAGGCAAGACGCATGTGGTTTTATTCCTTTTCGTGCTTGTTCATCGCAGACCAACTGTCCAACATTTCGTAACTTCATTCGAGGTACCATTTTGATATTTAAAGGGGAGTCTTTTTGTGTTTGTTATCTATAATAGAAGTAATACTCGTAGCTAGGGTTATATAGTTATACAGTGACTGTATCAAGCTACCGTTCCGGTATGAAGAGGCTGAATTTTACTCGTTGTGATGGAAGTAATATGTTTCTTGTTTATATTTATTTGTGTTGCTTATAGCAGCTGTAGTTTTATAGCAGAACTTAGTTGATCGGCTTATATGAGGTACCGTTTAAATACTGAAAAGGGTGTCTTTTAGGTGTATATTGCAGGCTACTTTCATGTTGCTTTTAATGTGGTTATTTGTGGTAGTAAGTTTACTTGGAGTTGATAGCTAAGATTAGTCGATTGCTGCCTTTGTCAAGGTACCAAGTTGGTACCAAAAAGGGGAGATTTTATCCTTGTCAAAAGTAGGAATCAGATTCCTGCTTGTGTATGTTGCTAGGTGGTTTATAATAGTAATACTAATCAGAGTCCAAATCTTCTGCCCCATAGTTTATACCCCATTTCGTACCCCATCGATTTTTAAACTCAAAATAGTTGATTAAAAAATTTTAAAAAAATAGTGCAATTACAATTAGACATGTATGAATACATTCCAATAATTTTTTTCTTACGAAAAATTCAAATATGTTTTATTTTGGAATTAATTAAGAACTAGTGTAAATTAAATATAAAATTCCCACAAAATTATGTAACTTAACAATATGTCCCGATATGATGAAATATGTGTAGAATACATCGTAACAATTTATAAACACAAAAAATAAATCTAAAATTTCAAAATTTGAGCGAAAATAGCTAAAAGGGGCACGGAATGGGGTACAAATTATGGGGTGGAAAATTTGGACTCTACTAATCATAGTTGTGATCATATAGTTGGACCTGTTTTCTTACTGGCCTTATGGAGTTGTTGTCTCAGTTTTTAGAATATAAATACGAGTTTAGTACAAGGATTCTAGTTCCTGCTTGTTCTCTTATTCATTTCAATGTTGTTTATGTACTTTAACTATGTGTCTTACCATATAGAAATTTGAATCGTTCACATATAACTTGTCCAGCAACGGACCAAGGCTCATGATGATTTCAGAAAACAAGTTTTGTAGTTCATTGACTAATAAATTACCTGAGTATTTGATACTATTGAAAATTCATGTTTATTATATCGTTACTGTGATTTCAGTAGCTTTATTTTACAAACATTGATGTTTTTATCATATAATTCATGAACAAACGGGAGTAATGAGGCTAAGTAATTGAGGAGAGGTGTGGTGTTGTCGTGAGTCCTTTGTTGTCGTCGGCCTTTTTAAATTTCTTTTAGGATTCACATGCTGCGTATGGTTTCATGAGGAGTTGACTGTATACATGGATCTGAGAAGTGATCCGACACTTTATTTGTGAATCCGACTTTATCGGTCTTTTATTTGGTTTAGGGTTCACGTGCCACATGGGTTTCGGCGGGCTTGGTGCTCACGGAAAATACTGCAATAGCCGGCGTATAGTCTCATGAGTTGATTCTATACGAGGATCTAAGGAGTGATCCGACACTATATTTGTGAATCCAACTTTATACACATTTGAGTCATACACTTTTGAGTCATGTGTGGAGTCACGACACTTGGTGTTTGTAGTAGAGGTGTAGCAAAGGAGATATAACAGGATGAAACACTAATATTAAAAGAATCAAAATACATTTCCATTATTATTTGTAGTTTATAGACGTATACGTGATGAATTTAGTTGACTCATTCTTTTTTTTGTTTTTTGTTTTTGTTTACTTATACTATTTTAGGCGGAGGCACTGGTGTAAAGAGTCGAGGCATGTTTGAGTGTTCTAGCAGAACTCGAGGCGGGAACGATTTGATATGCGTGTGTAGTAGGTACTCAAGGCCAAGTTAGTGTCGTTTTGTATATACAGTAGATATTTCTGAACAGTGTTTGTGTAATATATAAGTGAAAAGGGTGTGGTTTGAAGGTCGTCTGTTCTGTAGTTATTTTCCTTTATTTATTTTTAATCACGTCCCCGGGTTTCTGTAAATTTGGGGCGTGACAACTTGATATCATACCAAACATGTTTAACAGTTTTAGGTGGCCTTGAGTATTGGTAGGTGCGCATTGGTGGACGCTTGTTTGAGTAACGAGGTCAAAGTGTTACTGCGTATAGGTTGAACTCTTTATCTCATCTATTTTCTAACTTGTCGAGCTTATTTTTTTTATTAGTTAGTTCAACTTGATTAAAAGAATGCTTAAACCAGGAATGTGGAGTCGAGGTGGCGGTGAGCATGGCGAAGTAGAGGTGGGAGTACCGGTGATCGAAGAAGGTCTCTTAATATATGTTTTATTTTATTTTTATGAATGCATATGGATTTACAAATATTTGCTGCTTAGTAATTGTGTAGATTGTGATTGGGTTGTGATTATTTGTATGGTTATTTGAGTATATATATAACGCATAATTTTTCCTTGTCTGGTAGCTAGCGTGAATATAACATATAGTGTGTAAATATTGGCAGGAACCCGGAAGTACAATTTGTAAGTGTTGACTTGCATATTGTGCATCTGATAACTATTTACTTGCGATTAATGTGAAGAATGCTATTGTTTTTCATTGTAAAACTTTTGAGTTTTTGAAAGAACGAAAAAAAAAGAAGTTGAAAATGGGAGTTAGTCTGAAAGTACCCTAAGGACAGTTGCGGCCAACCTTGAATTGCACAGGGGAATAATATAGATGCCAATACTGATTAGGTGTTTTACCAAACCCGAGTAAAGAAGGCAATGCTATCATTAAAAAAAAAAAGGGCTGTTTCACACAATCATTCTCAGGTGGTTCTTTTTACAAATTAAGGTTTACGCAAGGATGTGACTTTATGATCTTGAAGAAGTTTCTATTTTGGGTGAATATGTGAATTGATGCCCCACTAGTGTAGTACTACCCTGACTTATCTATTCAATATATGATCTCATATGGAAGTATCACAATTTTATATTCAATTTGCTTTACGATATAAGCTTCTCAAAGTAAGGAATATGAGTATGAGTGATATTAAATGCCAAACTATTTGGGAGAATATTATAACTCTAATGAATATAGTAGGAATTGATTTAAATTTCGGATGGTCTTGCTAAGTTGGGTGCAAATGGTCTATCCTTATTTTTTTAAATGATGGTTCACTTCCTATTAAAGTTTATGGTATGTATAAAATAGACAGAGTAGTGTTGGTAACCGCAAAGGAAAATGTAGAGCCAGTTCTGTTGGTTTGTGAAAGGGTAGTGGTGATTTCTGTGGGTTACAATATCTCAGCCCCTGGTGTGATAACAATGATGAGATTCATTTCTTTGGTGTGCAAGTTTGGCTCACTTGACAATCGGCAACCAACTTTGGCTGTGGTCTCTTTTTATGTCGTCTATTTCTTTTTCCAATTTTGGGGGTGTGAGATAGAGTGGGTTTTTACAGTATGGCGGAGTACACTAATTGGCTACGTAGTACTGTTTTCTGGCAAAATTTTTGCCTAACTCAGATTGCTGGCATTCGGGAGGAGATCACAAAGGAGAGAGATTTACTTAAAGAGGATAATGCTCGCCTCAACACTCAGAATGAGCTCACAAATGGTTGGTTTTTGATGGTTAACGATAAAAAAAATACAGACTCATGCAAGTGGTTATGGCGCTGGAAAATGAAGTGCAAGCCTTGAAGGAAAAATATGAACCTAATGAGGGAAGCATTGCCTAATTTTCTGCTTTCTCGTTATAAGTTGGTATTTTGTAAGAGGCTTTGTTCCTGTCCTAGTAATGTTTGCATATATTTCTTATGACAGGGGTTAGTTGATATGTTGATGTAAATATTCGTTTGTGATGTACTGGGTTAGGTCCCTCTGTTTATGTAATGAATGAAATGGCTTTTTGCTTAAAAATAATAATAATTAAGCTTCTCAAGGTAGTAATTGAAATTCTTGTCGGTTTCTACAAGATAATTGTATTTGTTACCTTGGATTACATTCTCGACTTGATTACAAAATGAACAGGGGTTTAAATTCTATGTTCATTTTGTTTGAATACTTCAGTCTTTTACTGTAGTGTTGTAATATGCATGGTTGGAACTGTATTTTCCCCCTTGCGTACGCACAGTTGTTGCTGAACCATGTGTGTGTGCTTATGTACTTCTTTTCTTGAATAACTATTTTGTGTCTTTTAGCCTTTGAGGCTTCATGTGGATAACAAGTTTTTGATATGTTTTTTTTTTCTTTCTGGAAACAGTATTCCGAATGTTCATATATTTTAGGGATGCGGGCACTCTCAATTAGTTTTTGTTTGAATGATAAATCTAAAATTTTGACATTCTATTTCATCCGAGGTGATCTCTTAGTTATTTTCCGGAGTCCTTTGCGTTTGCATTCTGGAATGTGGCGGTGAGGAGCATGGGGGTAGGGTGGCAGAGTCGAGCTATGCTACAGAAGCGATTTATGATCATTAGTACGGAGGGGAATTGAGCCAAGAGGTGGCTTAGAAAGGTCGAACGTGATAAAAGAGAAGGCTAGAGGGGGGACTAAGAGAGAGTGGTCCGGGTCTTCTGCTAAGAAGTGTCGAGACGATAGAGAGGCGGAATATGAGAGGGGTGTGTATAGAGAGGAGGAGATGGGGCATGATCATGAGTGGCAGGAATACCTGAGGTGCAACGGCAGAGATGTTAGTAGAAAGAGAGAGCGTGGTGGACGTGGCGAGAATCTCCTGAACATGATAGGAGCGGCAGGGATCGTCATAGGGATGAGAGGGAGAGTTACGATAGGTATAGTCATAATAAGTACAAGGACTGTTGAGCAAGAGTACGATGATGAGTGGGATAGGGAAAGGTCGTCGAGGGGACACAACAAATCGAAATTTCTCAAGACGAAGGGAAACCTTTTTAGATCAAAGAATGTCAATTATTCAAATAGGAGACGTCTAAAATCTAAATAGTTTGATGTTGTGCTGCTTGTAGTTTAGCTTCATATCCTAATTTTCGTACTCTTTTACTGGGGATTTTGTGGTATCTTTTTGTTGGAGTTATTAATCTGTCAAATATTGGGTGTATATATAATATGATGTAGATGGAACCATTCAAGTTTCAACTTTAGGTATCCATGTACATATTTCGTTATTTTCTTGAGAGTGCACTGGAGAACAAGTTAAGATCTAAATATTTTATTACCTAGCTGGAAAAGTTTCCAAGTTCTTGATGAACCTATTTTTCATCTAGTCTAAAGTGGTATAAAAGATGCACCTAAACAAGCCTAGCCCAAATGTGTGTATATACAAAGGTTTGTGCAGTGCTTCTGAATTTATAATTGTAAAAACAACTACACATATGAGCATGATTTGGAGTTTGCGTATGATACTGTTGTTAATGATTTATTTAGTACACGGGACATGTTGAACAATCACTTGGGCAGTTCACGTTATTATTTATGTGGAGATTTGCTAACATTAGCAGATATATACCTATTTACAACTTTGATTAGATTTGATCTCGTAGTTCCTCGTCTTTTGTTTATTTACATTCTTGTAGAGTAATCCTTTTAATTTCATGTGTAGTTATTTCACTTTTGAGTATTGCAGTAGAGTAGTGGCCGTGGTGGAAAGTTAGTAAGTATGCATATTAGTGATAATAATTACATGTGTGCTTTCGAAGCATACTATAATGGGGAAATCCTCTTATATATATACATTGGCATATTGTCATTTTTTTATTTTATTTTTATATAAATTGTGGGAAAATACCCACATTTTATTTAATATAGAAATCAAGTACCATTACATTCGCTGAAACTTAAATTACACAAAATGAAACTTTGAATAGTAAATAACTTAACTTAACAACTTGATGAACTACTTTATAATTAAACTAAAACTTTGAGGACCAAATATACACTGGCCTATGTAAAATACACAGACCAGGTTTACACGTGTTAGAAGATCCCCATTTCATTTTCTTAGAATGAAAACCGACACAGTGAGGAGAGAGACTCTCCTCTTCTTCGCCTATCCATCTTCTCTTTTAATCTTCATTTCTTGCATCAAAATCTGAGGTTTGGTAGCCCTTTAGCTTCCAAATCGATGATGTTCTTCATTTTTTGGGTCAAATCTTCCCTTTTATAGAATTCTTTGAAACCCTCTTTGCATCCAGTATTTGCTAGTGTCTGCAGCACCATTTGCCTCTCGAAACACGTGCTTCACCAGGTAATTTCTGCCCATTAATTTGCTTTTAATTTCATCTATAACAACTCTAGTATGCCAAGGGGCTGGTAAATTTTTTGTGATAATATTTACCAATTGCAGAGAATCAGTTTCTAGGATAATAGACTTCATATTCGTTAATTGTAGCATAAATAGCATAGCTTTTGCTTCTGCTTCTATAGCTGATTTGCTTGCCACCTTAGCTTGAAAACCATAGATAAAATTTCCTTTAAAACCTCTGATTAAACCACCCACACCACTAGTTTTCGAAGAGGCTTTATAGCACCCATCAGTGTTGATTTTTTCATACCCAATTGGAGGATTTAACCAATTCACTATAGTAACCTTCTTGATATTTACAACCTTCTCTTTAATAAATATCTCATTTATGTTCCAAGATTGTGAGAATTTGTTTTTGGAGCATAAATTTAGATTTTCAGTAACTTGGAAGCAAATTGCAGTTGCTTTCATCTCCTTATTATTGAATGTGTAGTTGCATCTAACTTTCCAAATCTCCCAAACAATAATAGAGGGTACAACCTTTAGCATAAAAGAGTAAATTCTATTTTTTTTCTTTTCTTGATGTAGACCACCATGTTAAAAATCTGCGTCTAATACTAATATTAGTATTAATAATACCCCACAAGCCATCAAAATAGAACCACACTTCTTTTGCTATTTTTCCTGAACTGAACAAATGCTCACTGTTTTCTTCTTTTTCACCACAACACTCACACTTCGAAGCTAACTGTATCCCAAATTTTCTTATTGTAGAGTCTAGGGGTAATGATTTGTTGAAAACTTTCCACACAAAACAAGTTATTTTCAGAGGTAAAGGTTTGTCACATTTATACTTGTTAAACCAACTAGCTTCATACTTTATTCTTGTATTTTTCCAAGCTGACCTAAAAGAAAAGTTTCCCAATACCTCCTTGTTCCAGATAATTTCATCTTTTCCATATATATTAGCTTTGAAATCTTCTTTAAACAACTGTCTAAGATGATAAGGGATTAACCTCATTAATAATTTGGCTATCCCATATACCATTTTGCAGCATATCTTTAACCTGTAGACAATTTAGAATGTTTTCATCATTTATTTTACCTGTACCCAGCCAATTGTCTAGATTTACAGAAATATTCCCTTCTCCAACAATCCATTGCATACTTTCTTCTGCCTTTTCTCTTACTATCTGCATTCTAGACCATGTATTATTCCCTTTTCTAGCTTTAGCTTCAACAGGGTGTACTTTTTTACAATATTTAGCTTTCATAAAATTAGCCCACAAGGAATTTGAATTTTTAAACTTGCACCACAGTTTCATAGAATAAGTAGCAGCAATATCTTTCATACTTCTTATTCCCAAACCATCTTCTTCCTCTTTTCTGCATATATTTTTCCATTTTACCCAATGATGCTTGTTTTTTCCATCTTTTTCCCCCCACAGAAAGTTTGCCATAATTTTTTCTATTTCCTTTATAACCTGTTTTGGAGGATTCATAGCTTCTATTGTATATATAGGAATGGAATTTAGAACATGCTTAATTAGAATCAACTTTCCCCCATATTTAAATACTGTACTTTCCACCCAGATAGCTTCTTTCTGTCTTTCAATATCAATTCATGATAAATAATACATTTTTTCCTTCCAGAATATATTTTGCAACCTAGGTAAGTAAAGGGTGGTTTTTTACACCTTATACTTAATAACTTACTCACTATATCTTTCTGAGCTTGACTCACTCCTTTAGAAATATAGACAAAACTCTTATCAATACTAATTTCTTGGCCAGAGTCATTATTGTACATGTCCAATACACCTTTCACACATTTTACTGAACTTGTACTTGCAGCTGAAAAAATAATGAAATCATCTGCAAATGCTAAGTGAGTAATAATAGGGCTACCAACTGGAGCTTTAAACCCTTTCCACCTTCTATTTTGAACTAACTCATTTAAATTTCTTGACAGAACTTCAGAACAGATTATAAAGAGGCTTGAAGATAAAGGGCATATTGTCATTTGAAAGTTAGTTATGAATGACTTTCAAATGAAAGTTTACTATGTTTTGCTTTTAATATTGACGTACGAATCAGGCATCGATTGGTCATCGATTGTTGTGAGCGAGCTTATATTTAAAGAAAAGAGGAGAGAGAAACATGGAGAATAAATCACATTTTATTCATTGTCGTTGCCCTTGATTTTTTCATAGCTCAAGGATTCAATTTCTTGACAATGACTTGCACATGTACCCGTAGAGAGTTTCTCGATCCTGGATAATGACTCACTCTTCTGGGTCTCTTGCTGTACCGCAATGCATGATAATCTGTGTCTACCTAACTCGACACGTACCTAGCATGAGTAACTACAAAAAATAAAGAGAGCATGATATATATCTTTTATTTTGCAATTAAATTTGACCCGTAAAAACACATGTGCTAGGTTTTGATTCTATATGGTCATGTAAATCCCTAATAATATCTTGGGATATTATCCCCTGTATACAGTATCATGCAATTTATATGCAAATATAATTATGGTGGTATATACAAATAAATCTTTCCTTAATAAGACATGTGCAATTCAAACATGACAATTTAGACAAGAAATAATGAATCACAATACATGTAATACTTTCTTAATAGGACAACTTTAATCAGAATAAATATAATAGTTTCTTAATAGAACAAATTGAATAAGTAAACAAAATTCACATATATTACAAACAGCACCGGCTAAATATGGAGTCCAAATATTCTACCCTATTTCTCTATCCCCTTTCATGCCCCATTGATTATTTTATCCAAAAAAAAATTCTAAAAAACTTGAAAAAAATTGTACAATTACTATAATACATGTATCAATACATTCCAATAATTATTTTTAAAAGAAAATCCACACAAAATTTATTTTGGAATAAATGTATAAATTAGTGTAAATTAAACATTGAATATTAAAAAAATTGTTTAAAACAATATTATGTTCAAATGTTTTAAAATTTGAATACAATATAATATAAAAGTTTATAAAGTTGCAGTATAAGTTGTGAAAATTTAAAATTTGAGTGAAAATAAACAAGGGGGCACGGAAGGAGGTAGAGAATAGGGGATAGAAGATTTGGACTCCTAAATATGACAACATAAATTGTCTTATATGCAACAAAATATTGTGCAACATATTAAATAATATATGCGATATCTTTCTTTCCAGAAACACGTGGAATATGTAATATTCAATACAAAACATGACTATAACTCATGATAATAATCAAGCAACATGCTGGCTGTGATTTCAATGATAACAAATAAACACACATACTCATACTATCACACGGGTGGTCAATATATACACGTTAGATATGGAATTAATAAGTGACATTGACATTATTTCAAAGGGAAGGGGTCACGG
This sequence comes from Primula vulgaris, assembly GCA_963920805.1. Classification (NCBI taxonomy): domain Eukaryota; kingdom Viridiplantae; phylum Streptophyta; class Magnoliopsida; order Ericales; family Primulaceae; genus Primula; species Primula vulgaris. The sequence continues at coordinate 21,743,380 of OY987214.1, read as the reverse complement.
ACTATACTTTTATGTATAGTTTGAAAAACTATATCTGTTTTACCATTAAATTCTTAATAAGAAATAAAGGGTTGTGATTAACTTAGTTTTAAAACATTAAAAAAGAAAAAAACTCTAATAAAAAGTGGCCATAGTCACTTTGGCAAGAATTGGTAAAAAAACTCAGAAATACTCAGATCAGAAAGTAGACAGAGAATTTCCCAAAAAAGAAAGAACAGAACAGGGCAACAGAAAACTATACCATCGAGCCATCGTCACAACGCATCTCCACATCAGATTTTTGCTTCTCCAACTAAACCCTCAAAGGCACATACAATAGTACCAAATAAGGCGTAAAAAAACAAAGAGAAAGAGCCAAGAGCGAGGATTTTTAGTTTATTTTTCCTTTGCCTCTCCACAATTGATTCATTTATATTTTCTTCTTTGTTCATAGTATTTGTCTACTGGTATATTTTTTTATTTATAGTTTACTTCGATGCATTACAAGTGTTTGAGGAAATGCAACTATGAACCATTTTTTTTTTCTTTTGAGGTTAAATGGGTTGCTTATTGATAAGCCCTTATATTGATGTAGCAACGACTCGTGATCATTCAATTGAAATGCATTGCTTTATTTTGTATGAAGTATTGTACACATCTTGCTTTTGTACATTTTATAAATTACTGTTTTTGGCATTTTATATCGGTTCAACTCATGAATGAAATCCAAAATTTTGGAAAAAGTGTGAATGCAAATTTGGAGTTGATTGTGAATGTTCATGATTCAAATTGTGATTGGCTTTATAGGGTTGACTGTTATGAAACAACTTATGAAATTCAACTCAAAAAAGTTGCAGTTTACTTAAAACTCAATGAGGCAACAACGGAAACAAAATGGCAGTGTTTGAGCTAATGCTGCAACAAACTACATTTTTAATCTTTAGATGCATACCAAATGTTCGAGAAAATGTCTTAATGAGCTATTTTTTTCCTTTTTTGAGGCGAATGCCACAAGTTCCTTTTGTAGCTTCCAAATAATCGGCATTTCCTCAAATCAAACTATATTTTACCAAAAAATCAAAACTCAGTGAGCTAGAAAGTCGCAGTTCACTCATGTGACAGAGGAATAAGCTATGTCAGAGTTCAACCTACTTTTTAACTCAACTGAAATAAAACTGCATCAATATATATATATGCGACATAGAGAAATAAAATTTTGCAGTAACTACATTCAAATATCTGCAATTGCACATGACAAATTTTCCTTACAATCCGTTTTCAAATTAAAAGCAAAAGTCACCAAATCTGCTACAAATATAGTTAAAAAAGAAGATTTTTTATCCAACCATATTTCTTCAAAACATATTCAAAATTATACAATCACACTCTTTCTTCAACCACAGAGAAAATGCGAAATTAGACAAATTTCTTCAAACGAATAATCTTAATTTAGAAAATTAAATTTGTAAATTTGATTTACCTAAATAATAATCGGATGCTACAATTTTAAACATAGGTCAATTTCGTTATCTTTGTCACGGGTTGCTGTTTTTTTCTTTTTAGTGCTACACCCTTTCGATCTTTCCGTACAAGCTTTTTCTCGTTTCTTTCTACCACATTTGTTACCTTTTATTGGTTTCAAACTGGTCACTTTGTTATCAATAGCCTCATCTGCCACACCATCCAAATTAATTTTCTGCATTTCATTCTTATCGATGAAATCATCTTCGGCGGCTATAAGTTTCATAATACGATCAACATAAACATGCTTTCCTTTAGTCCGATATGCTAGACTGCTAAAATTTAACATCAACATTACAACATTTTCAGCATCCGACTGTTCGGGTACATGGGAGTCAATGTTCGCGAATCCACTCCTAGCATTTTTTATCCATCTCTTTTTTATATATCTATCAGGAATCGCACAAATACCGCAAACATCAAATACCCTTAAAATATGCACACATAAGTATCCATATCGCTCAAACATACAACAATCACATGAAATAGTTACCAATGTAGGATCATAATTAATTTTATATATTCGATTACCGTCGGACGCATTCCTAACATGTCACTACTAGAAAACAGGTCAAATATGGCGGTTTTTTTAAAGGCGATAACAAAACCGCCTTAATTATTAGCAATAAAGGCGGTTCTTTTAGAGGTGGAAATCAACCGCCTTTAAAGAAAACAATAGAGGCGGTTCTTTTAGAGGCGGAAATCAACCACCTTTAAAGAAAACAATAGAGGCGGTTCAAAATTACCACCGTTAAAGACACTATAACCGCTGTTTTTGGCGAATTACGATATTAGAGAATTGATAACAACTTTTTAGAACTAAAAAGTGAATTTTAGTTAAATTCTAAATTATATTTTTATTAAATTTGTTTAAAAGTAAGATATATATAGGAACAAATAGATTGACCGGTTTATGCTCACTTCAGAAGTGAGTAGAAGAGCGCTAAAAGTATAACTTTTTAATTAAAACGGATGATTAATGTGTTTAATTATTACTTTTTAATTATAAGTTGCATAAAAAAAACACAAAGATAATAATAATTTCAAAACAAATTTTGACTTAGAAAAACGCTTGTGATAACACTACCAAATTAAATTACTAACCAGCTTGTATATGATAGACTTCCTCCGGAAAATAAAAATTATTGGAGGGTATATACTTATATTTATATCATAACTATACTTATATTTTTATTGCATTACGAACCGCACACATAACGCGTGGGGCACGATTAGTGGTATATATATATATAAAAGAATAAGATAAAAATGTTTGGGTAATTAGACACCCAATCACTATTAATATATATGTATATATAGGATTAATTAGGATTAGCTAGGCATATATTTTAGTACTGGCAGTTGAAAAAATTACCCCAATCATATTTGTTTCAGGCCCACTACAACCCATAGCACGTCTCTCTCTAGCTCCCCACTTTTTCTCCTAATTCTCTGCACCCATTAAAGGTACATCTCTTAATCTCTCTACTCCATCTTCCTTTTCATTGATTTGTGATTATAAGTTTTCATTGATTTGTGATTATAAGTTATTTATGAGTAATTACTTATAAATAGTTACTTATAAAACACTTATACATGTATGTTTGATTTTGATTTTGTTGAACTATATTGAAATTGGTTGATAATTAATACAATACATATTCAGTTTGATTTGGAAAATTGTTTTCTCTGTAATCAAAGTGAAATTCATATAAACGCATCTGTAAATAAATAATGTATTGTGGGTTGTTACTTATGATTAGTTTCTTAAGAAAGATACAATAAATTATGTATGTACAGTATGTATGTACATGCATGTAACTTAACCACAATTGAAAGTTTTTTATTTTCGTAGCGGTGATGATTATAACCAAACAATTACTAAGATAATTGAGCGAGCAGCAGAAATTTAGTGTCTAGTTCGACTTATAAGTTATATTGTTGGAAAAAAATTACACTTCCTGGACTTTTACCGGATCAGGACAGTTGTAATATAAATGTAGAATTTAGTTTTATTAAGAAAATATTTGTTAACTTACTATGGTACATGGTAAGAAAAACCCTCAGTTCAATGGCTAACTAGTACCAATTATTTAAAAGAAAAAATGTTCATTGGACTTCCAATATAATATAATGCTTCTCAGTAAACATAATTGTACATACAAAACGTGAATAGTTTTTGGCAGATTCCGTTTGATTTGAAAAATTGTTTTGTGTGTTATCAAAGTCAAATTCTTAGTAAACGTATTTGTACATACATAATGTATTATGGCCTTCTGGGTTCTTACTTATGAATAGTTTATTATGAAACACACAATACATCATGTATGTGCAAGTATATGACCGGTTGAAAGTTTTTCATTTTCGTAGTGGTGATGATTATAACCAACCAATTACTAAGATAATGGAGCGAACAATAGTAATTTAGTGTTAAGTTTTGTTTATAAGTTATATTGTTGGAAAAAATTTACACTTCCTGGACTTTTCTTCTTATAATGAGCTTCATATATGCAATTGTTAAGTCTTATTTCCATTCTTCTCTTTTTTAGGTGAGAGTATTAATAGAAATTAGTTCATATGGAAAAAGGTTGGATTCATATCAGAAACAAATTAGACCCTATATATCTGAATGGAGTTTCAGACTTTATTCAGTTTGCCTATGCTAACAAGAATAATGAGTCAAAGATACCATGTCCCTGTAAAAATTGTGCAAATCGTAAATATGAAACTAAGGGCGAGGTATTAGCACATCTTATAGAATATGGATTTTTAACTCAATATATAACATGGACACAGCATGGGGAATCTTATTCTAATGTGGCCACGACTTCTTATTCAATTTTGAATGATAATATGGTTGGTTTGGTTCATGATGCACTCGGTGCTCATGGATTAAATCAAGATTTTACCCCAAATGTGTCACAACAAAGTGCTAGACCAGATGATCAAACGGAGAACTTTTTTAAGCTCTTAAAAGATGCAGAGAGAGAATTATATCCTGGTTGTGATTCATTCACAACATTATCGTTTGCAGTCCAACTTATTCATATAAAGGTTCTTAATGGATGGAGCGATAAATCATTTGACATGTTGGTTGAGTTGTTAAAAAAAGCTTTTCCTAAGGGTGAAACAGTACCTAAATCATACTATGAGGCAAAAAAATTCAATGAGGCATTAGGTTATAGCTACAAAAAGATCGACGCTTGTCCAAGGGATTGTATGCTATACTGGAAAGATAAAGAAAATCTTGATAAATGTGATCACTGCGGCCGGTCTAGATATAAATTGCGTAAAGGTGTTGGAGATAATGAACCCCCAATAATAACAAACGTTCCTGCCAAACAAGTCAGGTACTTCCCTTTGAGACCACGTTTGCAAAAACTGTTCATGTCATCCAAAACAGCTTCTCTAATGAGGTGGCATGCAGAAAAAAGAACAAAAGATGGAAAAATAAGGCATCCAGCCGATTCACTTGCTTGGAAAGATTTTGATGATAAACACCAAGATTTTGCTAGTGATTGTAGAAACATTAGGCTCGGTTTAGCATCTGATGGCTTTAGCCCCTTTAAGTCGATGGCAAATCCACACAGCACATGGCCAGTTGTGTTTATGCCTTATAATTTGCCACCTTGGCTATGCATGAAGCAATCTTTTTTTATATTAGGCTTGCTTATTGATGGCCCTCGTTCACCTGGAAATGATATCGATGTACTTTTACAACCTGTAGTCGAAGAATTAAATGAGTTATGGAGTAATGGTGCACTTACATATGATGCGTCAAGCAACCAGATGTTCTCCATGCGTGTAGCTTTGATGTGGACTATTAGATGTTTACACAAAAACTCATACAAATTCAGATGGTTCACCCGTTGATCAAGCTGCTGCTGAAGTGTTGGTATGTATTGTGAGGACCTATATAATGTTAAATTTTAAAAAACCTTTTGTAATGGTTTATTTAAGCTGCTGATCAATAACTTATCCACCATTTTTTCATTAATTTTTTTGATATATCTCAGGCTGCTATAAAGGAAAAATTACTAGGAATTCCAAAAGCTGAACAAACTAAAGAATTACGAGATAAAGTGTTCACAGACGTTCTTGGATGTGATACACGTGGACGTGTTCGTACTTTTCGGTTTGGTCCTTGCCCAACTCAAGTATTTGGAAATAAAAATAAACAGACTCATGAGCTGCCAGTTTCTGACGTGAAAAAAGTGCGGGAAGTTGTTAGCGAAGAGATGCGAGAAGTGGTTCGAGAAGAGGTGAGAGAAGAGGTGCACGAATTGGTGAAGGAAGAGATACGAGAAGTGCTGCTTAAAGAGTTACGGGAAGAGTTTACAAGTAAATTCGAACAGTTAGAGCGCCATTATGCAGGATTACACGATAAGGGCAAGAAGGTCTTGAAATCACATCAAACCAAGTCATCGGCACCCGTTCAGGTAATCCAATGTTGTTTTCGTTGATTATATTTGTAATTTTTGTTGTATTTTTGTTAATTTTCATCACATTCGTTTTAGGTTAAAGAGTTGACATGTCTGTTTCTTGCAAATAGTGTGTTAAAACACACATTTTTATACTCATCTAGACCTTTTAAAATCCAAATTCAGTATTGACTATGTTTCTTGGTTTTATTCTGATATTGATGTTTATTGTTTGTCATATATTATCTTATTATATTGCAGCAAGTGTCAGATGCTCGAATCTCTCAACATCACACTAAAAATATTAAATGTTGCCCAATAAAGGTAAATTAATTAATAAAAATGAAATGAACTCCATTTAAATTTTGAGCATTAGTTAAGACAATTTATTGTTTCTATGTGTTATTCTAACTAAAATGGGTGTTCAGCGTCTCAATGTTGATCGGCCAAAAATGAATTTAGCTAAAGGAAACGACCTAAAGAAATTAGAACGTCAGCGTAGAGGATTACAAAATAACGACAAGGTACTCATGAAATCTCAAGCCAGGCCATCAGTGCTACTTCAGGTGATACATTGTTGTTTAGGTGGATTATATGTTCCATTATTTGTTAAATCTTTTCTATCTCGATTGCACAGTATTTTTATATTTTCCATAGGCTATATCTCTTTATTAATCCTCTCTTTCTTATTTACACTCTGCATTTTCTCTCTATACATATATTACAGCAAAGAAATTCTTGGCGTGTGCATAAAATACCTCTGCTATTAATATTATAAGTTCACTATTTGGGATATGGACTTTTTTTTCTTTTGATCTTATAATTATAGTATACTTACAAATTAACCATAAAGATTTTTCTCTCATGTCAACTTTTTGTATATTTTTTATTTATATATCAGCGAACGTCAGAATGAGTCTCGGCCATCTAAGATAATATAATAAACAAAAATGAACAAGGCATCATATTCATTGTCAATTTCAAGTAAGATAAATGTGTTAATACTGATAAGTTTTTGTACAGGATGGAATGAGTGTTAAGCTTCATAAAGTTGATCAACCAAAAAACTTAGTAGTTGACGGTATGATGTCTAAAGACTCCAAGAAAATAGTCCATAAAAAATTAGATTTTTCACAAGAAAGGAGAAATACAGTCCTGAAATACCAAGACAAGTCATCGATACCAGTTCAGGTAATATGATCTTGGCTTGATTAATTTTCTTAATTGTTTGCTGGAGCTTTAATTTTTATATCTATTGCTTGTTTGTAAAGCTTGACATGTCTATGCCTAATTTTATTTTATTTTTAACAAAAGTTTTTACATCGACCTAAACTATATAAAACAAGTAATATCATTTATAAGTTTCATTTCATGATGATGTTAATTTAATGTTAATTTTTAATGAAAAGGTAATGAAATTCTTCTAATTTTATTATACAGTACTAGTCATTTTTACATCATGAGTAGAAAACGTATTCAAATAATTTATAGCATGCTAACAAAAAGAAAAATTGTGTATAAATTACAGCAAGTGTCAGATGCTGAAAGCTCCCATCATCAGTCGGATGGCCTTAACCATCGCCCATTTAAGGTAAATTGATTAATAAAAATGAATGAAATCGGTTTTGTGGTTAATTTGAAGTAAGATATATGTGCTATCGATTATGTAGGTTGGAGCTATTGTTAACCTTATGAATATTGCTAATCCAAGAAAGATTGTGGCAGAAGGTACAATAATTTCTAAAGACCCCAAGAAAGAACTGGATGGTGTGCGATTAGGTGATGGATTTTGGATTGTGCGCATAGACAAAGCGTTGATGGCTAATGAAAATCTACTGATTAGTCGTGGTGATATCCGCAAATTAGGACAAGCTATTAATAAGAACTTGTTTTGGCGTGCTCCTGATATCATGGTACGTTAAAAAAATCCATTTGAGATTAATTTATTCTCTCAAACACTTATGTTTTCGAATCTTTTGTCCCAATCATCAGTATTTGTCAATCGTTATTTGAAATTTGTTGTTTTTTTTCCTTGTTTGCAGGTCAAAAAAAATTAGGCGTGCCTTTGTCTTTGCAAAACGAGTTATGCAGACGTTATTAACTACAAATGTTATTGTTGTTCCTAGAATAGAAGTATATAAGCATTGTGCATATTGCAATGCTAGATGAATCATTTAAATTAGATTTTTCTATTAGACATATTTAGTTCGACTAAGACAATGTTTTATATTTTATGTTGAATTCTATGGATCAAATGTTTGTATATATTATTTTATCTCTATTTTCTTATCAGATTGATATGTTCATCATTGAATTATATATGTTTACAATATTATAGTGGTTTAGAAGTATGTGAAACATATTGAAAGTGGTAAACTAAAGGACAAATTGAAATATACATATATTTGAAGAATTAATGGCGTTTTTCAACTATAAAATCCGGTTTATTATCGCCTTAATTGCACTATTAGCAGCGGTTGTTGTTGCATCTGCCGTAAAAACTAACTTTTTAAAGGCGGTTTACAATCGCCTTATAAGCTCATTGAAAACCGCCTTTATTTTTTGAGGCGGTTGTGTCAACCGCCTTAAAAGTTTTTGCAACGCTTGCGGAAATGGCGGTCGTCAAACCGCCTCAAAAACCGCCTCAAAAGGTTTTTAAGGCGGTTTTATCACCTTCTAAGGCGGTTTTAAACCGCCTTACATGACCTGTTTTCTAGTAGTGTGTGGCCCGTGAACAATGTTCATCTCATCCAAGTTAACATTATGCATCCTATCAAACTGCTTACTAAATCGATGAAACAAACATGGTGTATAAACTTGGACGACATGTTTTAGTATTTTAGAACTCGCTATTGGTATATGCGGAGAAGATTGCGTACACGTGAAGTCACTTTTCCTTTCTCGCTCTCTAACCCCATCTAAAAAATAGTCAAACCCCGTGAAAAACTTCTTCATAGTTATGCCGGTCCCCAACTCTCTTTTAAGTCTTCCATTCACACTTTCAACTAGCTGAGTGCTTCGTACTCCCGCACTAAATATATCCATTCTATATGCAACACTCCAATATTTTTTTATGCCATAAACCCCAATCAACCATTTATTACCCACTAGATTGTATTTTTTTGTCATGTTTTTCATATGCTCAAATTTCTGCACCTCACAACTCTCGTACATGCATTCTTTGAGGTCTTTCACAAAAAAAAGTCCAATTTTTTTGCAACCCTCTTTGCAGTTTCTTTGTTGCATTTTGAATTATATGCCAACTACACAAACAATGTCGCACATTAGGCATTACCATTTCTAAAGCATTTTTCATCGCGGCGTCTTGGTCAGTAAACATTACTGTAGGGATTTTTCCTCTATGACAATCAAGAAATACTTTAAAAGCCCATGCGAACGAAGGTATTTTTTTGCTAAATAATAAACATCCACCAAATACAACGCATTGTTTATGGTTATTAAAGCCCGTAAAAATTCCTAAAGGTTGTGATGCCTTATTAGTTCCAAATGTCGTGTCAAACATAACAACATTTCCGAATGTCTGGTACTCAACAATCATTCGAGCATCGGCCCAAAATATATTAGTAAGTTTTCCTTTATTATCGTATTCATAGTCATGAAAAAATTAGGGGAATGTTTTTTTTTCCTGTCAAAAATACTCTAAAATGGTAGAGGCTTCTCCCAATCTCAAATTTTTTTGTCTACGCAAATATGATTTAATATCCTCCGTAAGAAAACCGACATTTGTTGATCCATCGGCTAGTATGCTCATGTATCTATGTGTACTTTTGGGACCTAAACCCACAGCTGCTGCAACATTAATGGCCTTAGCTTGAACATTGTTAATGTGTCGATGTGATTTGAAATATTGCGTTGTAAGTCGGTCTTCCAAAGGATGATTATGATCCTTAACAAATGTGGTTACTTTAAATTTACTCGTATCTTTGATTAATCTAATCCTCATAATACATAAGCAGCCACATCTTATTTCAGAACGCTTTTTGAAAACAATCGTTTGCTCGTCATTTTGTTTTGTTCCTTCCTTAGTACATGAATAGTCTCTGCTATTTATAACTTGAATTTTTCCTTTTACTCTATTGGGTAGAACAAATTTTTGTGTCAAATCCCGTAACACGTCCATACTTATTCCAATAAATGTGACTTGCTTCAAGCGAATCAAAAATCATACCAACACGGTGTTCACACACAGAATTAGCTTCGAACTCGTCCTCAACCGAGACGGACTCTTTAGTTAGGTTACCAATATCATCTATTGGGTGCCCACTATCATTTTCTTGCCTAGTATCATCTCTTATATGATCGTTCTAGGGCAATTCATTCAAATCCATATCAATCCTGTGAAATCATGTCAAAGTTGTATTAAAATTATGATGATTTGCATTTAGTGACAGATATCAACGGGTGACCATATATAATTCATCAAATTTTACATTTGTATTACATTAAAAAAAACCTCAAGTTTTAAGCTCAAAAACTTTTAATGATTTAACCAAATAAAAAAAGTTTTAAAATTAATGTGTTTTACGAGGTTAGCAACATTTATCTCATCCATCAAGAATTGTATTAAGGGTTCGCCTTTACGATCTTATTTCTTTAAGAGATAGATTAGGTTTCATATTTATAGGTCTTACAATAGTCGGAAAAGACTTTGTCGGGTTGGATCGAGGGGCAATAGTTGTGAATTTGTCGTTGTTTTATCTCTCTCTCATACTGTTTTTGCATGGTCAACTATGCCATTTCGATAGCTAGGATTATTCATTCTAATCGCCTCACTGTTTCTCTCTCTTTACTCAATATTAGAGATAAACTAACATTTTTGGAATAAAATAGATGAGAAACAAGAGAGATAAAGAGGAGGCACAAGATTTGTTAATTCTCACCAAGTAACATAATGAATGAAGAAAAGAGTTTCCACTAAACTTATAGGACAAACCCACTAACCAAACAAATAACATCAGTGGTCCAAAACTAATAAATCAAATAACAAATAGCTTAGCAATAACAAATAACCCGCCTCCAACACATAGACTTACTCATCCGGGCAAGCGCACGTGGGACCTGCGAGTGCTTATCAAGTGTCTTGCTTTTAATTTTGGGACGTCACAAAATAAATTTTCATTTTTCTCTTTTGGTAAATTTTCTATATTTTGTATTTTCAAATAATGGCAAGTATAAAATGATTTTGTTCAAGTTTTTTTATATTTCGATGCTCTTTTCTTTAATTTATGTGAAATTCTTCCTTATCCTTAAATAGCACAATCTTCAAAAAGACACACTTATTTGCGGACTCAATGCTATAATTTTTGTGATAATAATAGTGTGGTAAGGCAGGCTGGTTTGGAAGATTTGATTTAAGAAGTTCTCGTATTGGCACATTGCCTACCTCAGAACCATAGCATATTCTTACTTTTTAAATAAGCTTTTTAGTTGTACCAACAAACATATACAAGCTCCTTAGTCAAATTCACTCTCACAAAAATGCGAGTCTTACTATGTTTAAATATTTTTATTAACGGTAGGTTCATTAACTTATTGTGGTATATCCAAAGTTCTAGATTTAAAAAATGTGCTTGATATATTAAAATGAATAGATAACTTTGGTAGGCTAATCTAATCCGGAGCAAAAGTAGATTCAATGTAAATGTTGAACTGGTAGGACCACTTTAAAGTTCTTAGAAAAAATGTTTAGTAAATCGATAGATTATTTCTTAACCAAATACACTGAAAATCCTACTCGTGAAAATTTCTGATGAGAATACTTTTTGAAACCAATCCTCCTATATATGAGGACCTGCTTCAAGCCAAGTTTACGTTATTTTTTTTTACAACTTCAATATAGGGTTTTTCCATTTGAAAACTTAAAGACATAGGTATAATTAAATGGTTCAAATAGCTTTTTATACCATCCATTAATGATTTTAATTAAAGGATGATATTTAAAGGATGATATTTAAAGAAGCTATTATTTAGGTTTAGAGTGTTACGATCTCAAAAAACGTTCAGATGAAGCTTTTGGATAAGAATCCGGAAATATTGGCATTTTAGGTGATTGTTATGTTTTTATCTCTCCCCAGAAAAGAAGACGCACATTTGGGCATTCACGGCAGAGTATTAGAAATGCTATGTATTGTTGCTATTGTTGGTTTATTGTCCTACGGTATTATATGCTATATATTTCAACTTTTAATACAGCTCCATTTTCAGTTCCTATTTAAAATGCTCTTAGAGTATTAGATTCTAAATAAACAAATTTATTTTTATTTTTTTAACACGATCACCAAATTAGATTAATAACAATGTACGCTAGCACAAATTTTATTGTCTTTGGAACATCCTTCAAAGGACTGCACAGAACCGAAAATACATAGTTACTAAATCTCCACAACTCTAAAAGTTCACCTCAAACATCTTCAGAGAAATTAAACCAAATCAACCCAAATAAAAAGTGAGTAAAATAATATAACTCATCTCATCAATTTACACAGAACTGTGAAATGTTATCGAATGAGCCAGTTTGAATAGACGAAATGTTGAGAAAAAATCAAAGATAACAAAGTAATGGACTCGGTTCGTATAAAAGGAACTCAGAAAAGGTCTAGTATTCTACTCGTCACGACTCAATAATGACCATCGGCATGCCAACAACTAATTACCCAATCTAAATATGCGAACAAAAACTGATAACCCAAAACATAACTCAATGCACAATCGTCAATCAAAGCCATTCAATCAAATCATCAACATCAACACATAAGACAAGTTCCACCACCACTCAGATATAAAACATTAAATCGAGAAACATATTATAAAAATATTAAAATAGGGTATACCGAAAATAACTTCCATATAGCGTCTAACTCAACAAACATGTACCAATTTTCCTACTAGCAAATGGCGACCTCATGAAAAAACGAGTAAGATAAGCCACATAACTGATTACCGGCCAAGATTTGGTAAGGAGAAGTCGTATAGATAGTTACTTTGTCGACGACTTCCAGTGTCATCTGGGTGTCAACATACTAATAAATCCGATATAAAAATATGCAAACTAAGCAAAAAAACCCAATATTAATTGAGTAACCAAACATGCAAATCCAAAATTAAAAAAATAAACTACTTGCAAGAAACCCATCAAAACTCTAAAAGCCAAAAATGCTATAATTGGAAAAGCAACACTATTCAATCTAAAGTCGAACGAATGGAGCAATCAAGGCGGGCCATAAGATAAAAGAGTGAGCATATGGAGGGAAAGGATGTTCTAAGAGGTAAGGATGAGGGAGGAGACGAGAATACAAGGCATGGTCCATTGAATGAAAGGCATTAAATTCTTCCTTTGTGATTGTGAATGTTGAAATACGGAAAATGGAATCAATTGGTGTATCCATGTTGGTTTAATATAAAAAATAGAAAATTCTTCACCTAGTTTTTTTGTGAAATTTAGAACAAAGACAAAAAGGTATAGATCGGCAGAGAGTAAAATTAGAGAAAATATGAGTACCGGCACTACAAGTCTACGATAACAATACATAAGTAAACATTGGGCCTTCTACGATAACAATACATAAGCATGCTCGCAATATATTATACGCAACAAGATAATATAACAAATGAAGTACGATTGCGTAAATATAAAAGTTCGTTTATACAGGTTCACATCAAGGTGAGACTACGTCATGTCACCAAGTCTAAACTCGGAGCTTGAGCTTTTTATATTCACCAAATTTTCCTTGAGAGCTGTTAGAAATATACTAAAAGACATGCTTGTTTTTGATTTTATATTTAAAAATGTTATGAATTGATCTATTTTATGAGAATAATATGAGCAATTGTTATTTATCATTATTGTTTGAATGACTAAATAAGTGTCTATTATTCTATTTAGTAGATGGTCTGGTGTGTAGAGTACATATTACACATGGAACATTAGAATATCAGTTCTAATAGAATATAAGTTATATATTTACAACTTTAGATGGAAATTGACACACCATCAGTAAAGTTGCAGTACGTGGTTTCAGTAGGTCTGTTTTGACTACAGGAAACAGATTAATTCCAACTCCATTTACCAGTGCACTTTGTGTGTATTAAACATGACTGTTACGAAATAATCATTTGGTGACTGACTTGACAAAATGATTTATAACTCGTGGTCATGGTTATTGTTTATGTTCTTAATTCCTATATTTCTATTTAGACATGTATGGATGTGTTTGCCATTTTGATTCATACATGGTGAGATTTGTCACGAGTTAATAAACTTAATGAGTTGCATGACAACATTATTCGTGTAAGTGTTTATTAGTAATAATCCGTAAGGGATTAATGATACTTCCTTGAGGAAACTTATAAGTTTTTTTCGTGTAAACCCTGCAGGTGGATTTAAATAAGAAATAAGTTAAGCTGATAGGCTTATGGATAATACGTTTATTAAATAAGAAATCAGTTAGTGATTTAATTTAATAAATGAGTATCTGATTAATTTTTACGTGGGGAGATAATGAACATGTTTGACAATTGGAACGAGTTAGATATTCGGATTATGGTAGACAGATCAGTCGTGATCTTTAGTGAAATAAATCACGATTTAAATTGATTGTGTATATCTCGGGTTTTAAGAAGATATGATAGCATGAAATATTTTTAAGGAGCTCTATCCTAATCAGCCTACAAGTCCCTACCTTAGCCTATATATAGCACGCCCCTTTTCTTGGCAGAATAAGTTTTTCATAATTATATTTTCGAGATTTCCTAGAGAGAGAAAGAGTCCACCCTCTTTCAAGGAGCAAGGTGCAAGTTCAGGAATAATGTAGAAGAGTTGAGACGAATTTATTCCATCACATCTGCCATCTGTTCCCTTCTGTTATTTGATATGATCTAAACCTATACGGTAAAACAGGATTTACTTCGATAATATACGTACATACTAAACCTTAGAATCTGTACACGTTTTTTTCCACTGTGCAAACTGATTTTCTATCAAGGGCAGCGTACCCTTTATAAAAACTCTTCATTTAGAGCAGAGCTACCCTTTACAACACTCTTCCTTAGGTGCAGAGCTGCCCATGATCTCGCTTCTGCTTAAAGGATAAAACTACCCAAAACAGTTTACTTTTCCTTGTGGGATAAATAATCGAAAAATCTAGTCTCAAGACGAGACTTTGGATCTACGATCCGAACAAGTTTTCTACCTTGATGTTGTACACAATTTGTACAATCAACAAGATAAAAAATAACCTTGTTTAAAACTGATCTATCAATGTGATCGATGGCTTAAAACAGGTTGGATCACACACTCAAAACAACAAAAGTGCTTACAAGAAATCTCCCAAAATGAAAAACTCTCTTCTCACAATATAGTATGACTAAGCTACTGGTCTTTGAGAGTTGTAAGGCTTGGATCGAAGGCTCGACGTCGTCGGTGAGTAATGAAACTGACAGGGATTCGCCGTCGAGTGAAATATGAGTGTATAGCATTTGGGAATTTATAGAGAGGGTGTGTGTACTGTAATTCTGAGGTCTAGAGACCTATTTATAGTGTGGGGAATTGTATTAGCCGTTCCTTGGCCTTATCTTGTGAAATTCAAATTTCAGCCATTTCTAACCGGTTGGGTTACGATCCAATCGGTTGGATTATGTAGATTTGGTCTAACGGCCAGCCATTTTGAATTTCGAATATCTCGCGTGTTAATGACTTTAATTGCGAATGATCTTCACTATAATGTTCCATTGGTGCTATATTATATCCCCAATCGATTGGAGTTGAAGTTGGAAGTCTTTTGAATATATTTCAGAGTCTTCAAAAGTAGCATCTTAACTTTCCATATATATATAGAATCCAATCGGTTGGTATATGATCTAATCGGTTGGATATCTGTTTCTAGATTTAACAATTTCTCTTCAAGTGTAGTTAATTATCCCAATTAGCTTCTTAGTCCTTGGTCGTTCTTCATTAACGTTTATAGTTCATTTGTTGACTTTTTACTTCTTTTTGTTGTATGGTCTAATTACATGTAGTTATCTGAAACACACTTGTTGAAATTATTAGTACTATGACACTTTGTTGTGTATCTAAAATTCCTATTTTGTTATTATCAAAACATAATTCAATAATGTAGAATTGAACATTGGTTCAACATTTACCGATAAAAATTTATTGTTTCGGAAAAAAATTAAATTGAAAACTTGAAGTTGTTTATATTTGAATGATACCAATCAAAAATTTATTGTTGAGGAAACAAATTAAATTCGAATCCTAATGTTGTTTATTTACATGATGCCAATTGAGAAATAATATCAACTGAGATTTAATTATCATATGACCCCCTTTCACATCGCTCTTTCGCATTCAATATTGGATAAGCCGGTTAGTGCTATTAAGATGTTTTCTCTTAATTGTCTTCATAACTTTTGTTATGACATTACATCATTTTTTGTTGTTGATAAATTACATGCATCTACTGAGAAAACACAGTACGTCTTTGCATAAGTGAGCCTTTATTGATAAACCGAAAAATGTCTCTAAATTTGTAATTTAAGAACAAAAATAGTTATTCTATTTTCAAATCTAGTTTCAAAAGACCAATTTTTGTTATAAAAAAATGTCTCTAAAGACAATCTCATATAAAAATAAGGACACAATTTAAAATTTTATCACCGAATCTATTTTGACACAATTTAGTTTTCCTCTTATATTATGGTCCATACTATTAGATTTGAAGACAAAAAAATTATCTTGTTCCCTTGAAATTACTTTGTCCCTAATAATTTGTCTGTAAATCCTAATTTTCTAGTGTGATCTGTTTGTTAGTACTCGATGTCCCATGGTGTAGCAATTTTTTTTTTGAAATATTATTTAGAGTTGAACCAATCTTCAATTGAGGTAAACTTGTAATATGTTTTGATGATAACAAACGAAAATTTTAATTTTACAACAAGTATCATTTTACTAATATTTACACCTAGTTTACTACAGATCGATATGAGTTCATATCGATATATACAATGTGAATATTAATCAAGGAAATGGAGAAATGGAACAAAGTATTACAATACTGAGTTTACAGCATGTAACCAGTTAACTAAGAAGTAACCACTTAATTGATATAACCGGTTCAACTAGAACTAACCGGTTATACACTCGTAAATATGAAAAGTGCAAAGGTGTCTCAATGTGAAATTTGAAAATATGAAGATGATTCAAGAAGTTGTCCAAATTGAAAAGTGGTCGTTGGAGTATATTGTATAATATTTATACATAAACTCTTAATATCTCATTCATTTAAAACAACAATGATATATTCATTCTCGAAAGTACCAACTCGACAAGGCTAACAACCAAGTTCAACCGGTCAATCCAGATCTAACCATTTATTTTGAACTATATTTTGTAATTCAAATTTAGAGATTAAGAAACGATTAGGTCATCCTCCATCAGCGTCAATAGATCCTTAGAGGTCAGAAAAAAGACACCACACTATTCTCATGTCATTATTTAAAGGCTATATAATTTGTGCACATATTCGTGTCGATTCGAAGCCTTCAACATCAATATTGACCTAATCGTCTCATCATTTTAAGTTAGCAATCTCTCAAGATCAGATCATACATTATATTTTATTGAGACAAAAGTGGGTTTTTGTCGAAAATTGTAAACATTTATATTCACTACAAAAAAATACACAAATAACGATGGGATCAGTGACGGTATTTTTTGTTACGAGCTTATTAGCGACGGTTTTTGTGACGGCTTTGTGACAGTTTAGTCAATTTGTGACAGATTTATGACAACTTTTTAAATTAGCGACAGACTTGTGACAGTTTTTGACTCTCACTAAATCAAACATTATTTTGTAGTGACTATCTGTGAATTATAATTTGTCCATACTTTCGATCACATCGATAGTAAGTTTTGAACGAAGACTAATAATAAATTTGTTGATTGTATGACTTGTGTACAACTTTAAATATTTATACTTGGTTTGATCGTGTGTGTCACGCCCCAAAATCCATAGAACACGGATATCGAGGCATGATCTTTTTAAAACAAAGAAAAGAGAACCCTGTTGGTACGAAATTTAAATTTTAAAAGAAAAACAATTGCGAGCTAAAGGAACAATTAAACGAATAAATAAAACTGTTTGCCAAACGCGGCTACATGACCAAATGGTTTTGACAACTTATAAAAAATTCCAAACGAAAGTAAATTGCCCGTAGGCTACAACCTCAAAATAAAATCTAAGTGAAAAGGAAATGAAAGCCCGAGCCCATGTGATGTATTGCCATAGCTGCTAACCGAACGTCTCAACCTAAAATGTACCTGAAATACAAAATTGTAACGGTGAGTCCCACGCACATAACTAGACGGGACGACACCACAAATACCGTCACTCCATCCCATAAATGCAAGAGCTCACTAATCCTACGACTATGATAACCGACGTATAAAGAGAAATATAATGACATTCTACAACTACAATAAATTAAATAAATTAAATACACATCCACATCATACATGGACCTCTCACGCCACCTACCCCAGTCCGTAAGGTAGGTCATTCCCTATCCCTTCGGCCGTCTTCTGTCCCCGGAATTAGGGAGAGACAGAGACCATAGCAACATGAAAGTAGATTTATAGTGCGCACTTGGACCTCTCACGACACTCGTCCCAGTCCGTAAGACGAGTCATTCCCTATCCCTTCGGCCGTCTTATGCCCCCGGAATTAGGGAGAGACATAGACAATTGCTAACATAAAAGTAAATATAGTGCACACTGGGACCTCTAACGCCACTCGCCCCGGTCCGTAAGACGAGTCATTCCCTATCCCCTCGGCCGTCTTCTGTCCCCGGAATTAGGGAGAGACAGAGACCATTGCCACTACAGTTAAATCACAAGGCCTCGGCCAATAATATAAAATCATTCAAATAACACCATCTCATACGTATAAATATTAAGGCCTCGGCCAATAATATTATACTATTCAACTAACATAAACTCATACGTCACTTAACGTAATACAACATAAACCATAATCATAGATGCTAGATTCACAACTAGCCAATCACTTCAACAACATAAAAACCCATTCAGGCATTTTAACAAACACCTTGTATGCATAATATAAAACTCATCTTTATTCAACAATAATTTACCCAATTCTATCAACAACCATAATAATACATAATCAACGCATATAACACACAACCCATTAATATTATCATTAATCCGAAATCAAAAGACTAAACCCACAACTAATCCAAAATCAAACAAGTGAACTAAAACATCCACAAATAAACCCAATTAACCAATTACGAACATATTTAAGATAAAAGGCAAAAACCCCCAATTAACAATAATCGTAAAACATAATCCTAACATACACCCTCGCCTAGTCGCAATGGATAACCCCTGTTACCTTAGAGCGTAGTGGAGACGCTTTCGGTAATAATGCGCTAACGGTGGTTTCCTCTTCTTCTTCTTCTTCTTCTTCTTCTTCTTCTTCTTCTTCTTCTTCTTCTTCTCTCTTTTCTCGCTTTTTCTTTCTTGTGTTTGGCTGGTTTTAGGTTTGTTTTTGAAAGAAGTGGGCTGATTTTTGGTTTAGAAAAAAACTGTTTTTACAAAGTTTGTGGAAGCGAACTATTTGGTCCCCAAAGTTCTAAAAGCTAACTCTTAATCCAAAAATATTGTTTTACTACTCAAAAATAACAAATCTTTAGAAACAAATCTATTGGGTCCTTTTTATTAGTAAAATTAGTAACAGGTTTTAAAAATAAAGTTTTTCGGAAGAGTTTCGGTTTTTGGCTAAAAATTAGTCGAGTGACCGGTTTTTGGTAAAATTTGTATAAAACGTTTTTGTATAAATTAATTCCTAATTAAAAACACTTATAAAAATACGGGATGTTACAGTGTGATTCTTTGTGTTTAGGAGGCAAACAATTTTGGGTAACTTTGCTCAGGTAGAGGACGTGTGTGTTAATTTTTAGTAGCTCTGCCCCTTAAGAAAGAGAGTTGTAGTGGGTACTCCACCCATAAGAATGTGTGGTTGTAAGGGTTTTTGGAATTTTTATACCCTGAAATGTTGTTCCTCTCTCGATTATTACCCTGAATTCAAGTTTGTTTTCTATTTCGATCTATTTCATTCAATTATGTTACACGTGACATTGGAAAGAATATTTGAATTCAATATACTAAATAAGAAAAATAAGAACTCATGGTCTAATCAGGAAAACAACAACAATTCAGAGTATAAAATCCATAAAAACCCTGGCTGGAAAGAGTACACAACCCTAAAAGAAGTACGTTGAACTTATAATAAATCTCAAGATCTAGGTTGGACTTGGCGACAGCACGTAGTCTCTCAATGAGGCGGACATAGATAAAACTCACATAAATTTTTTCCCTGCCTTACACTTTACAGTTTAGTTATATTATAACATTTATATACATTTTGATTAATATTGTTTCTTAACTCAGAGCCGACTTATATCCAAACAAACGTTTAAATGAATTATTAGTTGATATAATCTATTCATCGTTAGCTGAATCGTAAAAAGCAAACATTTGGATCAATTCAAATAGAATCCATTCGTCGATAACTGGACAAGTCGGTTTGCATCTATTTTGTTTAAATATTAATATATTTTATAAACTCATAAATGAAATTGACTTATTCGACTAAAGTTTGCGTTGCATCTATATTATTTCAATCATACACATGTGGTCTTTAATAGCGGGCATGATTCCTGGGCCTACAGATAACGAAATAAAGAACTATTGAAACACTCACTTTAGCAAGAAGCTGATTAGCCAAGGAATTGACCCGAGAACACACAAGCCATTAGAATCTACTAACAATTAACCCTCCTCTTCAATACCCAACAATTCTCAAAACCCTAATCTTTTTGCTACTCCACCACCCTCAAATGACCCCATTGTCCATAACCAATTCACTGCAACATGTGGATGATAACTATTAGAGATCCTTGTTGACACAATCAAATATAATAGAGGGATATTTGGGATTAACTTCACTATGAATGAAATTAAAATATTTGATAGGGTAATTTATTGTACAGAATCCCCTTTGTTATGGGATACTATAATTTCCTTATTTTCACTTAACGTGTGTATAAGATGCCATGTACTGACATTGGAATAATAACACACTTTGAAGACTCCTTTTACTCTCTGTTAAGTTTACTTATGTTTTGTCAAACTTATAATGATACCATAGCGTTGCAATTTTATTTTTTTATCTTAAAATACAAAAAAGGAGAACACCAGCAATGTATGATGAGAACATAAATACTATACCCACCAATACAAAAAACACAACATGGAATTCAAGTAGAAACTCTGATGTTTGTTGCACTCATTGTCATTGTAAAGGGCATTACAAGAGCGTTTGTAACAATCACAATGAATATCCAGAGTGGACGGTTGAACCACCATACAACACAGACGATCAAGGAGTCATAGCAAAAAATCACACTGTCCAAGCAAAGACTAAAATAAAACCAGGTTATATCTATCCTAATCATCATAAAGCAACTCAAACGAGTCAATTGTTTGATCGACTATTTTCTGGTAATAATACTAAAATATTAAATAGTGAATGGATAATTGATAGCGGGGCGTCAAATCATATGACACCCGATCTATCTCTACTTCTTTCTTATGGAAAAACTGATGGGTTATCTCCAGTGTATTCCGCTTCCGGATCACCTCATCTAATATGCACTACAAAACAATCAAAGATTAGCTACAACAATTTCTGACGGCTTTGTGACTGTCAGTAGCTTGTGACGGGTTGTGAGAAATTTATGACAGGAAAATGCATCTTTAATTTCTGACGTAAATTGCGACAGGATTTCTACAGCAAATTTAAAGGAACTATTTAGATAACTTTAAATCATTAAATAATTATATTTAACACTCCTTAATTATAGTACTTTCCTTCCTAAATAAACGGATAGTGTGATTTACTCAAATCCAAACCCCTTAGAAACTGATCAGATCGTGGTTAACACATTCATTCCCTTCCTTAATACAAATTACTGGATTCTTTCCTTTATTCATTATACAATTCATTACTTCTTAATTAGTGATTCAATGTCTGCAATTTACTCTAGCTCGATCAATATAAGATATGGTATTTCACACTCAATCAGGACATTAATATGACAGATTTCTCCTATTGATAAATATAATTTGAGTCCAAATCTTCTATCTCATTCCTCTACCCCTTCCGTGTCCCTTCCTTATTTTATCCAAAAATTTTTTCTAAAAAACTTGAAAAAAATTGTATAATTACTATAATACATGTATCAATACATTCCAATAATTATTTTTTAAAAAAAATCGACACAAAATTTATTTTGGAATAAATGTATAAATTAATGTAAATTAAAAATTGAATATTAAAAAAATTGTCTAAAACAATATTATGTTCAAATGTTTTAAAATTTGAATACAATATAATATAAAATTTTATAAAATTGCGGTATAAGTTGTGAAAATTTAAAATTTGAGTGAAAATAAGCAAGGGGGCACGGAAGGGGGTAGAGAATAGGGGTAGAAGATTTGGACTCATATAATTTAGTTGAATTACTGCATTAATATGTGAAATTGTGTTTATTTTGAGTTAATATTAGCTTATTTTATTGATAAAGTTAGATTATCGTAATTTTACACTATTGACTAGAAAAAAAAATTTTTGTTTAAAAATGTTACTATTGAATAAATTAACTGTGTATTTTTTTCTATAATATTTGGAAATTATGAACTAACGCGAAACATTTCCCTTCGGTTTGGTTTTACAATTAAAATCATTGAAACCGAACGGAAACCAAACCAAATAAGAACTGAAACGATCGCACTAATATTCCTCAGTTAAGGTTTTGGCTTAATTTGTGCAAAAAAATTGGCTATTGTCTTTGTAGACCATACTACTCCAATATGGAAGTACAATAAAACTATCAACTTAAATATTATTCATTTCCCTCCTCTTCGTCTTTAGAGGCGCAGACTTGATTGAGTTGGGCTGCTCTAAGTTTATAATGCATATTTGTTAGCAAAATATATGTAACAGTGGCTTGTGGTACTCTTAATTTCTATCAATGTCGAAATAGAAACAAAATCGGATTAGCTCGGTTTAGGCTTTAAATACTTGAACTTGACTATGTTGTGATGCTCTACGTGTATGTGTTCATATTAGTAACAATATATATGTAATATTGAGTTGTAATACTTTTATTTTTTATTTTTTATCCATTGAAAATCTGATTTGTTGGATTTAGCCTTAAGATACTAAGACTTGATTGTGTTGTTCTGATCTATGCCGCATATTTTTAGCAATATATACATATGTCCATTGATTTGTGATACTTTTGATTTTTATGAATGGAAATGGCAACATAATCTGATTTGCTCAATTTAGGTTTTAGACACTTAGAGTTGATTGTGTTGTGGTGTTCTGCTCTAGGATCGATGTATGTATATGGTTAGCAATATATATATATAGATAGATAGATTTAACATTGGTTGGTGATTATTTTAAAACATAAACA
The DNA here is from genome assembly GCA_963920805.1 of Primula vulgaris. NCBI lineage: Eukaryota > Viridiplantae > Streptophyta > Magnoliopsida > Ericales > Primulaceae > Primula > Primula vulgaris. The sequence goes on along the minus strand of OY987214.1, from coordinate 21,719,873 downwards.
TAATCGAATTAGGTAATTTAAACTTCAGACACTTAGGCTTGAATGTGTTGTGCTGCTCTATGTTTATTGTATTAGATATTGCTAGCAATATCTATGACATATTTAGATATTGCTTTTACATAGGAGTATTAAACAGTGGCTTATAATTATTTTGATTTTTATCAATGGAAGATGGAAACATATTTTTTTTCTTATGACAAATATGTGATGAGCCCATTACTTCTATTAACTAAGTCGGCCGTTAGATTCACATAAAAAAGAAGACAAGAAGTTGTTGAAGAAAAAAATGTACATGTTTTTTGTTCGTGTAAATTGCATTGGAGTGTTAGTAAAAAGTATGCACAGTTGATAATTTAGGGACTCGTTGACTGATTATGGTGTGAGAAATGAAATGAAAGGAAATGAAGCCTTTTTGTTTGATAGCTGCTAGCAGTGAAGTTGCCTTTGTAGTTTAGATTACAATTCCTATTATGTTTTTTCTTTCCCTTGTAGTCTTTAATTTAGGTTAGATTTCCCTTAAATTTTGTTTGTATTGCCTCAATACCTTAAATACCTTAATATGGTGTTTTGATTGTTATAGAAGAAATTTGGGTTATACTCAAAATCATTCAACACAGAATATTATGCAATTGTGACTTGTGTGTTGAGTTGCACTGTTACTTAAAAAAAGTTAAGAATTGAGAATGACTTATCTATGTAAAATATAGGAATTTTGTATATTGTTGCTGCATTCCACACAATACAGAGTTCTACTTTTCGTCTTCAGTTGTAAAATGTTTGACTCCAACAATTTATTATTATGTGTTGCCTTTAAGTGTTAATTACATAGTTGGATATCAATGTGTCACATAAACCTTATAGAAATTTACTGAGTCCTAATGTTCTTAGTAAGGTTATCAAACTGGATATAGGCATGCATTTATGTAGTACTGACATTTCCTTGTGTTTTGCTTTCCACTGTCTCCCCGTCCTTGCTTTGGCAAGGTTAATTTTATTGGTCATTTCCATTTTATATTTTCAAAATGTCCCTTGATATCAGAGAACTTTTTTTTTCAACAAACCTTAACTTATCTAGTCATTTTACATTTCCTTGCCATTAGGTACTCTATGCGTGCTAAGCATGTGTTCAGCGAATTGCGGGAGAAAGCTTTTGTGTAGAACTTGATCTTCGAGGTACTAATTAAGTCTTCATTGTCTGGTTACATTTAACTTCTGTTACGCGTGGACCTGTGTTTTCTAGCCTTCAATTAGTTGAAGGGATTCTTAGAAATAGAACTAGCTATAGTAGTTAGGTTATATTCACTACTTTTTCTTCAAGTAAAATATCGGTCAGTTTTTGTATATTGATTCGATTCATATTTCTTTGTCAGTTTAAGAAAAGTAAAAAGACTAAACCGTCTGATCGTGTCAGCTGAAAATATTGTAGCATGTTGTTATTTTTCTCAAAAATTGACTTGCGACCAGATGTAACAAATAACAACTCTTCCTAGGAAAAATAAGTATTTTCTTCAGTTTCTCCAAATTGTACTTTTTGGTACGTAACTAAAATATGAATGTGAGTACACTATAAGGAATAGTCTATTCTTCTATTTTAGTGGTCTTAATTGAATTAAGTTACATTAGGATTTCAATTTAATAAGTTTTCAACATTTTCTTTTTATTTGTTTCATGGTTTATACTTTTTTCAAGGTAGATCTAGTTCAATAGAAGAAAAACGAAACAAGAACTTGCATCAAGGACGAGAACGAGTTAATTTTTGAATTTATCGGTCCGCCAACTTAAGGGACGTGGACGAGAGCTCTAACAAATACCTCGATCACTCCCATTGGAGGTGTTCAAGGTTGTATATCAGCAAACCGGATTTCTTCTAACCAACAGTAATAATGACGAATGGATGGAAACGTATTAGAAAACGATGAGTGGCGAGATGCACATGGCAAAATAGATTGATAATAGGGCTGATAACGTGGTAACAACATCGGTGAAGACTAATGTTAGCGTTACCGACCAACACATATTACCAATCTTTTAATGGATAACCCTTCCAAAAACCTATTTCAGAGTGTAATTTGAATGATTTTTTTTAAGATTTTAGTTGTTTTAATGGATATTAATTTTTTTATGATGTCATTGAGGATCAGGTACATAATTCAAAATACGCGATTTTATTTATCATGTTTCTTTTATATATATTTGGTCATGCAATTTATTTTATTTTTTAATTGAATTTGCTTGAAATTAAAATGCACAACGTCCATGATATGAGGATTTAAAGCTTTAATCGGAAATTAAAATAAAAATTATAAATATTAATGACAGCTCTAGCGACGGAAAGTTCGTCACTAATGTTGTCAACAATTAATTTCCAGATGGTCACAAAGCTGTCGCAGAAAGATCTTGTGACGGTATCTCATGTCACAAGTATTTGTGACGAGGCTCAAACCGACGGAAAAAAGGTTGTCGCATGGCTTAGATTTTGCGACGGATTTGCTGTCGCTAATTATCATTTCTTTTGTAGTGATGTCATGTAGGGGATGTTAATATTTCTTCAACCATTAAGAAAACCGAAGTGTGTCACGTGCCATCTTTTAAGTATAATCTTCTCTCTGTACAAAAGATAAGTAGAGATCTTAATTGTTCCGTTCTTTTCTTTCCTAATATTTGTTATTTTCAAGACCGAACTTCTAAAAATATAATTGGGTCTGGCAAGGTGCGAAATGGTCTATATTTCCTAAAATCTCCAATCACAACCTTGATTAGCACAACCAACGAGGCTACCCTTTTACATTGTCGCCTAGGTCACCCTGCTCAAAGTAGTATCTCCTGTTTGTTACCACAAAACAAAAAAAATATTTATGATTTAGCAACTTGTGATGCATGTTTTCGTGGGAAACACACCCGTCTTCCTTTTAATTTGATGCTAAATAAAAGTTCTATTCCATTTTATCGCATTTATATTGATATTTGGGGCGGGTACCATACACCGTCTTGATGTGGTACTAGGTATTTTCTTACTATTGTGGATGATTGTACACGCATTACTTGGGTGTACCTACTGAACCGAAAGTGTGAAGCTCTTCCAAAAATAAAAAATTTCATCCGAATGATTAAAAACCAATAACATCGTTATTTTTCGGTCCGATAATGCACAAGAATTTTTATCACAACCTATCTCACAATAATTTAATGAGAATGGTATACAACAAGAACTTACATGTATTGGTACACCATAACAAAATGGCGTGGCAGAACATAAACATCGACATATTCTCAATGTTGCTCGATGTTTACGATTCCAGGCACACTTACCACTTCGTTTTTGGGGAGAGTGTATTTTAACCGCAGTTTATTTTATAAATAGAACACCAACACAAACGCTAAAAAATGTGTCCCCATACGAAAAACTTTTCAAAAAACCCTCTAACTACTCCTTTTTACGTGTGCTTGGATGTTCGTGTTACACACAAATTTCTCCAGTTAAAAGAGATAAATTTCAACCCTGTGGAGTACCATGTATTGTTTTAGGCTACCCCCCGACATCATGGATATCGTTTACTAAACCTTGACGATAAAAAGGTTTTTATATCCCGAGACGTTACTTTTATAGAAGACAAATTTCTATTTCAAGATAATGAACTTAAAAATGTGGTGCACGAACAAATTAATACTGTTGACAATTTTTTTACATTTACCCCCTTAGACGACCCTCATCCAAATGTGATGTCCAAAAATCTATCACAACCAAATCTTACACCTTCTATAATAGAAGAGAACAACTCAGTAGCAAGCCATGAGTCTACTAACATATATCCTAATCAAACAGAAATAACAGAAAACCAAATAAATATAGAAAACCTTGTTGACCAAAGTGAACAATCTTTAATACATGAAACTTCAGTAGAACAAATTCCTAAAACCAACAATGCTCCACCCACTGAACAGCAGCCTCTTCAGTTCAAGACCCAATCCATATTAGGCCACCCAACACCTCAAATACAATCAGTCCTCATATGAACAAGAGACCAACTCGTCAAACTCAACGCCCGGTCCACCTTAACGATTATGTCTGCCCCACTTTGCCTACCAAGTCTTCCGCGTCTTTATCAAAAACCACATCATCTTTGGTTACATCTCATCCTCTTGCCAATTTTGTTTCCTATGATAATTTATTGCCTTGACATTTTTTTTTTCTCACTGTTGTTTCGCAAATAAAAGAACCTCGCTCTTATACGCAAGCGATAAAAGACCCTCGTTGGCATGACACCATACAAAACGAACTAGATGCCCTTGAGAAAAATAAAACATGGTCTCTTTCACCTCTTCCTCATGGAAAAAAACCCATAAGATGTAAATGGATTTTTAAAGCAAAATTTAAGGAAGATGGAACAATTGAACGTTATAAAGCTCACTGTTAGGACCAGATTTCTGGTCTAAATATTGTTTATTGTCTATTGGTTTTTACTTAATAAATCCTAACTGTTGTAAAGAACTAAGACAGTATTGACTGGTTTCAAGTGCTAGTTGCAACCTCAGTTACAACCTACTAAGTCAGTAGTAACAGGTTTCAAGTACCAGTTGCAACCTCAGTTGCAACCTAGTAACTCAGAAGTAACAGGTTTCAAGTACCAGTTACAACCTCAGTTGCAACCTTCTGTTCAGCAGAACACTGTCTAGTTCTGTAAATCTGCGTACCTATTCTTTAATGATTATTATGTGATTAAAGTTATGCAGGTTATATTCTCATATGATCTTAAAGGTTTAATATGCGTAAATTGAGAATATCAAAGTGTTAAGGAAAGATGGTTTCTAAAAGATATAAAGAGATAAGTTTATAAGGTTATGTTTCCTTTTAAATATGATCTCTATTCTTATGCTTGTCCTTATCACATGTTTCAATCTTTTGTTCCTTATCTATATTCAGTATAATTCGTTTAAAGATTGAATGTAATATGGAGTTAGGTGCTTGATATATATATGGAAAGATATTATCTCTAAAAGATATTATCTTTATATGTTTCCTAGTTATAGGAAAAGACTAACTCCTACTTTCAAGCTTGTTATTAAACAGGTATTAACTTATGAAGATTGATGTCAATCCTACAAAAGGCAGACGTGCAATATGGAGAGATTGAAGCCAATCAAAAGAAGTCAAAAGCAATCATAAAAGATCTTGAAGCAAGAAGATTGTTTTTACTAATAAATAGTTAATAACTTAGCTTGTAAAAAGGGGTGTGTTCGAAATTATAAAGAACCCATTCTTGAGAGAATACACGTGAGCTTTTAAAAGAAAACAATGGTGGGATGCCATTGATTTATAAGTGATAGTTATAGAGTAGGAGCAATATAGAGATAGGCAGAAAAACCTAGAGGGAGTCTAAGTGTTTTTCGTTAAGACTTGAGTCCTATATTGTAAGCTTTTTATAATATCATAATCTGGGTAAGTGCCCCAGAGACGTAGCCTAGTTAGGTGAACTCCGTTGTTAAATGTGCTTGTGTTCAATTTGAGTACATTTAACATTTTACAGTTCTGTCCATTTAATACACTTGGTTCCAACTGGTGGTTGCAATCTCACTTGGAACCTAACTGCAAAACTGCAACTAGAACAGCGGATAGGAATTTCAATTGGTATCAGAGCTTTACACTAGACCTTACTTAGTGTGGATCCTGTGTTCTAGTAAAAATGGACTTAATGAGGGAAGGAAACGCTTTCAACAAACCTCCATTGCTTGAAGGAGGAGTAAACTATGGAGTATGGAAGATCAGAATGAGGTCTTTCATCAAACAGCAGAATGAACATGCATGGAAAACTGTGATGTATGGATGGGAGGCTCCAACTAGCATTGATAGTGAAGGAGAACTGGTTTTTATACCTGAAGACAGATGGTCTGCTGATGAAGACAGAAAATCAAGTGCCAACTCAACAGCCATAAACTTGATTTTTGCTGGTGTAACTCTCAGTGTATTCAGGTATATCTCTCACTGTGAAACTGCCAAAGAGGCATGGGATATTTTGCAAGTTACTTTTGAAGGAACTACCAAAGTAAAAGCTTTCAAACTTCAGCAGTTAACTACTCAATTTGAAAACCTAAGAATGGAGGAAGATGAAAACATTGAACAATTTAATGGTAGAATCTGCCACATTGCTCATCAAGCTGGAACCTTAGGTGAAAAATACAGTGATGCTAAACTTGTTAAGAAAACTCTTAGATCACTTCCAGAAAGGTTTGAAATAAAAGTTACTGCTATTGAAGAATCTACAGACTTAGATAATCTTAAACTTGAAGAACTTATAGGAAATCTAAGCACTCATGAGCTGAAATTCTTTAAACCAAAAAGACCAGAAAAGGGAATAGCATTTCAGGCTAAGAAATCTGAACCTAATGTCTGTGATAAAATAAGTGATGAAGAACAGCTAGCTTTCTTTGCTAAAAAGGTTTTCAAAAAGTTTTACAAGAGAAAAGAGGATGATACTGGCTCTTCTAAAAACTTTCAGAAAAGGGATAACCAATTTAAGACAGAATCCAGGTTCAATAATAACTCTACTGGTAAGTGGAATTCTAAAGAGAAGGATAACAAAGATTATAAGCCTAAAGAGATTCAGTGTAGAGAATGTAGAGGCTTTGGTCATATTCAGGCTGAGTGTGCTAATACTTTAAAAAGGAACAAAAATGCCTATATATCCACTCATAGTGATAGTGATTCTGAGAGCAACAGTGATGAAGAGGATGAGTCTAATTTTGTTAACTTTATGGGAATAATCACTGAAAAAGAACCTACTTATGAAAGTGACTGTGAACATGTTTCAACCATAGTTTCAACCACTCTTAAAACTTACAGCAGTGATGAGGAAGAACCTTCTGATGAAGACATTTCCCAGCAATATCTTGTTCTTTATGAAAAGTATAAATGTCTGAGTAAACAAACCTTGATCATAAGAAAACTTAATGTTAATCTAAAGGATGAGGTTAAAAGTCTTACTGAGAAGATGAACTTACAACTGGCTGAACTTACTGAAACTAAAAAGAAAATAAAACTGATGAATGTTTCTGCTTCAGAAAAATTAGATGACATGCTGTCATATTCTAGAGGTTCTAAAGATATCACTGGTCTAGGTTACTATGGTGGTAAAAGTACAGGAAAAACTACCTTTATTGAAGCTGTTGCTAGAGCTAAAACTCATAATTTTGACAATAAGGTTAGAAGCTCAGTTGCAACCAGATTTGCAACCAGGAACAAAACTCAGGTTTTTGTAGAGAAGGTTAAAAGCTCAGTTATAACCAAAGTTGCAACCATGAATAAACTGAATAGCTTTAGGTATAAAAATAACTTTAGGTTGAAGCTGTGTAATTTCTGCAAGAAACCTGGTCATTCTGAAATCCAGTGTTATTTAAAAAGAAACAGAAAGTATATTTCTCAGAAAACTTGGTTGGCTTCTGTTAATAAAAATCTGAACTGGGTCTGGAAAGTTAAAGAAAAAGCTACCTTAATTGCTAACAACAAAGCTGTCATTAACTCCTTGAATGCTGTTACCTCTAATGATTGGTACTTTGATAGTGGTTGCTCTAAGCACATGACAGGTACTGCAAGTCTCTTAAAAAATGTCACCATTCTTACTGGAAACACTGTTGTGTTTGGGGGTGGAGATACAGGTAAAATTGTTGGTAAAGGTACCTTAAACAAACCTGGAATGCCTGTTATTGAGGATGTTTTTCTTGTAGATGGTCTAAAAGCTAATCTTATAAGTATCAGTCAACTCTGTGATAACAAAATGATTGTTAAATTTGACAAAGAAAGGTGTCTAATTACTAATCTTAACAATGATTTAATCATGACTGGAGTTAGATCAACCAACAGCTGCTATGTGTTTGAAAAAGCTGAAAAAGAATTGCCTCAAAGTAGGTGTAATCAAGCCATTACTAATAATGTGGATATTTGGCATAAAAGGCTTGGGCATGTGAATTACAAAACTCTTGATAAGCTTGTTAAAAATGAATTGATAAGAGGAATTCCTAAACTAAGTGCTAAAACTCAAAGTGTCTGTGGTGACTGTGCTATAGGTAAACAAACCAAAAGTATTCACAAAAGTATAAGTCAAATCTACACTAAGAGAGTCCTAGAACTTCTTCATATTGACTTGATGGGGCCTATGCAAACTGCTAGTATAGGTGGTAAGAAGTACATTCTGGTAGTTGTTGATGACTTCTCTAGATACTCTTGGGTAGTGTTCTTAAAAGATAAGACTGAAACTTTTGAACTGTTCAAAACTTTGTGCTTAAAACTTCAACTTGAAAAAGGTTCAACCAGTGGTAATATTGCTAGGGTTAGAAGTGATCATGGAACAGAATTTGAGAACAGTAAGTTTAGAGAATTCTGCAACTCCTTAGGTATTAGTCATGAGTTCTCTGCTCCTAAGACTCCACAGCAAAATGGCATAGTTGAAAGGAAAAATAGAACCATTCAGGAAATGGCTAGAGTCATGCTTAACTCTAAGAAACTTGCCAACAAATTTTGGGCTGAAGCTGTTAATACTGCCTGTCATATAGTTAATAGAGTTTATATTACTAAAGGCACTTCCATGACAGTTTATGAAATATGGAAAGGTAGAAAACCCAATGTTAAGTATTTTCAAGTCTTTGGGTGTGTCTGTTACAGTCTCAGAGATAGAGAGCATCTTGGTAAATTTGACTCTAAAAGTGATAAAGGGATCTTTCTTGGTTATGCTCAAAATAGTAGAGCATTCAGAGTCTTCAATCAAAGAACCAACTGTGTTACGGAATCTTATAATGTGTTATTTGATGACCTAAAAACTGTTGATGAGATTACAGGTGATAATGAACAGCCTGAGATTGCAGAAAAAGACAAAGAAGAAACTCAACAAATTAGGAGTCCCATAGTGGTTGGAAGTCCAGTTGCAACTGAAGTTACAACTGAGGTTGGAACTGAGGTTGGAACTGAAGTTGAAACTCAGAATTCAACAGAATCAGAAGAAGATGGATCTGCTATGCCAACAACAAGCAAGCCACGCTATGTAAGGACTCAGAAAAATCACTCTCTTGACAATGTCATAGGAGAAGTTGCTTCAGGTATGAAAACCAGAGGTAAAAGAAATAATGTTGTTCACTTTGCTTGTTATATTTCTCAGTTAGAACCTAAGAATATAAAAGAAGCTTTAGAAGATAGTGAATGGATTATAGCTATGCAAGATGAGTTGCATCAATTTGAGAGAAATGATGTATGGACTTTAGTACCCAGACCTTCTAATAAAAATGTTATAGGGACTAAATGGATTTTTAGAAATAAGAGTGATTAGGATGGAGTGATTATCAGGAATAAAGCTAGGTTGGTAGCTCAGGGTTATACACAAATTGAGGGAATTGAATTTGATGAAACATTTGCTCCTGTAGCTAGAATTGAATCCATTAGAATGCTATTATCTCTTGCATGTTTGTATGATTTTAAACTGTTTCAACTTCACATAAAGAGTGCTTTTCTGAATGGTGTGATAAATGAAGAGGTTTATGTCTGTCAACCTAAGGGATTTGAAGATCCTATCTTTCCTGAACATGTTTATTTGCTGAAAAAGGCCCTGTATGGTCTTAAGCAAGCTCCTAGAGCTTGGTATGATAGATTAACCAAGTTTTTGCTTGAAAAAGGTTTTAACAGAGGGGGAGTTGATAAAACTCTGTTTACCAAGAAAACTACAAAGGATATTATCATTGCTCAAATCTATGTTGATGACATTGTTTTTGGCTCTACTTCTAATAAGAGAATAGAAGAATTCATTTCAGATATGAAGAATGAATTTGAAATGAGTGGTGGAGGTGAATTAACTTACTTTCTAGGATTGCAAGTTAAACAAAATGAGAAAGGCATTTTCTTATGCCAAAGTAAGTATGCAGACAATCTTGTTAAGAAGTTTGGTCTGAATGAGAGTAAAGAGAAGAGAACCCCTATGAGTACCACTCTTAAACTATCAAAAAATGATAAGGGAAAAAGTGTTTGTCCAAGTCTTTATAGATCCATGATTGGAAGTTTGCTGTATTTAACTGCTAGTAGACCAGACCTTTGCTTAAGTGTAGGAGTTTGTGCCAGATATCAGGCAAATCCTTTAGAACCTCATCTTCTAGCTGTCAAAAGAATTCGAAGGTATGTAAAAGGAACACTTCACCTAGGCCTATGGTATTCTAAAGATACAAACCATTTTCTAAGTGGCTATTGTGATGCTGATTGGGCAGAAAACATAGATGATAGAAAGAGTACTTCTGGTGGATGTTTTTATTTTGGAAACAACCTTGTTTCTTGGTTTAGTAAAAAGCAAAATTGCATATCTTTATCTACTGCTGAGGCAGAATATGTTGCAGCTGGAAGTGGATGCACTCAACTTATTTGGATGAAACAGATGTTAACTGATTATAATGTTAAACAAGAAATATTAACTTTGTTTTGTGATAACAAAAGTGCTATAGATTTAGCTAAAAATCCAGTTCAACATTCCAGAACCAAACATATTGATCTAAGGCATCATTTTATTAGAGAACTAGTTGAAGAAAAGAGCTTAATTTTAGAACATGTTTCAACTGAAAGACAATTAGCAGATATTTTCACAAAGCCCCTTGATACAAACAAGTTTGAATCATTAAGAAGTGACATAGGGGTATGTCATTATCAATCTAATTGAATATTCTTGCTAAATATGTCTGTATTGAGTACCTTCAATAATTTTTATTTCTAAGGTTAAGTCTTAATTGAGCTATGATGTTTTTGTTTTGAAAAAACCGCTTTTTGGTGTCTCAAAAACAGATGTGAGGTAACTTGTCCTTGAAAACCTCTCTGATAATAGAGTTGCAAGCACAAAGTGCATTTTTATAAGTTGGTTGCAAGTTCAGTTGCAACCTAAGTTGAAACCTCATACTCTCTATGACTGGTTAGAAGTTCAGTTACAACTCCAGTTGAAACCTCGTGTTAAAAATACTGGTTGCAAGCTCAGTTGCAACATCAGTTGAAACCTCAGTCTATTTTACAACTACCAAGACATAGTCTTGTTATTTTTGACATCACTTATACTCTTTCCTTGCTAAGGTCATCAAATTTGTTTTTGTGTAGAGATAAAAACGGAGTTGCTCAATTTAAGCTCCTAAAATTTAATCTTTATTAGAGTTATTCTTTGATAAACATATTTTCTTGAGTAAATTGCTAGATTTTTTTTTCCTAAAAAGTTAGATATCTGTTTAATTGTTCTTTATCTTGAACCAAGTCAAATTTCCTTAATAAGCTTCAACGTTTGAATTTTTCAAATTTTGGATGAATCTGTTTTGCTAAAAGGAATGTTTATCTGTTTAATTGGCTGAATTTATCTTAATGCCAACTGTTTCTTACGTGATCTAAGTCTGATTTATTTTTCAAAATTCTGTTGATAAAATACTTCCTATTTTTAAGCCAAAATCTGTCTCTTAATTGATTTGCATGTATCTATTTCCAATTTCAAAAAGATATGGTCTTTATTGCTATTTATACAAACTTCTTTTCTCTATTCCAAATCAATTACTTTTTACAGAATTACTCTCTCTCTCTCTTCTCTGTAAAACTCTAGGTTCTTCGTATAAACCCAGTGCAAGGTTCTAAGTAAGGTTCCAACCTCCAGTTGAAACCATGTCTAATAACCCTAATTCTGATGATGATTGTCCTCTAAGGGATTTCATATCTAAATCACCCACCAGTCAAGGCTCCAAAGCTAAGGTTAGTGAGTCTTCTTCCTCTAAGAAACAGAGGTCAAAAAATCATGCTAAGAGAGATTTTGATACTGATCCTGTTATTGCTAAGTTTGATTATACTCCTAGGTTTAATGAAACTGATCCTAGGTTCTGGAAAAGAATCATGTTTAGGAGGTTTAGAGCCTTTGCTGATAGGGAAATTCATTGTGAAAGAAAACTCAATTTGGTTAGTTATCCTCACATACAAGTGTATGTTGAAAAGTTGCTTTCTGATGTTGGTCTAGGAAAATCTATTACCTATGCTGATTCCTATTTCCCAGCTGTAGTTAAAGAATTTTATGCTAATCTGAGTAGCATTGTGTTTGATGAAGAAAACCCTGCTTATGGGAGAATTTTTTTGAGAGGTGTTACTTTAGACTTTACCCCAGAGCTTATTAATAAATTCATGCAATCCCCAAATCCTTCTGTAGATAATTCTAAGTATGATATGGAGGTCATTGCTTTGGTTCTCACTGGAAAGAACAACAGATTTGATGGTACTTCCATCAAAACATCCTCTCTCACACTTTGTGCTGCTGTATTGCACAAAATTGCTAGGTTTAACTGGACCCCTACCAAACAACCTTCCAAAGTTAACAAAGATATGGCCATCTTTCTGTATAAGATAATGTCTTCTACCCCAATAAATTTTGGCCATCATATTTTTAATCTTATAAGGGATTTCAGTGACGACAATTCATCATCTATTCTGCTTCCTTTCCCCTGCCTAATAACTGGTATCATTCTAAGCCAAGTTCATTCAATGAACAGAAATTCTCCTATAAATATCTTGACTGAACCCTCCACTAATTGTCGATCTGCCCTGTACATTTCTGCCAAGTTATTAAAAGAAGGGCATGTTAATGACATTTCTGGTGAGAAAGGCAAAGAAAAGGAAGAAGAGACCTCTAAAGCTCCCTCAGACAAGAAGAAAGGAGTAAAGTGGTACTTACTCCAGAAGCTGGCTTATAATCAAGAAAAGAGAGCTGAATTGGATGCTGATGATTATCAAATCAATAAACTACTGGTGAATATCATTGAGGATGAGGATGATAGTTCTAGTGATGACTGTTTCTCTATAAGCAGTGAAGATGAGCATGAAGAGGTTGTAAGGGACAGACCCCTAAGAGAAAAACAACCCCAGTCAAACATACCTCGTGACTAGTTTGTCAGGGTTGTGATAAATAGGGGGAGTAAAAGAAAGTTTATTATGTGTGTTCAGTTTTATGTTTAGTATTTCAATTTCAAGACTCAATGCTGATGTTTTTAATTACTTTTTTAATTGCTGTACTAAGACATTGTTGTGCCATGTTTTTGGCCTTTAAAATTCTGCAATTTCCATTTTCATGTCTTTAAAATTGAATTTATGAATGGATACATTCTGTGCTTATTAAGTGCCTGCAATTCTAACATACAGGGGGAGCTTAAACAGATGACTCTTTAGTATTGTTAATATACTATTTAAAGATTGTGCTGATATTAAATTTGCAGGTGGTTGGGATGATTTATAAACTTAATTGATTTGTCAAAACCAATGACAAAGGGGGAAATTGTTAGGACCAGATTTCTGGTCTAAATATTGTTTATTGTCTATTGGTTTTTACTTAATAAATCCTAACTGTTGTAAAGAACTAAGACAGTATTGACTGGTTTCAAGTGCTAGTTGCAACCTCAGTTACAACCTACTAAGTCAGTAGTAACAGGTTTCAAGTACCAGTTGCAACCTCAGTTGCAACCTTCTGTTCAGCAGAACACTGTCTAGTTCTGTAAATCTGCGTACCTATTCTTTAATGATTATTATGTGATTAAAGTTATGCAGGTTATATTCTCATATGATCTTAAAGGTTTAATATGCGTAAATTGAGAATATCAAAGTGTTAAGGAAAGATGGTTTCTAAAAGATATAAAGAGATAAGTTTATAAGGTTATGTTTCCTTTTAAATATGATCTCTATTCTTATGCTTGTCCTTATCACATGTTTCAATCTTTTGTTCCTTATCTATATTCAGTATAATTCGTTTAAAGATTGAATGTAATATGGAGTTAGGTGCTTGATATATATATGGAAAGATATTATCTCTAAAAGATATTATCTTTATATGTTTCCTAGTTATAGGAAAAGACTAACTCCTACTTTCAAGCTTGTTATTAAACAGGTATTAACTTATGAAGATTGATGTCAATCCTACAAAAGGCAGACGTGCAATATGGAGAGATTGAAGCCAATCAAAAGAAGTCAAAAGCAATCATAAAAGATCTTGAAGCAAGAAGATTGTTTTTACTAATAAATAGTTAATAACTTAGCTTGTAAAAAGGGGTGTGTTCTAAATTATAAAGAACCCATTCTTGAGAGAATACACGTGAGCTTTTAAAAGAAAACAATGGTGGGATGCCATTGATTTATAAGTGATAGTTATAGAGTAGGAGCAATATAGAGATAGGCAGAAAAACCTAGAGGGAGTCTAAGTGTTTTTCGTTAAGACTTGAGTCCTATATTGTAAGCTTTTTATAATATCATAATCTGGGTAAGTGCCCCAGAGACGTAGCCTAGTTAGGTGAACTCCGTTGTTAAATGTGCTTGTGTTCAATTTGAGTACATTTAACATTTTACAGTTCTGTCCATTTAATACACTTGGTTCCAACTGGTGGTTGCAATCTCACTTGGAACCTAACTGCAAAACTGCAACTAGAACAGCGGATAGGAATTTCACTCACCTAGTTGCTAAAGGATATACACAAATAGAAGGACTAGACTATCATGACACATTTGCACCTGTCGCTAAATTGGTCACCGTAAGGTGTGTACTTGCCGTTGCAGCTACCAGAAATTGGCACCTCCACCTACTAGATGTTAACTATGCTTTCCTCCATGGAGACTTACATGAGGAAGTATATATGTCACTACCCCGGGTTATGGACGTAAGGGGGAGACACGGGTTTGTCGTTTACAAAAATCTCTTTATGGTTTAAAACAGGCATCCCGAAATTGGTATGCAAAACTCTCAACAGTTTTAAAATCAGCAGGTTTTCATCAGTCTCAAGCTGATAACTCTCTCTTTACTTGCACTAATGACATCAAATATCTTGCTATACCTGTATATGTTGATGATTTATTTGTCACAGGAAACGATCTTGCAGCCATTACGGATCTTAAATTATTCCTTTCCCAGAAATTCCACCTAAAAGATCTTGGACAACTCAAGTACTTTCGTGGCATCGAAATCGCTCGATCCTCGAATGGAATCTTCATTAATCAACGCAAATATGTATTAGATATCCTTCTTGATTTGGGACAACATGGTTGTAGACCAACTTCAACACCAATGGAGCAAAACCTTCAACTAACTAAAGATTACGGTGAGATACTCTCAAACCCCGCCTCATATCGTCGACTAATTGGCCGACTTATTTACCTATCAATCTCACGACCAGACATCACTTTTGGAGTTAATCTTTTAAGCTAATTCATGCACTGCCCAAGATTACCACATTTTGAAGCTTCCACTCGCATCTTACGCTGCCTTAAAGGAGAACAAAAAAACAGAGTGTAGTGTCCCGGTCCTCAGCAGAAGCTGAATACCATGCAATGGCTTTGAAAACTTGCGAACTTACTTGGCTTCACACTTTACTTACCGACCTAGCTGTGCCTCATCCTCAACCTGCTAATCTTTTTTGTGACAATCAAGCTGCCATCCATATAGCTCACAATCCAGTTTTCCATGAACGTACCAAACATATTGAAAAATCTTGCCATCTCATCCGTGAAAAACTACATCGTGGGTTCCTTCACCTCTACCATGTTACTTTCGCTAATCAATATGCAGATATTTTTACAAAGGCTCTTGGAAATGAACAATTCCGCACATTAGTTTTCAAGCTGGGCGTTACGACACTTCACTCTCCAGCTTGAGGGGGAGTATTAGAGATCCTTGTTGACATAATAAAATATAATAGAGGGATATAAGGGATTAATTTCACTATGAATAGAATTAAGATATTTGATAGGGTAATTTATTGTACAGAATCCCCTTTGTTATGGGATACTATAATTTCCTTATTTTCACTTAACGTGTATATAAGATGCCATGTCCTGGCATTGGAATAATAACACACTTTGGAGACTCCTTTTACTCTTTGTTAAGTTTACTTATGTTTTGTCAAAGTTATCAATAGAGGGCATGATTCCTGCGCATACAGATAACGAAATAAAGAACTATCGGAACACTCACTTTAGCAAGAAGCTGATTAGCCAAGGAATTGACCCGAGAACACCCAACAATTCTTAAAAACCCTAATCTTTTTACTACTTCGCCATCCTCAAATGACCCCATTGTCTATAACCAATTCACTGAAACATGTGGGTATTATCATGAAGAGGGAATCAATAAAGATCACCATCATGGACTAGATCTGCATATTTGTGATGCGCTCCAGAATGAGGAAAATTACAAAGATGATAACCTTAATTACTGCAATGATCGATGATGTTTTTTCTTCGTTCTTGAATTCCCTTACAAAATGAATATGTATATGGAAATAGTCAAAATTAAATGCAACAACAACAAGAACAAGATCTCGTTACGTGAAGAGCACTATACATCAAGCTAGGAGTTCCGATGCTTTGATCTCTGTCCCTCAAATGAACTTTTCATTTGGAACTGGATGGGACGCTCCCATCATGTCTGCATTTAATCAAAATAATGATGCAAAAGACAACTAAATAACCAAAATCATAAGAATATAAAAAGTTTGAAAACTAATTAGTGGCTATATTGTTTGATTTAAGTAAAACTATTTTCATGGGGTCTAATTGATTTGAGTATTAGAATGACATCCGATTTTGCAGTGTTATTCATATTAGTATATAGTTTTTTTTTTTTAATAAATATGTTCAAAGGTTATCACACCTAGCACTTCATAAGACTCGAATCCTCATCTTTTGAGCTCTATTACATTAACATACCCTCCATATGACGGAGGTTAAAATATAGGGTAGAAACTCAATATGATTTGCAATATATGCAGTAAAACCTTGTATTTGACCTAGCAATTAATAAGCAATTAATAACCCTTACGAGGGGAACAGTTAGGGTTATCACCCATTCCCCACGAGAAGCTGATATGTGAGATATTCTCAAAGAGATAAGGCGTAATTAGGATTTAGATAATCCTAGAAGAAAAGAATGCACCAAATATAGACGGGACATATCACATAAAGATAGGGTCAAATTAGAAAGATACATTTCTGATCATATAAGGAATGGAGATCTGATAACGAGAAGACGTCCCCATGCGAAGAGCATGGAGGAATACCCATTAGACCAGCATAGCCTTGGATCCGTGAGGAGGAGAGTACGCTATGAAGGGGAAGAATTCACTTCAAGTTTACACATGGAGAGGGTTGTGGACATCAAGGAGCCCCCTCCTCAATGGTGAGGAACCACGGTGTGCGCTTCCTGGAGCCAGGCAAGTCAATGGAAAGATACAGAGAAGATATGCACAATATATCTCATGATGAAAATAGAGATATATGAAGATATAATCAAGATGTGATTGGAAAGATCATGACAGTCAAGAAAGATTCGTCCTAGATTATCGTGATATATAAAGGATCACTAACCACGAATCAAAAGACATCTTACTCATTAAAAATTCAGATATAGGGTCTGTTTGGCAACAAATTTTTTAGTGGATTTTTGGATTTTAGATTTTAAAAATCTATGATTGTTTGGCAATTCAGTTCAGCTTCTGAAAATCTGATTTTTAGGCTGAAAAAGGTAAAAAATCCATATTTTTAAAATATAGCTTTTCAGTGGATTCTCAAAACAGAATTTTAAAATATGATTTTGAAGCAAAAAATCTGTTACATATACACTGAATTCGGGTATCTCTAAACCCTACTTCTATTTAATACATTAAATACACGTTATTAAACACTTAAGACGTTCATCCCTTCGTACAACTCATTCAGGTGATGGAGGGTGGACGATGGTAAAACCACCAAGCCCCCCTTGATCTTAGGTGTTTGTGCGCAGGTTTAAAGGGCAACAGGGAAGAAAGCGAACCAAGCCCTAGCAGGGAATTTTCTCATTATTTCCAAGCCCTGTTATCTACTCCATACTCTAGACTTAATTTCTAAGGCCCATCAGACAAAGTTAGGTGCCCAGGAGAGTTTAAACATGGGAAACAAGAGATATGGAAAGTGAGTAAATCCGCTTATATTATATTTGATCCTCAATTGGAAGAAATTTCGTAGTTCAGTACCTTAATTGTTAAAATTGATAGTTCAGTAACTAAATCGTTAACCATTTGTAGTACAGTACACTAAACGTATTTTTTTCCCTTTTTTTAATGAGAATAAATTTCTATCTTTCTGAACTTTATATCATTTTAGATTCTTTTAACGACACCTTGTTAGCATGCATGTTAAAGGATGTCGATTGTATTGGCAACCCATACACTTAGAAAAATAGTTCTGATTGGCATCGGTTGGACAGGATTGTTTCAAATTACCAGGGGGATTTTGCTTTTGGTGCTTTTAGCGTCTTTCAATGTAGGCACACTGGTTTAGACTACTTTTGATTTTAGCCACTCTGGTATGGATGGTCAAGGTTTAAGTTTATTCATGTTAGACTAATTAGCCAAATTACTTGGACCTAGTTCACTATTATTGGGTCAAACCTATTTATCACTCGGGCATGAAAGTTTTCCGTGAGAATTTAGAGCATCTGAGGAGTTGCCTTTGTCATTGGAAGCGGAAGGTGTTCGAAAACGTGTTTCAAGGTGTGAGCGGGGCAGAGGAAAGGGTTCATGAGTTGGAGAAGAGGTATGACATGATGCAAAATATAGAGGACTGAGTGGTTCTACACGAGGTTGTGGCTCATCTATAAAGGGACCTTATCACGGAGGAGGGTTTTATGCAGCCACAGTTTCGGGTTCGCTGGCTTCAATGGCAAAGCCACCATGCGCTACTTCCACGCTATCATTCAAAAGTGGTCCACATGTTGACAGTGCATCATATTAGAGAGGGAGAATCGGAAGATTGGATAACTACACCAGAGGGCTAGGGGAGTTGGCGGTCCGATATTTTAAAAGACTGGTCTAGGAGTTTCCAAGAGTATCCCAAGAGAGATTTATGAAGCTGATGATGGTCCTCTATGAGTAGAGCCGACGCCGGAAGAGGTTCGAGAAGCCGTTTACTTGATAAATTCTGATAGTGCATAGGATGGACAGTTTTTTAAAAGTAATTCTATATGGTTTCTTGGGATATGATCTCAGTTGATCAGCTTGGTGAAATGTTAGATTATATTTGCAATCGGCAAATAGCGAGGAGTTGTTTTAGCACCAAGGTGATTTTACTCTTGAAGAAGGATTTTCCTTTCTTTTTGAGCTGATTTTAGACCGATTAGTCTACCCAACGTGAGCAACAAGATTCCTTGTTCTCGGTTGTGGATTATTTTACCTCGCATCATTTCTCCTTCTCATATTGGTATTGTACATGGCATGGTAATCTATGACAGTGTTTTATTGGCTCACATTTTGGTTCATAATTTGAAGCATGATGTTAGAGGAAGGAATGTGGTCTTGAAGCTTGACATGTCGAAAGCTTATAACCGCATGTACATGTCTTTTTTCTTTCGAATGCTTCGTGCAGTCGGCTTCAAAGAGTTCTGTATTTCATTGATACTTGGTTATCCATTATGTTGAACTGAGGGGTTCAGGGGATTTTTCTGGCTCAAGGGGCTCCTCTCTCTCCCCCGCACAGTTTATTATAGCCGCTGAGTATCTATCAGGAGGGTAGGATCGTTTGTACTTGGAGTATTTTTCGTTGTGTTAATAGGATGGGGTTGATATCATCATTTCTTATCCAAGCTTTGCAGATGACACTCTCATCTTTGCGAATGCTAATGAACCGAGTATATGAAGGATTATTGATTTTATTCGTTTTTTGAGTCAGTATCAGCCAACTTACTAGTAAACCAATAAAGTGGTTTATCTTTGCTGGTCTGCCTTTAAGTCTCGGGGTATCATAGTGGAAATCATGACAGACTCTTAGAGAGGCAAACACTCATTTTTATTTTTGTCTTGGTTGCCCGATTTCTGTTAGAGCCTACAAGATTTTCTATTTTGATGAGCTTATTTTTCAGAGAGAATCTCATCATCTAGACAAGTTCTAAGATCTATGGTGTCCATGTTTTATGTTCTTAAACCACCACAGGCAATGGTAGCTCATATAGATGATGTTTACACACTTCTTGTGTGGTGATTTAGCCACCGTAGAAAGATTCATTCATGAAGCTGGGCTACTGTTTGTTGTTGAGTTGAACATGGATAAGATGCGTTTAGTTCGTCTTTTGATAGAAAGTTTTGATGCGTTCTCCTTGAGGTATATTTCGTCAACATGGCGAGGTTGATAGGGTTTATTCCTAAGCATGACAATGCCGTATTTCGCGACAAGTTTCATTCTACCTTTGCTGACTGCACTGAGATTTCTTGGCAACAGATGACGTGCTTTATAGGAGACACTTGGAACTTGCTTTGTGCTATCTATGTGCGAGACTCGTAGATATCTCTTTATTTATTACACATTGACGGAACGGGTCCTGCAGCACTTCAGGTCATTGCTTAGCATTTGATATCGACAAGTTTTTTTCTTTAATATCGTGATATTTCTTAAGTGGCATCGAGAGGTCTCTTCTCTCGGACATGTGCACGTTACGAAAACTTGCTATATTATGTTGCATCTTTTGAAGTTGCGCAAAGCTAATTGATTTGGTAAAGAAGCTAAATATGAGTGTTGACATGAGTCGACGGTCTCGAGGATCATTTACGACTTCCACTTATCGGATATCGTGGTCAGTTTCAGCCAATGGAAAGTGAGAGGAGACATAGACGTAATGTTTCCATCCACCCTCGTAGTCTTTTTTCATAGAGTTCGTTCCATTCGTTTGGTTTTGGATCCAACCCATGCTAGAGAAGTTGAACCGAAAAGTTGATGGGTGCTAGAAGTAATGAGGCATGAATTTTGGTAGATGGCGATTATATTCCATAATTCTTATTTGAGTTTGAGCTAGATTGCGCTTGCAAAACAGGCACCTGTTTCATATACAAAATGAGGAACAGTTCAAGCTCAGAACATTTAATGACCAAATCTTCTACTTTACCGAAGGCATGGAAGGGGGCGGGGGGTTGGTCCAGAAATGGACTTACTTGAGACTTCCCCCTGAAGGGATGGTAAGGCATTTGCAGCAAGAGGCTGGTGATCTTTTGGGGACCCTCTCCTTCGGTAATGGACGGGTAGCCTCTAGCATAGGAGTTTGACCGGC
This sequence comes from Primula vulgaris, assembly GCA_963920805.1. Classification (NCBI taxonomy): domain Eukaryota; kingdom Viridiplantae; phylum Streptophyta; class Magnoliopsida; order Ericales; family Primulaceae; genus Primula; species Primula vulgaris. Next base: position 21,698,796 of record OY987214.1, on the reverse strand, counting down.
TAAAAATAGTGTTTTATTAAAATAAAGCATTTTACCTAGCAAGAATACTAGGGTCAATCGTAGTAATAAAAAATTTGTATTTGTAATAGATTAAGTAAAACAATTATAATATATCTAAACACAAGTTTTTCTAATTTTTTATAACGATAAAGCTCGCTAATTTGTTGTTTGGTTTTTGTTGCTCCTAATATAACATACAAAACATATCAATATCACTAAACAAGTTGCCACACCTAGTTAAAGAAATACCAACATGCTTATAAAATTAAGAACAACAAATAAAAAGTGAATAAAAATAAAAATAGATGAAGGATAGATGTTACCGAGTAGGCGAAAGCACCATTAAAGCTACTAAGAGTAAGAAGGAAGATCCTTATAAGGGTGGGACATCGTATGTTATGTTTAAAGGGAAAGAAATATAATATAAATCAAGAGAGAGAAATATATTAAGAATGAGGGTTTCTGTCCAGTGGCAAAGCCTAAAAATTTAAAGAAAAATAACATATATTTCGTAACCTAACAACTTAAAAACACTAATCCGGATCAAATAAGATTGATCCGGATAAGATGACGTGGGACATCCTGATTTGTCAAACATTGTTCATTGATCCGGATCACTGTTGTGTGATCCGGATCACCCAGCGGGAAACCAGATTTCCTCATATATTTTCTTGATTCTTGACTTGTGCACGAGGAAAAACTTCTGTAATCAACTTTTCTGGTCCTTTAACCTCTTCAATCTTCTATCTTGACCCCTTCATTTAATATATTCATATAAATTGTCCTAAAAAGGCCAAATGAACACAAAAACCGGTTATCAAGTCCAAAATGATAAAATACATAAAACATGAATAAAATACTTAAATTACACATATTTAGATTGATTAAATGCCATTTATTAACGCCAAAAATATACTTTTTTACGGTCCAGTCATAGTTGCCTTCATATAGAGGCCCTGTCTTTCAATCACACGATGCGCCGCCAAATTCTCCCGTAGTGACTCGACAATAGCAAAGGTGGCAGGCTGGCCATTTACCCAAGGGAACCCTCACAAGCCGTTGAGGTTGTTATTTCATGCTTCCTCTTTCGAGGGGAGGGGTTCACCGCTACTTTGTATAGTTCGGTTCCCCACAAAGTGTTGACTGAGATTTAGGGAGAGGGGAGTCGGAGCATGACCCTTAGCTCTTGTGGTGGTACTGTGCCCAGCAGCAGTATGAGCTCAATCATGACCCACTAACGATATCAAAACTATATGGTCTAGGATGGATGGAGATGCAGATGAAGAAGAAAAAAATTATTTCGATGGAGAATCCATTGAAGAAGGAGATTACAGTATATTAATCTAGTTTTTGCTAGAAAGAGAGCGTAATGTACGGAGGAGCAAAATTCTCCAAGTGTATGTATATATACTTTACAGGATGACCCGGACACAAATTCCCATTATATAAACCGCCGGAGGTCCCACCATATCCATCAATCACATCATGGGTGCCAAGACCACTGGGGGGTCTCCCCACTTCGCCACATGGAAAAATTAATGCCCATAACTCCCACTGCTTCACTTTATACAATTAACATTAACTAGGAAATGATGGTTGAGCAAGAGGACACAAAGAGACTTGTCACATCGCAAAATAGTCATTGCGTAAACCAGCAGGCAACATCCCCATGATGAAGTCCACATCATTATCATTAGAGGGAGTCAACATCAATGGGGGAGAGATCCCCACTGCTAAGGAAGCGAGGATGTGATTTGCCCTTGGAGGCAAGGTTCCATGAGGAACGATACCTGGCTCGAAAGATAGTTTGTAAGCATCCGCGAATTTCTTTGTGGTTTCCGGCCCCCAAAATCGAAAAACTCACAACAAAGGAGGCCGATAGTGCATCGAATACCCCTCAGAGATGAGGTAATTGCGTCTCGGTTACGAGGAGGTGAGTTCACAATGGTCTAGAAAGAATTATTATCCTTTTTGGTCTTGTGACTTTGTCTGAAGACAACCGATAGGGTCAGATGCCCAAAATGGAACTCGAGGCCCAACGTCTTGTTGGGGGACAACGTAAATGGATGAACTGGAAGAGATGACTGGGGGGCATTGGTGACGCACCTCCTCCTGATCAAGAGGTAGGACCCGAATCATTGGGGGGAAAGAAAAACTTCAAACTGTGAAGGTTCTGTTCCCGCATTTCTACAGGTAGGGAGCTGTTGATGGAGGTTTAATTTTAAGGTTATAATTTCACCAAGTCACAATAGAAGACTTGTATCCTAGTTATTTAATCTAGCTATTAATAGCATTAATTGCCACTTACTAGAGGGGTAGTTAGGGTTTCACCCGCCCTTCAGGGAGCATTTGATTCGAAATAACCTCGAGAAGATACTGATAAGCTATTATTGAAGAGAAACATCTTAAGAAAGAAAATTAACAAAAAATCTCTGTTAATCGCATCTATGGAGTGAGATATGATTGACCAAATCATCTTCCATTCCAAGTAAGGCAATGTAATCTCAGCAACGATTTCCCAACGCAAGATGGGGCGCTGTGCCAGCCTCCTTGACAAGGGGTGTAATGCTCATAGAAGTATAATTCACCTTATACACATGATCCTCGCCTATGCCTCTATTCATCCTGAGGGATTTTACTCAGACAAACCCTTCTCTAATAGGAAGCATCGCCTCTCGCTCCGAGAAGCACGCCCCAAAATCCATAGAACACGGATATCGAGGCATGACCTTTTTAAAGAAAAGAAAAAGATAACCTGTTGGTACGAAATTAAAAAAAAATTTAAAAAGAAAGCACTTACGAGCTAAAGGAACAATTAAACCATAAATAAAAGTTTGCCAAACTCGGCTACAAGATAATAAAATAAACGAATGAAAATTGCCCGTAGGCTACAACCTCAAAATAAAATCTAAGTGAAAAGAAACTGAAAGCCCCGAGCCCATGTGATGTTGCAATGCAACAGCTCTTATCCAAACATGCCAACCTAAATGGTACCTGAAACACAAAATTGTAACGGTGAGTCCCACGCACATAACTAGACGGGACGGCACCACAAATACCGTCACTCCATCCCTTAGATGCAAGAACTCACAAACAACAACTACGATAATCAACATGTAAAAAGAAATATTATAACATCCTATAACGAAATGAATTAAATAAATTAAATAACGTCAACTCAAATCTATCACAAACATGGACCTCTCATGCCACCTACCCCAGTCCGTAAGGTAGGTCATTCCCTATCCCCACGGCCGTCTTCTGTCCCCGGAATTAGGAAGAGACAGAGACCATTGCAACATAAAAGTAGATTTAAAGTGCGCACTTGGACCTCTCATGCCACTCGTCCCAGTCCGTAAGACGAGTCATTCCCTATCCCCACGGCCGTCTACTGTCCCCGGAATTAGGAAGAGACAGAGACCATAGCTAACATAAAATAAATATAGTGCACACTAGGACCTCTCATGCCACTCGCCCCAGTCCGTAAGACGAGTCATTCCCTATCCCCACGGCCGTCTTCTGTCCCCGGAATTAGGAAGAGACAGAGACCATTGCTAATGTATCAATATTAAGGCCTCGGCCAATAATATTATACTATTCATATAACACATTCTCATACATATAAATAGTAAGGCCTCGGCCAATAAATAATAAACTAATCATTTATCACATTCTCATACGTCATTCTAACGTAATTCAACAAAATCCAAAAGCATAGGTGCTAGATTCACAACTAGCCAAACAAGTCTAATCAACATAAAAACTCATTCAGGCATTTTAACAAACACCTTGTATACGCAATATAAAACACATCTTTATTCAACAATAATTTACCCAATTCTATCAACAACCATAATAATACATAATCAATGCATATAACACGCAACCCATTAACATTATCATTAATCCGAAATCAAAATATTAAATCCACAACTAATCCAAAATCAAAGAAGCGAATTAAAAATATAACAACTAACCCCAATTAACAATTTATAAACCTAATTAAGATAAAAGGCATAAACCCCCAATTTCTAATAAACGCAAAACCAAAACCTAACATACACCATCGTCTAGTCGCAATGGATAACCCCCGTTACCTTAGAGCGTAGAGGAGATGCTTCCGGTAAGAACCCGCTAAAGTGGCTTCTTCTTCTTCTTCTTCTTCTTCTTCTTCTTCTTCTTCTTCTTCTTCTTCTTCTTCTTCTTCTTCTTCTTCTTCTTCTTCTTCTTCTTCTTCTTCTTCTTAGGGTTTGTAATATCTCTCTCTAAGTTGTTTTTACTGTTTTTTATCAATTAAAAGTGGCTGTAAAGTGTATAAAAAAACTGTTTTGAGATAGTTTGTGGTAACGAACTATTTGGTCCCCAAAGTTCTAAAAGTTAACTCTAATCCAAAATTATTGTTTTACTACTCAAAAATAACAAATCTTTAAAAATAAAGTTTTTCGGAAGAGTTTCGGTTTTTGGCTAAAAATTAGTCGAGTGACCGGTTTTTGGTAAAATTCGAATAAAATGTTTTTGGATGAATTAAAACATAATTAAAACCATTTATAAAAATACGGGATGTTACAACTAACCCTCCTTAAAAGAATTTCGTCCCGAAATTTCCTCTCTAACAACTATACCCAGAAATGATAAACGTACAATAAGACCATAAGAATTTAAATGCTCAATTCGTGTCATAATAAAAATAAAATAAAATACACAGGGTTCACAACCCGTAACAGCTCCATAACATAAATACAAAAACAGCATGTAAGAATAACAGCCTGTATACGATATCTAACAAAATAAAAGACAACGATGTAAAAGAAGTGGCTGCCACGTAAAAGAAAATAAAGTAAATTAAGCTGACATGCTTCTACCTCAACAACTCACATAACATCTACAAAACTCAACTCAGGTAAACACCTATATGCAATATCATACATAATAAAAGACAATTCAACAACTCCGTAAACTCTAGGCGTTACAACAAAAATAAACTCCAAAATTTAGGCGTTACAACCCTTCCCCGATAAAGAAATTTCGTCCCGAAATTAGAATGCATCTAAAGAAAAGTACCTAAAGAAAAGTCGAGATTAGGATATTTCCTCTTCATCTCATCCTCGCGTTCCCAAGTTGCCTCCTCGGCCCCGTGGTGTTTCCAAACCACCTTTACCAATCTAATCGTATTTCCTCGAAGTTCCTTCTCTTGTACATCGATAATCTTCATAGGACCCACTTCGTAGGTCACATCCGCACTAACCTCAATGTCCTCAAAGTCCACCACGTGTGAAGGGTCGTGATGATACTTTTTCAACATTGACACATGGAAAACCGGGTGAACCCCCGCCAACTTTGGTGGCAAGTCCAACCGGTATGCAACTTCTCCAACTCGATCCACGATCTCCAATGGTCCGATAAATCTAGGGCTCAACTTCCCTTTAGAGCCAAACCTCATAATCCCCTTCCTGGGCGAAACTCGCAAAAATACGTGATCCCCCTTTTCGAACTCCAATGGTCTCCTCCTCTTATCCGCATAACTCTTTTGTCTACACGGCCGCCCGGGTGATGGCTCTCCCAACCTCCCTTAAAGTCATTCACACACGCGCGCAACATATCCTCTAGCACTTGGATAGTCCGCTCCGATTGTCCATCCATTTGGGGATGGAACGCCGTACTCATTGTCAACTTGGCCCCTAAGGCATTTTGCAAAGCGCCCCAGAACCTCGACACAAACCTCGCATCTCGATCCGATACTATCGAAATTGGTACCCCATGAAGTCTAACAATTTCCTTGATATACTTTCGTCCCAAGATTTCCACCGAATTTGTCATTTTAATCGCAATGAAGTGTGCGGATTTGGTCAAACGGTCGACCACAACCCACACAGCGTCATTCCCACTTACCGATTTAGGTAAGTTGGTCACAAAATCCATTGCTATCCTTTCCCACTTCCATTCCGCTACCGGTAAGGGTTGGAGCATACCCGCCGGCCTTTGGTGTTCCGCTTTCACTTGCTGGAAAGTTAGACACCTGCTAACATATGAAGCTACATCTCGTTTCATTCCGGGCCACCAAAACTGTCTTTTCGCATCATGATACATTTTCGTCCCGCCGGGATGAACGGCTAATCGGGAGTGGTGAAACTCCTTTAATACCTCGTTCCTCATGTTTTCTGTCACATAAGTTCTTCCCTTAAAGCGTAGTCCTCCATCAGTTCCTTTCGTCCAACCATCTAATCCTTCGCTCGAACTTATCTGTTTCTCAAAGCTTTCCACTTTCTCATCCCCTTCTTGTGCTTCCAAAACCATACTCAGAAGTTCCGGTTGTACCACTATTGTGTACAAAGTTCCTCCATTAACATGTCCAAACTCCAAGTCGAACTCGTTCACTTTTCCCATCATCCTCCATTCCTCGATCGCCACATGCACTAAGGTCGCATGGGACTTTCGACTCAAAGCATCCGCCACTACATTGGCCTTTCCCGGGTGATAGTGCAAGTCGTAGTCGTACTGTTCCAGATATTCCATCCATCGTCGTTGTCGCATATTTAGATCACGTTGGGTAAAGATATGCCCTAAGCTCTTGTGATCCGAGAATACTTCGAACTTTTCCCCGTACAGATAATGTCTCCATATCTTCAACGCATGAACTATTGCCGCTAGCTCTAGGTCATGAGTCGGATAGTTCTTTTCGTGAACCTTTAGTTGTCGCGAAGCATATGCGATAACCTTTCCATCTTGCATCAAGACGCAACCCAAACCTTCCTTCGAAGCATCACAATACACTTGGTACCCCTTCCCTTGCTCAGAAATAACTAGTATAGGAGAACTAGTCAACCGCTTCTTGAGCTCTAGAAAAGCTTTCTCGCAAGCCTCACTCCATACAAACTTCACCCCCTTCTTGGTAAGGTAAGTCATCGGAGTCGCCAACTTCGAGAAATCCTTGACGAACCGTCGATAGTATCCTGCTAATCCCAAGAAGCTTCGAATCTCGAACACATTCTTCGGTTGTGCCCATTTCGAAACTGCCTCAATTTTCGTCGTATCCACCTTTACCCCTTCTTCCGAGATCACATGTCCAAGAAATTTCACCCCATTTAGCCAAAACTCACATTTGCTAAACTTTCTGTAAAGTTGGTGCTCCCTCAACGTGAGCAACGCTAAACGGAGATGCTCCTCGTGTTCCTCTCTTGAACTCGAGTAAATCAAAATATCGTCGACGAAGACTACCACAAACTTGTCAAGATACTCCTTAAAGATTCGATTCATTAACTCCATAAATGCCGCCGGCGCATTAGTTAACCCAAACGGCATGACCACAAACTCATAGTGACCATACCGGGTCCTAAATGCCGTTTTCGAAATATCCTCATCCTTCACCCTCAATTGGTGATAGCCTGATCGCAAGTCGATTTTTGAAAAGAACGTCGCTCCTTTCAGTTGGTCAAACAAATCGTCGATTCGAGGTAGTGGGTACTTATTCTTAATAGTCACCCTATTTAGCTTTCGATAGTCGATGCACATCCTCATCGATCCATCCTTCTTTTGCACAAATAAGGCCGGTGCCGCCCACGGTGACGTACTCCGCCTAATAAACCCCTTTTCTAGCAGTTCTTCTAATTGCTTACTTAACTCCTTTAACTCAGCCGGTGCCAATCGATACGGGGAAATGGCTATAGGTGCCGTTCCCGGTACCAATTCGATAGAAAAATCTAACCCTCTTTTCGGTGGTAACCCCGGTAGATCCTTCGGAAACACATCTCTAAAGTCGTCCACTACGCGTGGCCATATTTCCACTTCCTCGTCGCTCTCCACTATCGAGAGACTAGCCAAAAGACAATACAGGTTGCCCACAACCCGCTTGGAATAATAAGGAATAGAAGAAAGGGTAGTGTCCCTTTCCCCACGAAAGAACACCTCATCTCCGGATGAAGTTGTAAGGAAAATTTTTCGTCGAACACAATCGATGAAAGAGTTGAAATGAACCAACCAGTCCATTCCAAGGATCACGTCGAATCCTGACATCTCGATGACAACTAAATCATATATAAACACGTGGTCCGCGACCACCATCTCGCAAGACCGACACACTCGGTCCAACACAACTCGACCCCCAACAGGAGTCTCTACAACAATCGGGTTATCTAGAACCCCAATTTCTAACGACAAAGACTCAACTAGACTTCTAGATATAAAAGAACGCGACGCCCCCGTATCGAAAAGAACATGTGCCCAGGATGAGCACACAAGAACCATACCTTGTACATTTTCCGGATCTCCTTGGTTTGGCAATTGTGGCAAGGCAAATTGGCGAGCTTGAGCTGGTGGGTTTTCTTGCGGTCCTCGATTTCCCCCATGATTTCCTCGGTTTCCCGGGCCCTGATAGCCTCCTCGATAGTTCCCACGGTTTCCCCCTCCTTGGTGATTACCTCGAAACCCTCTCCCTTGGTTCCCAGGTAGTTGGTGTGGTGGTACGAATCCGGGTCCTCTCGGTGGTGGTGGTGGCAACCTAGGTTGGTTAAAGGGTCAATTGGTGTCGATTCTTCCTTGTCCCAAAGTACAAACTCTTGCCGTATGTCCAAACCGGTTGCAGGTCCTACATAGGACTCTAGGGCACTCGTATTGTCGATGGTTCACATCTCCATAAGTGAAACACGCTCTCTTCATTATGGTGTTTGTCGGTAGTGGATTAAAAAACCTCTCTCCTCTGCCCTGTTGTGGAAAACGCGAAGTATTCGCCATATCCCAAGTCCGCTTCTTCTCTTCCCTCGGAGCATTTCCGGTTTTCGACTTCTCCGAGATTCGCTTGTTATGGAGGAGAGCTCCTTCCACAGCTTGGGATGATTTTACCAATTCGTTATAGTTGACATGTCGAGCCGATGCCAATTGTAACGAGATGGTCGGATTCAACCCCTTCATGAATCTCCTACATCTTTCTGCGCCCCCTATAACAGATTCTGGGGCATACCTCGAGAGTGAGGTGAACTTTAGCTGGTATGCTTGAACGGTCATACCTCCTTGATACAGTTCCTCAAACCGCCTCCTCATTTCATCTTTATAAGAATCGGGAAGAAACTGTCGATTAAACAATTCGATGAACTCATTCCATTCGAAGTTGCTTGTGTCGTATGTATCCGCGATCCCCAACCACCACTTCCGTGCTTCAGCCTTTAGGTGAAACTGTGCCATATTCATCCGCTGTTCTCCATTTACTATACCCGCAGCAGATAAGTACTTCTCCATCTCGTCCACACATCCTTCAGCTATGGATGGTTCCCCTACCCCATCGAAGGTCGGAGCCCCCAATCGGGTGAAGTTAAGCAATCCATTGTTGCTTGAACTCCTAGCTTGTGCATTCTGCACCATCATTTGCACCACCTTCTGAAGGTCGGTCATCACTTGATTTGCATTTACCGTTTCCGGTTCAGGTGCAAAAGTGTCTTCCTCTTCCACATTTACCTCCTCGTATACATTCTCAACCTCTTCCTCTACCTCGGGTTGCTCAGGTGGTGGGGCATTAGTGTTACCTCTCCCCCCATGATTTCTTGCAGTCCTTCTTCCACGAGTTGCTCCCCTCCCCCTTGGGGCTCATCCTGCTCTTCCATCTGTCCTACCTCGGGTAGCCGCACCGCTTGATGGTGATGCGACCCCGCGTGTAGCTGGTCTCCTTCCACTAGTCCTTGTGGTAATAGCCATTACTACAACAGGTTAAACAGACACTTTAGTTGTCTTACTCGACACTACTATCCATACATGTATAAACATACATGATAAAAGCTCGTTCTACATGTTAATCACTTTACCAAGGTTCATAAGGTTCAATAACCGATTTTTACGAATTCTCAATTCCGACGATATAACGCTTTGACTTTTCCAAAAATTGAAAATGAAAATTCCGAAACGAAGAAGTTAAAACGAAGCCAACGCTTCAAGCGGAATCAGAATCGGAGTTAAAACGAAGAAGTTATGAGCTTTCGAAGTATAGCAGAAAAACCGCAAAATTACCAGAATTCGACCGATCGTTTTGACAAACGACCGATCGTTTTTTGGTCCAGTAGGGTCTGAAAAATTTCTGAAGAATTTCGACCGATCGTTTGGGAAACGACCGATCATTTTTTGGTCCAGTAGGGTCTGAAAAAATTTCTGAAGAATTTCGACGGATCGTTTGGGAAACGACCGATCGTTTTTTTCTGCAGAAAATTAACGATACAAAAACGTAAAATTACTCAACACTTGTAAATTCCTTACAAGGCACATAACACACAACATCATTCTAATCCATAACATTTTTATGACAACAACGATTTGCATAAAAAGTTCATTACCACTCAAGTAAATAATTTGAAAACATGCTACATAAAACCATCCACGGCACAATTCACGCACTTTAATAGTTCGCCACTACTAGACATGAAAACTTATCCTCATACACACTCTATCAATCTACACACGCATACAATCAACACAAAAATGCAAGGGATAACCCATCACGATACGTTATCCTAAAGCACCCGAGCGTCCTCGCATACTCTAGAATTCCACATCGCTAAGGTATTCCTTCACACATACCAACGAGAGGTCCACCCACTAGTTTGGCAAGCCGGGATAAACAAGCGTCGTCATTGTCCCCAACTTGCCTCACATGTGGACTTTCCTTTCATCAACTACTACTAAATTATAGCTACATGTCTTAAGCTAAATGCAACCCCCCGTTTGTAGAAAAAGTTTTAAGTTTTTGGAAAAAATTTTGTAAAAATGATACGATGGATCTTGGTCCAATGGTTACCCATCTTCCCGTCGTCCCAAAGTATACAAGAACCTAGTTAGCTCTGATACCAACTTGTCACGCCCCAAAATCCATAGAACACGGATATCGAGGCATGACCTTTTTAAAGAAAAGAAAAGATAACCTGTTGGTACGAAATTAAAAATTTTTTTAAAAAGAAAGCACTTACGAGCTAAAGGAACAATTAAACCATAAATAAAAGTTTGCCAAACGCGGCTACAAGATAATAAAATAAACGAATGAAAATTGCCCGTAGGCTACAACCTCAAAATAAAATCTAAGTGAAAAGAAACTGAAAGCCCCGAGCCCATGTGATGTTGCAATGCAACAGCTCTTATCCAAACATGCCAACCTAAATGGTACCTGAAACACAAAATTGTAACGGTGAGTCCCACGCACATAACTAGACGGGACGGCACCACAAATACCGTCACTCCATCCCTTAGATGCAAGAACTCACAAACAACAACTACGATAATCAACATGTAAAAAGGAATATTATAACATCCTATAACGAAATGAATTAAATAAATTAAATAACGTCAACTCAAATGTATCACAAACATGGACCTCTCATGCCACCTACCCCAGTCCGTAAGGTAGGTCATTCCCTATCCCCACGGCCGTCTTCTGTCCCCGGAATTAGGAAGAGACAGAGACCATTGCAACATAAAAGTAGATTTAAAGTGCGCACTTGGACCTCTCATGCCACTCGTCCCAGTCCGTAAGACGAGTCAGTCCCTATCCCCACGGCCGTCTACTGTCCCCGGAATTAGGAAGAGACAGACACCATAGCTAACATAAAATAAATATAGTGCACACTAGGACCTCTCATGCCACTCTCCCCAGTCCGTAAGACGAGTCATTCTCTATCCCCACGGCCGTCTTCTGTCCCCGGAATTAGGAAGAGACAGAGACCATTGCTAATGTATCAATATTAAGGCCTCGGCCAATAATATTATACTATTCATATAACACATTCTCATACATATAAATAGTAAGGCCTCGGCCAATAAATAATAAACTAATCATATAACACATTCTCATACATATAAATAGTAAGGCCTCGGCCAATAAATAATAAACTAATCATTTATCACATTCTCATACGTCATTCTAACGTAATTCAACAAAATCCAAAAGCATAGGTGCTAGATTCACAACTAGCCAAACAAGTCTAATCAACATAAAAACTCATTCAGGCATTTTAACAAACACCTTGTATACGCAATATAAAACACATCTTTATTCAACAATAATTTACCCAATTGTATCAACAACCATAATAATACATATCAATGCATATAACACGCAACCCATTAACATTATCATTAATCCGAAATCAAAATATTAAATCCACAACTAATCCAAAATCAAAGAAGCGAATTAAAAATATAACAACTAACCCTAATTAACAATTTATAAACCTAATTAAGATAAAAGGCATAAACCCCCAATTTCTAATAAACGCAAAACCAAAACCTAACATACACCCTCGTCTAGTCGCAATGGATAACCCCCGTTACCTTAGAGCGTAGAGGAGATGCTTCCGGTAAGAACCCGCTAAAGTGGCTTCTTCTTCTTCTTCTTCTTCTTCTTCCTAGGGTTTGTAATCTCTCTCTCTAAGTTGTTTTTACTGTTTTTTATCAATTAAAAGTGGCTGTAAAGTGTATAAAAAAACTGTTTTGAGATAGTTTGTGGTAACGAACTATTTGGTCCCCAAAGTTCTAAAAGTTAACTCTAATCCAAAATTATTGTTTTACTACTCAAAAATAACAAATCTTTAAAAACAAACCTATTGAGTCCTTTTTATTAGTAAAATTAGTAACAGGTTTTTAAAATAAAGTTTTTCGGAAGAGTTTCGGTTTTTGGCTAAAAATTAGTCGAGTGACCGTTTTTTGGTAAAATTTGAATAAAATGTTTTTGGATGAATTAAAACATAATTAAAACCATTTATAAAAATACGGGATGTTACAGCTGTGTCAGCCTCCTTGACAAGGGGTGTAATGCTCATAGAAGTATAATTCACCTTATACACATGATCCTCGCCTATGCCTCTATTCATCCTGAGGGATTTTACTAAGACAAACCCTTCTCTAATAGGAAGCATCGCCTCTCGCTCTGAGAAGTATAGGAGGTCAGTGGACATCATGGGATATATACATATGGGTGTCAAAATATAGATTAGCATAATATAATTTCAAAAATGGTTATCATGATCATAGAAAAAAGTGTGTGATATCTTATTAGATATAATTGAAAATATTGTATCTTATAATATTAAAAAAAAAATCACCACCTATATAAGGTGAGCATTCATCAATTAAGAGATCTCACACAAAATAAGATCTCTTACTTAGTCATCGGAGGGTGTTCGGTTGCAAACCCAAACGATTCTACTGACCTAGAGTTGTTACACATGCAGATCACACGAAACAGTACTAGAGAAGACAGACAAAATATGACCTACATCGTAATTTTTTTATTGGTTGTAAGAAGCGAGAATCAAACAAGTTTTGTACCATATTTCAAGGTCCATTAATAGTTGTATATATATATATAACCATGAAGTTTATCTCATTAGCCCCGATTATTATCGTAAACATCTATTCTCTTTTATAAACTGAAAAGGATATTGTACACTTGTATGATTTGTGAACAAATTAGAAAGAAAATTGTTTTCACTTCAATATCTCCGTATGTATGTTAAAAAATCATTCCAAATACAGGTGGAATATCCTCAAAACGAAAGAAATAAATCGTTTTCCTAAACTTCAACTTAATACTATGACATTAATAGTCAACTGCGAAAAAATAAAAAATATTATTATAAAGTGAATAACGAAGATATACGTGGAAAATTCCCCATATATAGGAGGAAAGGAGTAAAAACTTCACGTTTTATGCTATATTTAAATTTTATTATTATTGGTTTATTTTCAAATACCAGTTATTTTCACTTGATATCATACATTTACGTTCGTATAATTTTTGTTAAACTCTTTACAAGGGCCTTGACCTATTTTTCTTAATAAAATAAAAAGGCTCGCTCTGATACCAATTGTTAGCCTAAATGGAGAGAAACATAGAGGGGGATAGGTTTATAAAAAACTTTGACACTTTTGGGGAAACCTCACTATAGTTGTTTTGTAAAACATCTACTAGAATGTAAAGACAATATATATATATATATATAATTAGTTACATCGATTCTAGCTATCGACATAAAGATCAAACCAAGGATGAAGTGATCTAGACGTTTGTTTCGGTTTCACATATCTTTTGCACAACATATATATATATACATATGTATATATATATATACACATATGTATATATATATATATATACACACATATGTATATATATACACACACAAATATGTATATATATATATATACATCATTCTATTATAATAAGCCAACCCAAGTAAAATGAGCCTGTCCAATTTAGCCATTTTTTTTCAAAAATACCCTATACATTTATATTAATTACAATAATACCATACTCACATAAAAATATAAAAAGTAAAAACTAATAAAACTATCTATCACTCTTTAAAAAACAAAAATTCTTTTAAATTTTAAACTATGTTTTTTTGTATTATCCACATATTTATATCATAACTATACATATTTTCTATATTCCGCGCCTCACACACAACGTGTGGGGAACGATTACTAGTATGCATATATATGTAATATGTATATAAACACAATAAGAACAATATGAAGACAAGTATATAGAAGAATTAAAAAGTAAATTGCATAAAGTAAATAACATAGGAGTTTATCCAGGTTCGCCATAAACGAGACTACGTCATGTCCTCAAGTCCCAACGGATCTTGAGATTCCTTTAACTCTTCCTTAAAGAGTAGCATACCCATTACAAATTTTCCTCCTTGAAGGGAAGAGATACCCTTTACAATTACTTCTTCTTGAGGGTAAAGCGATCCACACGCTAAACTCAAAGCCTTTAGCTAGGCGTACACAAAAGTATGACAAGAATTACAATACTCCCGACTCGTTGATTGAACCACAAAGTTTATGAGACAATCAAGAGCTTACAACCACTCAAACTCTCTAGAAAATATGTATATAAAGTGTATGGAGATCTTGGATCTATTATCGAAGGCTTGTCGAATGGATTTGTCCGTTTGAAGGATTGAAAATAAGAGAAGAATGAAATATGTAACTTTGGGCTTGTTTGCTCTGAAATGTTATGTTGAAATGTAAAGGGGTGACCTCTATTTATAGTATTTGAGGTGTAGTAGAAATTCCAAATTGCAATCATTCTAATCGGTTACTTTTTTATCTAACCGGTTGGTTTCTTAAGTTTTTGTCTAACGGCTAGTTGTTTTGAATTGCGAATATCTTGTAGATGCGAATTATCTTTTTAATAAAAGTGTTCTGATTGCCCTCCAATGTTCCTTCGCAATTTTTGAATATATTTTGATTGACTTACAAGTCTTCAAAAATCACTTCTAACCTTTTGTATATATATTGTATCCAACCGGTTACTTTACTCTAACCGGTGAAGTTCTTCTGGAATTTGAATTACTCCTCAATTCAATTTGATCCTTTTTAGTTTGTTCTTTTCCCTTGCATTTAAAACTTGTTTATCGTAATCTTATAATCTGAAATTACATAGTGTAAATGTAAGTATGTAGAAAATATTTCTCATTTTATTTTTTGGATTTATGGCCTATTACACGGTTTTTACCGATTTTTTTGTTTTCCGACATTTTATTTGTATTTGTAGGGTTTAGAGTTTAGGGTTTATTATTTAGCTTTTAGGGCTTAAGGTTTAGTGTTTAGGTAATTTTCTTGCATATGTAGGAAATATTCCTCATTTTCTTTCTTGGATTTATGGCCCAGTACACGCTTTTAACCGACTTTTTTGTTTTTTCCGATATTTTATTTGTATTTGTAGGGTTTAGGGTCTAGGTTTTAAGGTTTTGGGTTTAGGTAATTTTCTAGCATATGTAGGAAATATTCCTCATTTTCTTTCTTGGATTTATGGCCTTATACACGGTTTTTACCGATTTTTTTGTTTTCCGACATTTTATTTGTATTTGTAGGGTTTAGGTTTTAGGGTTTAAGGTTTAGGGTTTAGGTAATTTTCTAGCATATCTAGGAAATATTTCTCATTTTCTTTCTTGGATTTATGGCCTAGCACACGGTTTTTACCGACTTTTTTGTTTTCCAACATTTTATTTGTATTTGTAGGGTTTAGGGCTTAGGTTTTAGGTGTTAGGGTTTAAGGTTTAGGTTTTAGGTAATTTTCTAGCATATCTAGGAAATATTTCTCATTTTCTTTCTTGGATTTATGGCCTAGTACACGGTTTTTACCGACTTTTTTGTTTTCCAACATTTTATTTGTATTTGTAGGGTTTAGGGTTTAGGGTTTAGGTGTTAGGGTTTAAGGTTTAGGTTTTAGGTAATTTTCTAGCATATGTAGGAAATATTCCTCATTTTCTTTCTTGGAATTATGGCCTAATACACGATTTTTACTGACTTTTTTTTTCCGACATTTTATTTGTATTTGTAGGGTTTACGGTTTAGGGTTTAAGGTTTAGGTTTTAGAGTTTAATGTTTAGGGTTTATGTAATTTTCTAGCATATGTAGGAAATATTCCTCATTTTCTTTCTTGGATTTATGGCCCAGTACACGGTTTTTACCGACTTTTTTGTTTTCCGATATTTTATTTGTATTTGTAGGGTTTAGTGTTTAGGTTTCAGGGATATGTCTCTACCTCTCGCATATGGCGGTCTTCTTGCTCACTTTAGTCAGATACGAGTGATTCCATTCCCTTGTATTCCTACCTATCTTGTTCCCAAACAAAAGTAAACCAAACCCTCCTATAAAATCTAGATAGTCAGATTTACAAGGTAATAGTATTGGGGAGAACATGTAGAAGATGACATCGCCTCTTCCAAATCTTTCAAAAAAAAATATAATACTTGAAAATGCACTACTAGAAAACATGACAAATAAGGCGGTTTTTTTACCGCATTAAAAACAACTGCCTTAAATAATTAGCAATTAAGGGGATGGTGTAGAGGCGAAAAATAACCGCCTTTAAAAAAAACAATAAAGGCGGTTGAGATACTGCCTTTAAAGACCCTATAACCGCCTTTTTTGGCAAATTATGACATTTAAGAGTAAAACAAATTTTATAAAAATAATCTACTTTCTATTTTATTTAAATGATCATTTGTTATATTCTGAATTTTAAATACTCAAAATAAGAGCAGTTGTAATTATAATAATATATGTTCGAGAGTGTTTGAATGATATGCATGTTTTGCTCTTTTTATAATAATATTTTAAAACAAGCTTGTAATAATATTCTTAGCTATTCAACCGACTAAATAAATCGGATATATATATTAGTCACATTCTAGTACTGCAAAATTTATAAAATATATTTTTTTCATACATAAAAACTCAATTTTATGTTTATTTTTCTTGAAAACATGAAATAAAATTAGTCAAACGTACATGAGATCATTACTCATGACATACCAAATTTGTCAAATAAAAACAAAAATAAACGCTATACCTTACTTGTCGTCTTGAATACTTTAAATTCCGTACCCCGTGCACACCTAACAATTTGTTACGTGGATACTTAGGGAGATAACAATACTCAGCGTTCTAAGCGACAAAATTAAAACTCCCATTGGTGCATTTTATTTTATAAATTTTATTAATAATTTTTAGTAGGGTGGGCATGGGACGGATTGGTACGGATTGAGCTTAACCCTAACCCAACCCGTAAATTCAATTGTGGGGCGGATTAGAACGAGTTTGTAAAATTTAAATCTTAACCTAACCCAACTCAATCCGTTTTATTTAAAACTTCAACCCAACCCAACTCAACCCACAAAATAAATTACGGGTTCGGGCGGGTTGAGTTTGGATTTATTCTTAAAATTTTATTTTAGTCATTTATTTTTCACAGTTTGCCTAATTAACCTAAATTTTAAAATAAATTGAATTTTTCATAGAGAAATATAAATTAAAATCAATCAAAATACGTTTAAAACATTCGCAAACAAGTAATAAAACTAAAATATACCAAGAATGTAAGATCGGTATCTTAAAATACACACAATGTATATATAAATAAATATATATATATATATATATATAATTATATATATAATTATATATATATATAGGTTTAAACGGGTTGGGACGGATTAACCCGCGAGTTGAGAAACTCAACTCTAACCCAACCTGCGAAATATATAGCAGATTAGGGCGGGACGGATGGATTGTTTTTGGATACTCAACTCGACCCAATCTGCATGGGTTGAGTTTATGTATTTTTTACCCACGCCTAATTTTTAGATATATATAATGAAAAAATAATAATTTTTTTATCAGAGTAGACATGTAAAAAAATAGATACGCGGGAATTATAAAAGATTTCCCCCAATCAAATTGCATTCATCGCCAACTAAAACAAGTCATAATATACCATGTCTCTCTCTCTCTATGCAACAGTTACGTTTTCTCCACCTCCTTCTCGATTATCACTCTATCTACAATTATCTCTCTCTCCTCAATTTACAATTTATAATTCACAATTCAGGTATGTTTCTTCATCACTTTTTATATCTTCAGATTTATGCTTTTTGTTGAACTACATATCAATTGCAAGTTGTACATGAGATTAATTGATTTTTTTTTCGATTACAAAAAAATAAAAATTTATTTTCTCTAATTGAACTACCCTAAACTGTTATGGCTGATCAGTCATATTCTTTTTTATTTTCATTGGTTCCATTATGTTAGGGTTAAAATTTTATAATGATTTTCATGTATATGTGTTATGTTGTCACGCCCCAAAATCCATAGAACACGGATATCGAGGCATGACCTTTTTTAAAACAAAGAAAAAAGAACCTGTTGGTACGAAATTAAAATTTTTAAAGGAAAACACTGGCGAGCTAAAGGAACATTTAATCAATAAATAAAAGTGTTTGCCAAACGCGGTTACAAGACGAATGGTTTTAACAAAATTATATAAAAATGAACGCATGTAAATTGCCCGTAGGCTACAACCTCAAAAATGTCTAAGTAAAATGAAAGCAGCATAAAGAAGTCCCGAGCCCATGTGATACCATGCTAATGCTCTTAACCAACGCCTCAATCTAAGTTGTACCTGAAAGACAAAATTGTAACGGTGAGTCCCACGCACGTAACTAGACGGGACGGCACCACAAATACCGTCACTCCATCCCTTAAATGCAAGAGCTCACAAATTCTACAACTATGATAATCGACGTATGAAAAGAAATATAATAACATTCTATAACGAGATGAATTAAATAAATTAAATAACGACAACACAAATCTATAACAAACATGGACCTCTCATGCCACCTACCTCAGTCCGTAAGGTAGGTCATTCCCTATCCCCTCGGCCGTCTTCTGTCCCCGGAATTAGGAAGAGACAGAGACCATTGCTAACATAAAAGTAGATTTAAAGTGCGCACTTGGACCTCTCATGCCACTCGTCCCAGTCTGTAAGACGAGTCATTCCCTATCCCCACGGCCGTCTACTGTCCCCGGAATTAGGAAGAGACAGAGACCATAGCTAACATAAAATAAATATAGTGCACACTAGGACCTCTCATGCCACTCGCCCCAGTCCGTAAGACGAGTCATTCCCTATCCCCACTGCCGTCTTCTATCCCCGGAATTAGGAAGAGACAGAGACCATTGCTAATGTATCAATATTAAGGCCTCGACCAATAATATTATACTATTCATATAACACAATCTCATACATATCAATATTAAGGCCTCGGCCAATAATGTTATACTATTCAAATAACACAATCTCATACGTCACTTAACGTAATACAACATAATCCAAAAGCATAGGTGCTAGATTCACAACTAGCCAAACAAGTCTAATCAACATAAAAACTCATTCAGGAATTTTAACAAACACCCTGTATGCAGAAACTACAATGCATCTATATTCAACAATAAATTACCCAATTTATCAACAATTATAATAACACAATATCAATACATAAAGACATGCAAACTCATCCATATTCTCGTTAATCCGAAATTAACACGACTAAATCCTCAATTAACAAATAAGTGAATTAAACATATAATTAACTAAACTCAATTAACAAATAAGTGAATTAAACATATAACAACTAAACCCAATTAACAATTTATAAAACTAATTAAGATAAAAGGCAAAAACCCCCAATTTATACTAAACGTAAAACATAATCCTAACATACACCCTCGTCTAGTCGCTATGGATAACCCCCGTTACCTTAGCGTGTAGAGGAGATGATTCCGGTAATAATCCGCTAACGTGGTTTCTCTTCTTCTTCTTCTTCTTCTTCTCTCTTTGTCTGTTGCTGATTTTTAGGTTTAAAGAATTGAAAAGTGGGCTGATTTTTAGGTTTAGAAAAACTGTTTTTAGATAGTTTGTGGAAGCGAACTATTTGGTCCCCAAAGTTCTAAAAGCTAACTCTTAATCCAAAAATATTGTTTTACTACTCAAAAATAACAAATCTTTAGAAACAAAACTATTGGGTCCTTTTTATTTATAAAATTAGTAACAGGTTTTTAAAATAATGTTTTTCGGAAGAGTTTCGGTTTTTGGCTAAAAATTAGTCGAGTGACCGGTTTTTGGTAAAATTTGTATAAAACGTTTTTGGATAAATTAAATCATAAATAAAATCATTTATAAAAATACGTGATGTTACAACTAACCCTCCTTAAAAGAATTTCGTCCCGAAATTCCATTTCCTCTCTAGAGAATTACTCCCATAAATGATCAACTTTTATAAATAAGGCCGTAAGAATTTAAACGTACAATTCGTGTATTAATTCAAGAAATAAAATACGCAGGGTTCACAACCCGTAACAACTCCACAATTCATAACTCAAGTACATGAACAACATGTAAGAATCTCAAATAAGGTAAACAATTATATATAATATTAAACAGGATAAAAGACAACTACTCAACAACTCCAAAACGTCCCCAAGACTCAAAGTACGGGTCTTTCTAGCAAACTAAACTCTAATAAAATAAACTCTCAACCCAGACCCGGGGGTGTCACACGGCTGAATAACACGTGTGGCGGCACGTGCTAAACAAAGCCTAAATGAAATAATTATTAAACACTCGCTAAATAACTCATTAAATTAACTCAAATTTCTAGCAAAAGTTTCATTAAATAGAATCTCGAAAATTACGTTCATTACAAGAAGTTAATCTCTTACAACTAAAATAAAAATGTAATCGCAGCGGAATTTAACACATAATCTTAAAGGTCTGTCTGGTCCTCAAACTGACTCGATATCAACCCTACTTAACTGAAGCCTCACAATATATTATACGGGTCGAAAATAAGATTTTTCCCTTTCAGTTTCTTGGAACATAATAACTTGTTTAATAAAAATTCCCAATGCATAAGTATTTAGAAATTACTTGAATATAAAAGATAAATAAAGTTTTCACTTTTCTTTCATCAAAATTAAATCCATCACAATAGTAATAACCAAATCTTTTTCTTTCTTTTTATGATAAAAGCAAAATGATAACATGTATATCTTAGAGTACCAAGCCCGATTGACTTCTTCAATCTCTTTACCGTCGATCTTTTTCTAAGGTGTATAAATCATACGTGCACTACGTAATTAAGGTCACCACAGCATGACGGCTGGGTCTATTCCTTAAAAACGTTCCGTTTAACAAAACTATGTACAATTGCTAAGTTAACCGTTGAGAACTAAACTCTTTCGTTTAGTTGCCAATGCCACCCCACTTTCCTCTTCCCCTTATTCGGGATTCTCCGTTGTACTTATTCTCATGGTCCCAAATACAAATCATAAGCAAATCATAAAATAATAAATTTAGAAACCTTATACAGATACATTGTATATAACCTTTATCTTTATAAGATACAAACTAGTTCTCTTTATACAGATCCACCGTATATAAATCACTTCTTCTTTTTCATTCTTTTCTTTCTTTTATTGTCTTTGTTTTAGTAACAATATAAAAACAATGTTTCCATATATAAATAGTACTTGAAAAGATAATACCCATGAGCCTGTAAAATATTATCAAAAGTTGCAATGGAATATTTATAATAGCAAGACAAAACCCACTCACCTAATATTAATCCGAAAGAACAGAAACATTTCTACAACGAATAATCTAGTGCTTAGCTTTCCACTAAACCTTTTCCATTGCTCAACATAGGACTTTAATTCTCTCATTTTTGTATACTATCGTTACATACAGTTACATACAGATAATTTTAATACAGTAAAGGAGTTAGAATCTAATTAGGGAAATGCTACCTAGCTTTCTTTCTTTATTTGCACTTGTGTATATATTTATATTAACAAGGAAGAATTCATTATAGGGACGTGTATATGGCATGACAATTGGCTTAGCATTTATACTATAATTCTATACCAATTTATTACTTCCGTTTCAATTTCTCATGCAAGGTTACCTCCTTAATAAATTACTAGCAACAGAAACTCTTTGAATACATGTAACATTATTTCTCCTTAAATATTCCACGCATAGTAGTTATAGGAATAAATACAAACATCTCGTTATAGAAACCTCAAGATAATATTTACTATTCTTAATTGACATTTACTCTTCAGACAAGGCATCGATTTTATATATGAATACAATCAAATCATGTCATTAATCATCTTAGTGAGGCATTGAAAGACTTATTACTTACACCATTATTCCTAATCATACGTTTATACAATTCAATATTTCTAACCGAAGTAAATTTACTAGGCCCAATTCTTACCAGCTAATCCCTAAAAGTACTAACACGTATCAATCCATGGTAAATCATTTTACCAATTAAACACCTCTAAATCCTTTAAAACTCTATAGCTTTGATAACATGTAACTGTAAGGTCCTTAAATCACTTAAACAACTAAACATTAGTATTCTTACTTATGAAAACAAAATAGTCACATGAGTAATTATTTAGAAGAATAAATATTCAAAATAAAAAATTTAAATTAAAATACGGGATTTTACACTCTCCACCACTTAAAGAAGTTTCGTCCCGAAACTTTATTTCTTTAATAACTTGAAAAAAAAAGGATAATGTTTCCGAATAATATTATATATGCTTTCTTAGACGTGATTAAATCAGCTCACATAATTTCTTTAACCAACCGGTCTCCAAAACAGTTACTTGTGTGTGCATGTAGCATAAACTATATAAAAGAAGTATAATAAAAGGTATCTTGGAAACTCATTTGAGATTAAAATTACTAATAATCATGTCATCATTAACCTTGTGAAACTTGAAAACTTATGATGAAAAATAAAATAAAAATAATACTAACGTAAATTCCTAAGGTCAAACTTTTACCACTTCCGATCGTTTATGATCTCATTAATTACCAAATTCTATAACTCCCATCATTCATAATTCCAAAACTCTATAACTCCTGTCTACATAATTCTTAGTCCAAATTCTGATTTTAGTCATCATCAATGCTAATAACAAAGTGTACACCATGAAAGCAAAACACATGAGGTAAGCTAATCTTTTAATTGGTAAAAATAATAATAATAATAAATTTGTTCCTACCATGTTTTTCCTTGAACCGATAATTAACCTCTAGGATGGTTCAAATTCAAACAACTATTATTAATATTTATACCGTAAGATAACCAAACCTATTCCAAAACTTGTTTCCATATCGTTTTCCGAAACATTTATTACTTATACATCTATATCTATTTCATGTGCTTCCGCTGCACGCTCTGATAAAATAATAATAATAATGGTGCTAACCGGCCTAACATTGCATTTTGTTTCTAATTTATCAAACAATCCAGTTTTAGCATCTAGACCACCACCCAAAAATAATATCAATCTCCCTTTATACCATGTTCTCTTAAACAAAACAATCTTTAATTAATAAGAAGCGCAAAACCTAATAATTTATATTTAGTCCCAAAATACCACTTCAAATTTACATGTAATACATGCTCTCAATCAAAGTGCAAGACCTGTTGAAACTTTGCAACTAATCCGACCAAAGAGATTTACTCGAAATAACTAGGACAACTATAATGCTAGTTCACTTATTATTTGAACATTTTAAACACAAATTAAATCTCAAGTTTGGATTCTAATTATAGCTTAAACATCTTTTACAGTGGTCAAACGAATTGAAAATAACCTCACGTATCATTTCATTGAAACTCTAAGCAAAAGTCGGCACCGAAAGGTAATCCATGGACAACATTAAATTACAAAAATTAGAAGGAAACTACCATAATCGAGGTTCTCTTATAGCTGTCGAAAACTTCAACTAAAAAAAAAATCCATAAAATAAGTAAATATATCCTATCATTCCCTTTTGTTTGTTAGTTACAATCGGCCGCAATAGGTAGCTACCTTTTTATTTATATATACCCAACCAGTGACTTCATTAACGTACAAACCATTAATAGAGATAATAAGAAAATGTTTTAAAAATTCTGTCTCACCTATAATAGTTTACAAACTCAAACATTTTAACTTGTACAGGGGCATGCTACCCCAGATATATTTCTTAAGTTTTCAATAGTTAATCTTATAAAAATAAAATCTATTAAAATTCCCTTATATCGACCTTGAATTTAGTACATATGAAATTAGCTGTATGTAATTCCTCTTAAATATGGAAACCAAACCAACTCAACTAAATTAAGTCTTACTTTATAGTATAGTCTTACATTATACAATATCAAATGAGATTCTTCATGTAGGGACAATTAACTTAAAACCTAAAATATCTAAGTCCCCGGTTATCATTCTATCGAGTGAAGGAATATAGTTGCTAAATGTGAAACATATATATAAAACACTAGCTTACAATCTAACCAAGAAAAAATTTATATTCAATGACTAAAAGAGTAGAATCATGTTATAAGGAAGAAATAAGTGCACAAACGACTTATAAAACTAATGAATTTAGGACACGACCTCACAACACGTAATTATTCATGTTTTCCAACTAATAAAATCTAACCAAATATTTTTTTTTTCTCATTCTAATACATGTATTTATATATATATATATATAGTTTTTATAACATATTATAATGATTTGCAAAGACATCAAATTCCGCTAATCATACAATACAACATTCCGCACATTACGTGATAATCAACAAAACATGTAAATCATGATAAAAGCTCGTTTTTCATGCTAATAATTTATCAAGATTTCTAAGGTTCAAATTAAAGAGTACTGAAATACAAAGCCAACGCTTCAAGCAGAATCAAATTCGGAGTAAAAACGAATGAGTTACGAGCGTTTGAAGTTTAGCGAGAAAACCGCAAAAATTACCAGAATTCGACCGGTCGTTTTGGGAAACGCCCGATCGTTTTTCGGTCCAGTAGGGTCTGAAAAAATTCTGAAGGATTTCGACCGATCATTTTGGGAAACGACCGATCGTTTTTTGTTCCAGTAGCGTTTGCAAAATTCGACCGGTCGTTTTTACAGACGACCGATCGTTAAACAGCAGAAAATAAAGATTCAAAAACGCAAAATTTCTCAACACGTGTAATATCCTACATGGCATATATCACACAAATAACCCATTTAAGTCCACAAACTTATTACAATCAACATCCATTCGCATAAAATGTACATTAACACGCATGTTAATCATCAACTTCACAATTCTCGCACTTTAATACATCGTTACTACTTGACATACAACTTACACCTCATACACACTATAACAATTTACACACGCATACAATCAACACAAAAATGCGAGGGATAACCCATCACGATACGTTATCCTAAAGCACCCGAGCGTCCTCGCATACTCTAGAGTTCCACATCGCTAAGGTATTCCTTCACACATACCGACAAGAGGTCTACCCACTAGTTTGGCGAGCCAGGATCAACGAGCGTCCTCATTGTCCCCAACTTGCCTCACATGTGAACTTTCCTAACATCAACTACTACTAAATTCTAGCTACATGTCTTAAGCTAAATGCAACCCCCGTTTTTAGAAAAAGTTTGTGTTTTTGGAAAAAGTTTTGTAAAAATGATACGATGGATCTTGGTCCAATGGTTACCCATCTTCCCGTCGTCCCAAAGTATACAAGAACCTAGTTAGCTCTGATACCAACTTGTCACGCCCCAAAATCCATAGAACACGGATATCGAGGCATGACCTTTTTTAAAACAAAGAAAAAAGAACCTGTTGGTACGAAATTAAAAATTTTAAAGGAAAACACTGGCGAGCTAAAGGAACATTTAATCAATAAATAAAAGTGTTTGCCAAACGCGGTTACAAGATGAATGGTTTTAACAAAATTATATAAAAATGAACGCATGTAAATTGCCCGTAGGATACAACCTCAAAAATGTCTAAGTAAAATGAAAGCAGCATAAAGAAGTCCCGAGCCCATGTGATACCATGCTAATGCTCTTAACCAACGCCTCAATCTAAGTTGTACCTGAAAGACAAAATTGTAACGGTGAGTCCCACGCACGTAACTAGACGGGACGGCACCACAAATACCGTCACTCCATCCCTTAAATGCAAGAGCTCACAAATTCTACAACTATGATAATCGACGTATGAAAAGAAATATAATAACATTCTATAACGAGATGAATTAAATAAATTAAATAACGACAACACAAATCTATAACAAACATGGACCTCTCATGCCACCTACCTCAGTCCGTAAGGTAGGTCATTCCCTATCCCCTCGGCCGTCTTCTGTCCCCGGAATTAGGAAGAGACAGAGACCATTGCTAACATAAAAGTAGATTTAAAGTGCGCACTTGGACCTCTCATGCCACTCGTCCCAGTCTGTAAGACGAGTCATTCCCTATCCCCACGGCCGTCTACTGTCCCCGGAATTAGGAAGAGACAGAGACCATAGCTAACATAAAATAAATATAGTGCACACTAGGACCTCTCATGCCACTCGCCCCAGTCCGTAAGACGGGTCATTCCCTATCCCCACTGCCGTCTTCTGTCCCCGGAATTAGGAAGAGACAGAGACCATTGCTAATGTATCAATATTAAGGCCTCGACCAATAATATTATACTATTCATATAACACAATCTCATACATATCAATATTAAGGCCTCGGCCAATAATGTTATACTATTCAAATAACACAATCTCATACGTCACTTAACGTAATACAACATAATCCAAAAGCATAGGTGCTAGATTCACAACTAGCCAAACAAGTCTAATCAACATAAAAACTCATTCAGGCATTTTAACAAACACCCTGTATGCAGAAACTACAATGCATCTATATTCAACAATAAATTATCCAATTTATCAACAATTATAATAACACAATATCAATACATAAAGACATGCAAACTCATCCATATTCTCGTTAATCCGAAATTAACACGACTAAATCCTCAATTAACAAATAAGTGAATTAAACATATAATCAACTAAACTCAATTAACAAATAAGTGAATTAAACATATAACAACTAAACCCAATTAACAATTTATAAAACTAATTAAGATAAAAGGCAAAAACCCCCAATTTATACTAAACGTAAAACATAATCCTAACATACACCCTCGTCTAGTCGCTATGGATAACCCCCGTTACCTTAGCGTGTAGAGGAGATGATTCCGGTAATAATCCGCTAACGTGGTTTCTCTTCTTCTTCTTCTTCTTCTTCTTCTCTCTTTGTCTGTTGCTGATTTTTAGGTTTAAAGAATTGAAAAGTGGGCTGATTTTTAGGTTTAGAAAAACTGTTTTTAGATAGTTTGTGGAAGCGAACTATTTGGTCCCCAAAGTTCTAAAAGCTAACTCTTAATCCAAAAATATTGTTTTACTACTCAAAAATAACAAATCTTTAGAAACAAAACTATTGGGTCCTTTTTATTTATAAAATTAGTAACAGGTTTTTAAAATAATGTTTTTCGGAAGAGTTTCGGTTTTTGGCTAAAAATTAGTCGAGTGACCGGTTTTTGGTAAAATTTGTATAAAACATTTTTGGATAAATTAAATCATAAATAAAATCATTTATAAAAATACGGGATGTTACATATGTTCACACCATTGTTGTTGTGTATTTGTCTAATCTTGGTTTATATGG
The DNA here is from genome assembly GCA_963920805.1 of Primula vulgaris. NCBI lineage: Eukaryota > Viridiplantae > Streptophyta > Magnoliopsida > Ericales > Primulaceae > Primula > Primula vulgaris. The sequence goes on along the minus strand of OY987214.1, from coordinate 21,670,871 downwards.
GTTTAGTAGCTTAGTTTTGTGTCAAGTGATTCATGGTTAGGAAACGAGATTTTGATGATATCTACAAGTTTGTTTACATGTTATATTATTACAAGACTTTAAACTCTAATATACTTGTGTAGTCATATTATTTTCTACTGAAAGTATTTTTTGAGCGAATGACAGTGTTCTTTCTACTCCTTTTTTAAAGTATCTTTTATTTCCCTACTTGAATTTACCTTTCTTATACTGCTTGTTTATGCGAAACCCCTTGTCGACGGAAAAACTTTAGTATTGCCATATTTTTGTAAACCGAATGATGAGCTCAAATTAGGTGTCCAAGATTTATAAACATCATGAAAAATTGTTTATGATTAACAATGATTTGTTATTTTAGTACATATTTTGTTGTCTTCTGTTTTTGTGATTTTTTGGTTCAATTTTAGAAAAATAAACTGACATGCCTACCCTTTTTTAACAAGTTTGATTATATATGTATATACTTTGAGGATTAATGATATTTATTGTTTGTTTTACATTCAGGTAAATTTAGTATGGTAGAATTAAAATGGATAAAAGTTGGATTAACATAAAGGATAGGCTAAATCCTGCATATATTAAAGGTGTAACAGAATTTATCGAGTTTGCATATACTAATAAGAATAAAGAATCAAAGATATATTGTCCCTGCGGCGGGTGCAAAAATCTTAGACTAGAAGCAAAAGATGTTGTGGCGGCACATCTTTTTGAAAATGGATTTTTTAAACAGTATATGACTTGGACAAGTCATGGGGAGTCTTCTTCTATTTTGGCTACTACTGAAGATACTACTTCTGTAGATGATATGGTAGGCTTGGTTCATAATGTATTCGGAACACATGGGTTAGATCAAAGTTCTTCTACCTCAAATGAAATACAAGAAACTACGAATTACGGACCTGATATAGACACTGAGAATTTTGTAAAACTTTTAGAAGATGCAAAGCGGGAATTGTATCCAGGTTGTGGTTCATTTACCACATTGTCATTTGTAGTTAAACTTATGCAAATAAAAGTATTAAATGGACGGAGTGACAAATCATTTGACATGTTGGTTGAGTTGTTGAAAAAAGCATTCCCCGAAGGTGAAACCTTGTCCAAGTCATATTATGATGCGAAAAAATTCAATGAAGCATTGGGTTTTAGCTACAAAAAGATTGATGCATGTCCACAGGATTGTATGTTGTACTGGAAAGATAAATAAGGACTTGATAAATGTGAAATCTGCCAGAAGTCTAGGTTTAAAGAACGGAAACGCAATTCAGAAGATGAGCCCATAATTTTAACAAATGTCCCTGCGAAACAAGTTAGGTATTTTCCTTTAAAACCACGTTCGCAAAAAATTTTCATGTCGTCGAAAACAGCTTCACTTATGAGGTGGCATGGAGAAGAATGAACCAAAGAATTCGTTAGCAATTGTCAAAATATTCGGCTTGGCTTAGCAACTGAGGGTTTCAGTCCCTTCAAGTCCTTAAATAATCCTCACAGTACATGGCCTATTGTTCTAATGCCTTATAACCTGCCACCTTGGTTATGCATGAAACAACCATTTTTCATATTGACTTTACTTATCGATGGTCCTCGTTCTCCTGGAAATGATCTTGATGTGTATTTGCAACCTCTAATTGAAGACTTGGAGTATTTATGGAGTAGTGGGTTGCTTACTTATGATGCAGCTAGCAATCAAATGTTTCGAATGCATGCAGTCTTGATGTGGACAATAAGTGACTTTCCTGCATATGCGAATTTATCTGAGTGGAGCACGAAAGGAGTTTTGGCTTGTCCTTCTTGTAACAAGGATACATGTTCTCGATGGTTAAAACATGGAAGGAAGTTTTGCTATATGGGTCATCGAAGGTTCATAGATCAAGGTCATGATTTTCGAAACGATACACAAGGCTTTGATGGAACTACAGAAGTACGGTGCGCTCCACCTCAATTGTCAGGCTTAGAAGTCTTTCAACAGGTGGAGTTTATTAAGAACAAATTTGGAAAGAGTGAGCAGAAAAAAATTGACAAAGGTAAAAGGAAAAGAGGAAACGGTTATGAAGAGGATGATGCTAACACGAGACCACAACTTAGTTGGAAAAAGAAAAGCATATTTTTCGAGTTGCCATATTGGCAATATAATTTAATTCGTCACAATCTCGATGTGATGCATATTGAAAAAAATGTGTGTGAAAATGTTATAGGCACACTCTTAAACATTAAAGGGAAGTCTAAGGATAATTTGAAAGCTCGAAATGATCTTCAACACATGGGTCTTTGAAAAAATATTCATCCTCAACAACAAAACAATGGAAAAGTTATCTTGCCTCCTGCTTTGTACACAATGAACAAAGAGAAAATGAGTTTATTTCTGAATCTTCTTAAGAGTGTCAAGTAACATCCCGGATTTTTATAAATGGTTTTATTTATGATTTAATCTATCCAAAAACGTTTTATACTAATTTTTAGCCAAAAACCGAAACTCTTCCGAAAAACTTTATTTTTAAAGCCCGTTACTAATTTTATAAATAAAAAGGACCCAATAAATTTGTTTCTAAATATTTGTTATTTTTGAGTAGTAAAATAATAGTTTTGATCATGAGTTAACTTTTAGAACTTTGGGGATCAAATAGTTCGCTTTCCCAAACTCTCTCAAAACAGTTTCACGTATAAAATTTGGGGGTTTTCTTTTGTCTCAATTATATTCTATTAAATTGTTAATTGAGTTTTATGTGTTGCTCTTTTAATTCACTTGCTTGGCTTATGTGATTTTGTTGGGAATTGTGATAATTGAATGGTATAATATTACTGGGCGAGGCCTTGTGATTTATTTATTGGTAATGGTCTATGTCTCTCCCTATACCGTGGGCATAAGACGAGCCGAGGGGTATAGGGAATGACTCGTCTTACGGACTGGGGTGAGTGGCGTGAAGAGGTCCATGTGCGCACTTTAAATATTTATATGTTGGAAATGGTCTATGTCTCTCCCTATACCGGGGGCATAAAACGAGGCGAGTGGTATAGGGAATGACCTATCTTACGGACTGGGGTAGGTGGCGTGAGAGGTCCATGTGTGTAATAGATATATTTATATGTTGGCAAGGGTCTATGTCTCTCCCTATACCGGGGACATAAGACGATGCGAGGGGTATAGGGAATGACCTACCTTACGGACTGTAGTAGGTGGTGTGAGAGGTCAATGTATATTATAGATGTGTGTTGAAATTACTTAATTTATTTCGTCGTATGATGCTATTACATTTCTTTTGATACGTTGTTATTGTAGTTGTCGTTTGTGAGTTCTTGCATTTATTGGATGGAGTGACGGTATCCTTGTGGTGCCGCCCCGTTTATGTATGTACGTGGGACTCACCGTTACAGTTTTGTCTTTCAGGTACAACTTAGGCTGAGGCATTTGGATAGTAGCATTAGCGATGTATCGCATGGGTTCGGGACTTCTTTTAGTTGCTTTCTTTTTAGTTAGTCTATTTTGAGGTTGTAGCCTACGGGCAAATTACATTCGTTTGGTACCTTTTTCTTTTATAAATCTGTTAAAACCATATTGTCTTATAGCCGCGTTTGGCAAACATTTTTAGTTCATTCGTTTAATTGTTCCTTTAGCTCGCAAATTGTTTTCCTTTAAAAGTTAAATTTTGTACCAACAGGTTCTTTTTCTTTTTGTTCAAAAGGTCACGCATTGATGTTTGTTTTTCGGATTTCGGGGCGTGACAAGGAACCCGATGGTTATTCTTCTAATATATCTCGTCATGTGAATTTGCAAGATAGAACCATTTCGCGGCTTAAAATCCATGATTTTCATAATTTAATGGAACATTTGTTGCCGCTTGCTGTGAGAAATGTGCTGCCTAAAAGTGTGTTTTGTCCTTTGATTGAACTGAGCAATTTTTTTAGAAAACTTTGCTTAAAAGTACTTGATGTAGAAGAGATACAACAACTTGAAAAAGAAATTGCGTTGAAACTTTGCCGACTTGAGACGATTTTTCCACCTGCTTTTTTTGATGTAATGGAGCACAATTCATTTGGCATATGAAGCACGAATTGCAGGACCGGTCCACTATCGATGGATGTATCCAATTGAGAGGTATACATAAATTGTGACGATTAAATTTAACTATGAATAGTTTCAAATTTTGTATCTTTTGAATCTTTTTCTTTTTCTATAGGTTCTTGCTTACATTAAAAAATTATGTACGTAATCGGAGGCATCCGGAAGGTTCCATTGCCGAGGGATATCTAGCAGAAGAATGTTTGACATTTTGTAGTAGGTATTTGCATGATGTGGAGACCAAATTAAATAGGCCACCCAGAAACTATGAGGGTAAGCAAGGAGGTGTTCTTACAAGAAAAGGAAAATTGTTCTCTCTCGATAATATTGCGTGGGAGTAGGCACACAGATATATCCTCTCAAATTCTGATGAAGTCTCCCCATTTTTGGAGTAAGAAATTTGCATACTAAAAATGAATTTGCACTTTATAGTACTTATCATGTTCGTTGATAAAGTTATTTTAATGCACAGGAAGCACATTCAAGTACTTCGACTCGAAAACCCTCGTGGAAGTAAACGTGACACTTTAAAAAGCACAATAAGAATTTTCCAACTTGGTTCAAAGATCATGTAAGTTTTAAACATTTTCAATATTTCTACTTTACTAGTTACCTCTTATATATCTGATAAATCATATTATCTTAGGTCCAACATTTGCAGCAAATGCCAAATGCTTGCTTGTCTGGTGAAATTAAAGTATTAGCTGCACGACCTGACAATTGGGCAAGACGATACACAACCTATACTATCAATGGACTTAAGTTTCAGACCAAGAAACGAGAAGAAAGATTGACTACGCAAAACATTGGTGTACTGCTAACGGCAAAAACCAACAGTTTTGCAATTTCGCGTGATAAAAGTCCTGTTGTCGGTGATGCTGATTTTTATGGGATTTTAATAGATATCATTGAGCTGCGATATACAAATGATTTCAAATTTATGCTATTTAGGTGTGATTGGGCTGATAACAATGCTGGTGCTAAAAAAGATGAATTTGGTTGCACACTAGTGAATTTTAAACATCTTTTATATAAGCAAAATCGCCCATCAGATGAACCTTTTATTCTTGCATCACAAGCAAAACAAGTTTGGTATATACAAGATCCAATTGAGAAAGATTGGGAATTAGTTATGAAGGTGTTTCCAAGAGACGTGTATGATTTGTTAGAGAATGAAGAAGATATTACATCAAGCCACCAAGTTGAAGCTGATCTTCAACAACGAGGTGTTCCGACATCAACCGAGGATGATGAAGTGTGTATATAAGAGGAGGAAGATGGAATCTCAGTTGATACAGATGTAAATGAAGAGGATGAAACGGGCCACGATGATATAGACAGTGACGATGAAGATTACTTCTCCGAAGATTATCTTTATAGTGAAGATGAGGATTTAATCGATAATGCTATTGATAATGAGGAAATTGATAATATCAGTAGTGATGATGATAGCATGGACGAGGATAATGAGTGATTTGAAGTTGATTAGTGTTTTTTCTTTTGTAGCAGCAATGCTAACTTTGAATAGTTTAGTTTAGTTTAATTGGTAAAACCATAACTTTGGTCGATTGCGTTAGGTTTTCAACAATGATATAATATGGACTATATAATAAACGCTGAACACTTCTTGATCTTTATTACTATTCGGTAATCGCCCTTGTTCGGATTACAATTTCCTTCTAACAATCATGCTCGACTTAACTATTTGATCTCTCATCTTGGTCTTTCTCCTTCTTCTTCGGTACTCGGCTCTTTCTCTGCTCGGTTTGTTTCTTGATGTGATAAGGTTTGACTAGTTTCTCTCTTTTCTCTACTTCTCTCTATATTTTTTTGGATAGATTTTCTGGTCCGTTTCTAGGAGGGGTAGTTGGCTATTTATAGGCAACTATGCCTTTTAGGATGTTGACAAATGTCTCCATCTCAGGGGGGTTTTCAGATATGGGTCACTAGTTAAGTGGGCTTGGGCTTTTAGTAGTATCCACCTTTATTCTCTATGAAAGGCATGTGAGGACCCATTTAAGCATTGGATACCCATCTATGAAGTGTGGGTTGATTATTACCCGAATAGAATATTCGGGTCTAATTTTTATGTTCTATCAAGTGCTTCCTGACTTTCTCGGTGTGGTCTCCACGTCGAGGGAGTCATGATCGGTCTGTCGAGGATATTGCTTCGGTCTTGCTGTTCCCAAGGTTACATCGAGAAATGCGATAGATTTATGACTGTTCCCTGGGGCCCATTTGAGGTCATTAAGAAGTCCTATCTTGGTATCTTTTTTCGAGAGAAACCCTTGATCTTCCCACATTTATCTACTATAAAAGTGCCCCATCCCCCATTATCCCATTTATTATTACTTCGACTGTGACACAATGGCTTCTCCCAATGGTTCGACAGGAGACAACTCTTTAGATTATGTTGCTTACTTGGAGAATGAGGTCAAGAAGGTTCGCACCATGAAAAAGAAATTGGCGGACGTGACAAAAAGGTTGTCTGATATGGATGCGGCGCACCACATGACCATGACTGATAGGGATTGGGCCTTCGAGCGTATAAAGAGGCTCGAGGCTTCTCTGGCTAAGCAAAAGGCAGCAAAAAGGGCCTATAAGCTTGCCTTCAAGGAGTTGCATGCTCGGTCTGAACCGAGTTCGGATGACGTTGAAGAAGGCACTTCCTCGGAATAATTAGTCTTTTGTGATTTCTTTGTATTGGGTGTCATCACCAAGTTGTAATCGAATCATGGAAAAATATTAATAAACATCTTTTATTTTCATTCTTGTCTGTTTATTCCCTTGATACCTTATTGAACGACTTAATTGGATTTGAACTGCTGTAGTTAACCATAAATGCTCTTGGGAAGTTTAAGAGGTTGTCTTTCTTCGAGATGACCTTTGATCTACCCCTTGTTTCTTCCTATAAAAGGGAACTGTCCCTATATTCTTTGTGCAACTCATTCTTATTTAGCGAACAAATGGCTTCTCCTTGTGAAAATAGTGGTGACAACCTTCCTGAATATGTTGCCCATCTCGAGGAGGAGGTTAGGAAGGCTCGTATCCTCGAAAGGAGGGTCGCCTCTTTAACCATGGAGTCTCGCCGAGCTGCTGAGATGGACGAGCGCTTGGAGGCCATGGAGAGTGAATATCAGAGGTCTCTGATCGACAATATTTGGGCTCGTGCTCGGATCAAAGAGCTTGAGGCTTCTAGAGATAGGCATATTGCTTCCAAGAGGGCTTACAAACTGGTCCTTAAGGAAGTGTATGCTCGGTCTAAGAGGAAGCCGAATGACGAAGCAGGCCCTTCTACGAAATGATTTTATTAGTTTTATTGTATTTCCTTTATGTTGACTGCGTCTTCTGTAATGAAGTATCAATCAATCAATAAAGACTTCTTTTTCTTGTTTATATCTGAATTACTTTCCCAATGCAATTTATTTTGACTGCGCATGCTTGTGGCTTCTTTAATGACTTTTGTTGGGCCTCGTGTTTGACCTTATCCACTGGATCTTCTTAATCTTTGTATCTAGGGACCACTGGGATTTCTTGAGCCCTGTGCACAAATCTTATCCTTTATATCTTAATATTGTTGCAATTTTTCTAGATTGACACGTGCAGAGGCTTTTCGAATTTCACCCTCTTTAAATACTGGCGTGAATCCAAGCGTTTCTTCTTAATAGACGCATCTTTTAATAACGAATGGTTGCAACTCCCCACTTTTAATTTCTGAACATGCGCCTCTTTTTAATTACCCATGTTTTCCAGAGTCTTTTGACGAACGGTTGCACTTCCCCACACTAAACCTTCCTTAATTTTTCTATAAATACCTTCTTAAGATATGGATTTCTTCACAATCTCACCCTTATCTCTCTTTATCATATACAGAATTTTATCTTTTAACCTCCTAAAAATGGAAGGTTCTTCAACCAAATCTGCATTGGTTTTGCAAGTGGAGGCTTTTGAAGCCTCCTATGGCACTGCTCTAAAGCTGTTGAAGGATGCCGAAGAGGAGCTAAAGGTGATGCGTTATCACCATACGGAGATGGTTTGAGAATTAACTTGGCTAAGGTCCGAGCTGGATTATTGCCGACGTGCTCGTCAGGCTCTAGTCGAAGAGAATGAGGTGTTGAGGGGGAATCCGACGCTTCGAGACAGGAATGTCTCTGCCGGGCCCTCTCATCGATACCGATCGACCTCCCCCTAACCTCTCCATTTTCCTTTTTTTATTTTTATTTTCTTCAATTTTCTTCATTTCTTCTTCTTTCTATACTCTTTCAGTCTCTCTTCTTCGTTTTCTTGCAGTCTTCTTCTTTCTTTCCTCCATTTTCTTTTCACTATCTTTTCCTTTTTCTCTTTCTTCATCTTCTTTCTCACCACTACGATGTGACAATCAACCCTGTGATCCTTAGGGTTTTTTGTTACTTCTAGGGTTTTTGTCATTTTTCTTCTTTCTTTTATGTTTTGTTCCTTTTACTTTTTTCCTTTTCTCTTTCTTCATCCTCGGTCTCACAACATTTTCTTCTTCGTTTTCTTGCACTCTTCTTCTTTTCCTCCATTTTCTTTTCACCATCTTTTCTTCTTTATGTTCCTCTTCTATATATATATTTTTTTATGCTTCTTTCCTTCGTGTCTCCTGTTCGCTCCCCATGTTAGCTGGATTTGCTAATATAGTCGATCTTCTTTGGCTATGTTGTCTCCTGATATAATAGATCTCCATGTAATAGATTCTCTTTTGATGTTATCCTCAGATGTAATAGACCTCAATGTAATAGATTTTCTTTCGATGTAGTCCCCTGATGTAATGAACAGTGATTTATCCCATCTTTATTAATGAAAATTATCTTTGCCCCTGTATATTGCACTCCTTTTTATGTAGCACTTGTGGTTTGCTGTTTTTTCTGGAATCTGGATCTTTAAATATCTTGTCTTTATTTCTTGACGTATTGTAATATCAGATGACTGTAGACATGTCGCCAGCACTGTCGAACATAGGTGCCTGCTCCCAAGCACTTGTCAGATAATACGCATGTTCCCAAGCACTTGTCAGATAATATCATACTATCTTTGCTCTATAAGTACTCCTCTTATTTTCTTTAGTAGTTATCATCTTTCATCAACTCTTATTGTTTGCTTTTCCCTCATCCCCTATTTTCTCCTGTACTATAACAATTTCCTAAAAATGTCTTAACCTGTGGTGAGATATCATGCTCAGATGAAGGGCTTGGATACTGAGGTATCTCGGGTCCGTCGTCGAATGGCAAGGCTTGAGAAGGAATATGGCGTTTTGGCTTTGAGTTTGTTCGGATCTTATCCCGAAGAGACAATGAAGTGGATCGAGATTTCGGCCTTGAGTCGTTAGCTCGATCATTTATTGTTGCAGAGAAATCATCTGGACAACTCCTGGTATGATGCCGAGGAGATTTGAGACCATGCTCAAGATGAGTTTGATAACTCCCCTCAAGGCCTAGCTAGCATGATGGTTAGGAATGCTCGGCTCGAGGAATGCATCATGGTTCTTACTAGGGAGAACTCCGATCTCTCCACGGAGAATGGAAATTTGGTTGCCATGAATGATTCCTACCAAGCTCGGTTGAACTGCTCTGCTCGTTTTGCTTTTTCTCGGTCTGGCAGTTCGGTTTTTCCACCCATTGATCCTTAGTTAGATTGGGCTGGTTTTCTGATGTATTTCCCGTTTTGGAACTTGTATTTTCTTTTGTGTATTTTAATCAGTTGTATCTTTTCCTATCTCGTGCCTTTGTCTTGTGAATCGTTGTAACGCCTCATACCTTGCGCCCTTTGATTATTTATAAATCCTCCCTTTATAAATGCTCCCTATTGCCTGTATTTCATTACCAATTCTCCCTTTCTCTCTCTTGTTTTATAATTTTTGGTTCTTCTAACTTGCTTTTATCTGAGATGGCTCCCATTACTAGATCTGCCTCTAAAAGGAAAACCCTTGCCGAAGAGCCTACTTTCATACTACCCCGTCCCCCAGGTTTCGGGGAAGAGGATTTGACTCCTCTTCAGTTAAAAGAAATTGAGATGTCGTGGCTGAAACACGATCTTAAGTGTGCTCAGACCGAAATGAGGCGGTTCAAGCAATACTGGCAGGAGGAGAGCGCTGCTCGTTTTGAAGCCGAGCAGAAGTACAAATCTCAATCTCATGCTCTAAAACAAGTGGAGATTGGCATTTCTCATTTGATTAGGGAAAAAGAGCGTCTGGAGGAGCTCTTGGGGAAGAAGGATGCCGATATGGGGGGTAGTTCGAAGAAGTAGGATGGGTGTATTTTCTTGTAAACTTTTCTTTTCCTCTTGTATTGTTTGTTTGTATCCCCCTTTGTGGATGAATAAAACTTCTGCTTTGCAACTTGATCCTGTCTATTTTATTTGTTATTTGCTTTGCCTTTATGTTGATACCATTCGATGTCTCTCAGTATTGGACACCGAGCAAAGTGCACCGTGGTTATCCCCCCGGAGAACGTTGTTAGACTTGATGCTTAAATGTCGTCGAGCTAGGAACGGTCTTCGTCCACCTTGTTCGGTGTCCCATTTGGGTAAGAAACGGTTCGGCGTCGAGAAACTTAATCGGGGGACATCCTCGGTGTGATAATATTGGTAGCGTATGCTGGAAGCTTTTCGTGGTGGGGTCTACTGATCGTTTATTTAGGTGTAATGATGTGAACTGCCTTGGTTAGTGGGATACACTAGCTGACATGGCAAAATCTGGAGCGTTTATCTGTCAAAAATAGCAGCGGTTGTAGACTTTTCTTCGGTTGGAAAAAGGTAAACCTCTGGCACACGAAAGGACGGTTATTATTTTATTCTTTCTGTGGCTCCACTCCTTTTAACTGTGCTAAGTAATCCCTTTTGTTTTTATCCCATAATTTTCTGAAAAAAATATCTCTTATTTTCTCTCTCAAGGGTTCGTTTTTCCCGCCAAAAAATTTCTTGCCTCTCCATCTAGGGTTTCGCTTGATTGCAGATAGATTTGCTGCTGTTTTCGCTCGCTTGTTCGTGAACATGACTGTAAGTAGCTTCGTATTTTGTGGGTTGTTTGTCTGGATACCTCTGTGATTAGGATATGTATTTGATTTGTGGTTTTGGTCATATATGTGGCGTGGATATATGGTCTTGGTTGCCTATATATGTCTATCTAGGTTGTTGAGTAGTGGTTTTTCTTCCTGTATAGGATATTTGTTGGTTTGGTGGAAAACTTTTAGGGTTTCTATCAATTGGGGGGGGGATTTGTCGTGTCATGTGTTTTTGGTTAGTATATTGATGGAGTTTTGATGATGTTTGGATAGGAAATTCTGACCCAATGCCTGGCCCAAGTTGGCCCATTTGTGGAAGAGGAGTTTAAGAGGCTCGCCGGGATACCTGCCGACAAACACATTTGGCTACCTGTCTCTGATGAGGAGGTCATGGGATTTGTTCCTGCCGGCGAGGTAGCTATACGTTCCTCGGCATTCTTTACTGGGGGCTTAGACTTCCTTTGACTACGTGGACGGCATCGTTCTTCGAAGCCGTGCAGATCGCTCCGGCCCAACTAGCCCCGAATGGTTACCGTACCCTGAACGGTATTCAAAGGTTATCGGAGTTGTCCGGGATACCTATCGAACTGAAGGATGTGTTCGGGGTCTATAGTTTGAGTTTTGAGCGCCGCAGCTCTTATTTGAAGACTTTGCGCTCCTTCTCTCGGCTTGTCATCGGTCTGCCGGATACCAACAAGGGGGATAACCTTGGTGTTGTTATTGCGTCCGGAGAGTGGGGTTGTGCCGGACATCAGATTCCCGGACCTGTTACCACGGCTCCCGATATTCCCGACCTCGGTGCTCCCAATGTGGAAGCGCTCTTGGCTCTTTGGAACTGGTGGGGGCCTGGACCGGTGAAGGATCCGGCTAGCCGCACTGCTCCCATGCTGTTAGGCTATCCTGCTGGTCCGGTGACCAAGGGTAATCCGGCGCCCGAGATCCCAATTGAGACTGAGGAGAACTTCCTCAAAGTTGTAAAATCTCGAAGCGCTGCTCGGGGAGGAAAGAAGGCTGTTCGTTCTAAACGCCGAGCGTCGGACCCCGTTGCTGGGACCCCAAAGAGGGTTAAAGGGGCAGAGACGTCGGTGAATGAGGGGGTTACCGATGTTGGCACGGGTGCTTCTTCCCAGGGTAATGCCACCGAGGGGGCTTCTGCTCATGCCGATGTACGTGTACATATTTTTTGTTTTGTAAAATTTTTGTTTATTAATTCTCTTGTTCTTCGCTTTATTTTTCATCCTGTTTCAGCTACTGACTGCTTCATTGGTTACCCTTGCACTTGCCTGGTCTATGAGTATTATTGTGTTTCAGGGGTCCTTCGATAATATATTCGGACATATCAACCTCCTGGTAAACATGGGCGAGGGTACGATGACCCTGCCTGTCCTCTTGCCTATCCGTACCGAGGACCCGATAGCGCTGCCTGTTTGCTCTCCCATCCGTACTGAGGAGGTGATCGTGCATAGGGCCCCTGGGACCAGTCTTTCGGAGAAGGAGGTGAGGGAGGAAGTGGAGGTGGAAGCCGGCAAAGAGGCTGCCGTGGAGGTTGTGGTGGGTGACGAGGATGAGGTTCTCGAGCGACCTGAAAAGGTGTTGGTGGACGGGGTTGCAATGACCCGTTACATTGATAGGTGTGGGGGTGAACTGTTGGAGCAACCCCGTGTCTTGAGGATGGGGTATACTTCTCTTAAGCCCCTCGTCGTCAAGGATGCAGAGAAAATAGCTGCTCGGCCTGTAATGTCGGTTATAGAGCGGGCCAGCACTGATGCGCTTCGGGTAGGTTGCGCATGTATTTTGTTATATAGGTTGTGATACTCTTATTTTGGCTGGTGTCTGATGTTTCTAAATACAGGTTTTCATGGATATCGTGGTGTTAAGGGATCAGCTGTCAGCACTAGAGGCTGAGAAAGAGAAGCTGATGGCCGAAAATAAAGCCATGGCCGAGGATAAAGCTCAGCAAGTGAAGTTGGTCTCCGAGCTGGAGGCGGAGAAAGAGAAGCTGATGGCCGAAAGCAAAACAACGGCCGAGGAGAAAGCCAAGATGGCCTCTGATTATGAGAAATTGGTGGGAGACAACTTACGCCTGACCGAGGAAGTCGAGAAGTTGGGGGCCGAGAAAGAGCATTTGGTCGAAAAATATGACCTACTGGAGGCCGACAACTTGCTCATGGCGGAGGATGTGGAGGCCGGAACATCCGAGGTTGCGGCCCTGAAAGTGGTGCAAGCGGAGGAAAGGGAAAAGTTTGCAATGATTGCTAAATTCTCCGTCTTTTGCGCTCATGTTCGGGATCTTAACTTTGCGAAGGTCCCGTTGTCGGACCAGACGTGGTCGGAGTTGGTTTATCCCTATCCGCAAGGTGCACCTCCTAAACCTCAGGATTGGGCCAACCTTCGAGACGAGGAACTCCCCCGGCTACCGGGGGATACTACTTCGACGACGCTCTGTCCCCATTCCGGGTCGGCTCCAATGACTCCTCGGTCTGCTGCTGCCGTGACTCCCCCACCCGCATCCCCTCAGGTGGAGCCTTGACCATTTACTTGCAGTATTTTCTCTGTATCTTAGTGTAAAGTCTTTTGGTACCCGAATTGTGGGTCTCTTTTGTAACTAGAAAGATATTCTTTTGGGAAGTGATAATATAGGTGCCACGTTTTCTTTCTGTTTGGCTCTCCTTGTTAATTTCCTTGTTTGTGGGTCGTCGTCTTTTGAAGGATGTAAAAACAAAATCTTGTCAGGTACCTGCTAGCCCCCTTGCCATGGTGGTCTGGACCTCGCCTAGTCGTAGCGTAGGCGATGTTATAAATGGTCTTGAAAAATCTAACGCGTCCCTAACTTCTGAACGGAATTCTGCTCGTCGTGAAATCGAGGGTCTGAATATTCATATTTCAAATGTATCAATTCGATTACGCGACTTAGGAGAGAAGTTCAGTAAGAGGACCGCCCACTATACGGTAAACAAGGGTAAGGCCAAAGAGCTTCTTGGGGCACTTCGGCGTTCTCGTGATGAATCCCGAGGCCGTGTGACGAGCTTGAACTTGGTTCTAGGGGCTGTTTTCGAAGATGCGGACTTGCTGCTATCCTTTGCCAAAGCGTATTGGGCCAGAGCTCACGCTTTAGAGGTGCTCGAGCATGTAAAAGGGATGCGTGGTGTTACCCGGGCAGAACGCATGGTTGATGCTTTGGCTGGGGTAACTGAAACTACGACTGTCTTGAACCGAGTTGATACGGTCGTGCAGGAACGTTTGGGGACGCAAATTGTTTCGCTGCGAGATATTCATTTTGCTGATGTCGTAGAGACATCAGCGTCTGTTGATGGGTTATCGGATTAATGATCGAGTAGCTCGTTTTGTTATTTTATTTATAGCTTGTATAAAAATATTCGTTTTTCTACTTCTGTCTTTCTTTATTTGCGGATGAATATTCACTTCTTCCCTTCTTCCCCATTTTTTTTTATAGGCACATGCTACTACGTCGCACCAGGCTGGTTCTCCGTGCCTATTTAGTCCGTGGCTAGAACCTACTGGGGCTGCCCGGAACGAGGTCTCATCTGGTGCGGCTAGTGAAGTTCATGCCAACTGGCCTTATATCGTTTTAATGGGCAAAAGCGTCAAATTGCTCGATCAGTGTGCCCGACTTAGGGCCAAGTTGAAAACCCAGGCGTCCTCTTTCCGGGAATATGTTCGTCTTGCCGAGCATGTTGTTGAGGTTCAGGAATGTCGTTTAGATCGATATTGGCGTGTAAAGGAAAAATACCTCGGTAAACTAAAATCGTTGGTAACCAAAGCCAATATGTTGATGAAGTACTTCCGTCTGTCCCGATCCAGATACGATGCTTCTGCGGCTATTATCGAAGCTCGTAAGCTTCCCTTTGATGATGCTCGCCGTAAAGCGGCCTCGGATGCTCACGAGATCGCTAAAGGAGCCGAGTTCTCCGTGCGGCTTAAGACGCTGACATGCGTGGGTGCTCATACGACCAACTTTGATGCCCTCATTTCTGAGGAGCGTTTTGATGGCGAGGAGACCGATGGGGATACGGCTACGGATGACGAAGAGGTTGAGCTCGGTCAATTGCCGTCGTGCTCCTCATGTAGTAGCTCTTAAATAAATTTCTTTATTCTTGGCTGTACCTTGTTGTCTCCGTAATGCGGGCGGGGACTATTTGTTTTATTTCTTTATTCTTGTGTTCGGATTTTCGCATTGTCGTATTGCTACTTTATTGATGGGATTGATTTTTCTTTGCTGATTTCTTCATTCGATATTTTGTCGCCTCTGTAATGTGGGCTATTATCATCTGCTTCATTTCTTTATTCGTGTATTGGACATTCTTGCTGCTGGTATTTCATTGTTTAGATTGATTTTCCTTCACTGCTTTTGTCATTTGGTAATTTCTCGCCTCCGTAATGCGGCTAGAACCATTCTTCAATTTTGTTTGATGCATATTGGCCTCTTTGCTTGGCCTTTACTTTTTGGTACCTGCATATGTGCCTCCGGTACATTGGAGGACTTTTTAGGAACTTAAACTCTGTTGCCTCCGGTTTATTGGAGGTCTTGAGTATTCCTAGGCACTCTTTTAGACATGCCATGTTGGGAATTTCACAGTATTCCTAGGCACAAAGGCCGTTTGGGAATTTCACAGTATTCCTAGGCACAAAGGCCGTTTGGGAATTTCACATATTCCTAGGCATTAAGGCCGTTTGGGAATTTCACAGTATTCCTAGGCACTAAGGCCGTTTGGGAATTTCACAGCATTCCTAGGCACGTCTGCCGTTTGGGAATTTCATAGTATTCCTAGGCACTCAGGCCGTTTGGAAATTTCATAGTATTCCTAGGCACAAAGGCCGTTTGGGAATTTCATAGTATTCCTAGGCACAAAGGCCGTTTGGGAATTTCAAAGTATTCCTAGGCACTCAGGCCGTTTGGGAATTTCATAGTATTCCTAGGCACTCAGGCCGTTTGGGAATTTCATAGTATTCCTAGGCACTCAGGCCGTTTGGGAATTTCATAGTATTCCTAGGCACAAAGGCCGTTTGGGAATTTCAGCTGCACTCGTTAGACAACATGATAAGATATTTCATTTATTCAAAAGACAATGTTATTAAGCAGGAGGGGTAAGGTAGCACCTGTACTTGTACTTGGGAAGATGGCCTATACGTAGTACTTCTTTAGGTTAGCTACTTTTGATCTTGTAGGAGACTGGGCTTGTTCTTTTGATGATCTCGTATGGGCCTTCCCAGGTGGGGCTCAGTTTGCCATGCATCTCGTTTCGGGTATAGACCGTTACTCGTCGTAGCACCAGTTCTCCGACCATGAACTCCTTGGTCCCTTTCACCCTCTTGTCATAGGTTTGCTTGATGCTTTGTTGATACTTCGCTAGTGTAAGGGCTGCTATTTCTCGTTTCTCGTCTAGTATGTCGAGTTCCTCTCTCATTCTTTGTTCATTGTTTCCTTGTTCGAGTAAAGTTGTTCGTAGTGTGGGTAGCCCGATTTCTGTTGGTATGACGGCCTCGATGCCGTATGCTAAACTAAACGGGGTCTCCTTGGTACCCGTCTTCGGCGTAGTTCGACATGACCACAAGACGTTGAGGAGTCGCTCAGGCCATCTCCCCTTTGCTTGTTCCAGGGTCGTCTTTATTCCATCTAGGACGGTTCGGTTTGATACATCTGCTTGGCCGTTACCTTGTGGGTATGTTGGCGTCGAATAGAACTTACGGATACCTAGTTCTTCGTACCAAAGCTGTAGCTTGGCTTCCTTGAACTGGGTGCCGTTATCTGCGACGATGGCGTACGGTATACCGAACCTAGTGATGATGTGCTCCCAGATGAACTGTTTGACATTACTGGCTTTAATTTCTCGGAGAGGTTTAACCTAAACCCATTTGGTGTAGTAGTCCGTCGCCACGATCAGATATTCGATGCTGCCGGGTGCTTTGGGAAGCTTTCCGACTATATCAATTGCCCATTGTGCGAATGGCCATGGTGCCGATACCGGGGTCATTATAGATGATGGGAGCCGAGGTATTTTGGCGAATCGTTGGCACTTGTCGCATTTTTGGACGTAAACGTCTGCATCTCGTTTGATATAAGGCCACCAATATCCCTGAGTGATTGCCTTGTTGGCGAGGGACCTCCCTTTGATGTGTGATCCGCAGGATCCTTCGTGGATCTCTTCCAAGACTGGTAGCTGTATTTCGGGCCGGACACACAGAAGGTGGGGTCCTCGGTAACTGGATTTGTATAGTTTGTCATCCTCGGATAGCCAGAACCGAGGAGCTTTTCTCGTAATTTTCAACGCTTTTATCTTGTCTGTCGGGAGCGTTCCGTTTCGCAGATAGTGAATCATGTCGTCCATCCAACCTAGCTCGTACTGTACTGACATCACTCGGTCTATTCTTTTGGTTATGCTCGGGGTTGGCAGTAGTTCCACTGTGATCGTCCGAGTGTCGGTTAATGTTAATGTCGAGGCTAGGGTGGCCAAGGCATCGGCATGTACGTTTTCGGTGCGATTGATTCTTATTAACTCGCATTGAATGCGGTTATACACCCGTCTTACAAACCGCCTTGAAATGCTTTTAAGGCGGTTTTGCTTCCTTTTATGGCGGTAATTAACCGCCTTTTTTGACCTGTTTTGGAGTAGTGATGCGACATACTCATAGATATCATTGTATATTATCGAAAAAAAGTTAGATCTCTCAAACAAAAGATAGCGAGACTTAAAACAATAGAGGAGCCTCCGTCTTACTCCACTATCTTGTAAGAATATCCTATAATAAATATCATAAACTAGGAGCCACCTATTTGACAATGACATAGGGGAGAAAAAGGGGATATTAGCACAAGGACTTCATTTATGTTTTAATTTAATGTCTTTTCATTTATGCATTCTTTAAAGGAAACGATCTATAACTTCCTTGAGTTCTTTTAATTGTTTAAGTCTTTTATTTCCTGTTGAGAATTTAATAAAAGCCTATTTATGATATTTTCATTCTTATCTGAACTTATGCACTATTCAATTCAAGTCGCCTTTTTATGAAGACATATCGTTAGAGTGAGCAAGTATTTAGCTAAATTAACTAAGTTTGTTATTCTCAAAAATGTTGAGATTGCTGGACCAATTCGTACTTAAACGTATGTTTTGATGAAAAACAAAATTGACTTAATTTAATTTAATGAAGACTCATTAGTCGTACTTATATTTTATATGAAGTGTTTCTGATAAACTAAATACAAAGGACTTAAAGGAACAGAAAAGAAAAGAGTAAGGCAAAATCGAAGATCAAAAGTTGGTACAACACAGAATTAACTTGTTAAATCAAAAGTTAACCAGTTAAAGGGATTACCCAGTTGGACCAGAGATCACTCGTTAAGTGACTGTTTTGGAAAACAGAATTAGCCTTGACTCAATCTTTGGAACTATACATATGATTCAAAAGTTATTACAATTAAGCAAGTGACCTTTGGGTATTTTTCTACAACATTATAACGTTTTGGGGAATCTCTCCAACTTTCAAAAGGCCTAAAAATATCGAAAATATTTATTTTCGAAGATACAAACTTGATAAGCCAAAACATCTTAAATTAACTAGTTCGTGTCTTGATTAACTAGTTACATGGATTAAGATTTTTAATTTCAAGCAACAACGGCTATCTCACCTACAAAACTATAAATAGATGTGCCCCCTACTGCATTCACACACACTTACGAGCAAACAAGCCTTACACCGTATCTTCCATTCATTTACTTGTTACGATCATTTCGAAGAAAAAATTCCATTCGACAAGCCTTTGATCCTTGAACAAACTCTCAGACACCCGATATACTTTCTAATATTCTATAGAGTTAATGTGTTCACAAGCTCTTGATTGATTCATAACACTTGTAGTTCAATCAAAGAGTCGAGAGAAGTTTCATTTCTCATAAACTATCATAATCTGCTATCTAAAGGTTTTGTATTTATGAAAGGTATCTCTTCGATAGGTTTAGTCAGATAACTTAACTTTTGGACTGGTTAGTAATAAACAAAATCCTCCAGGCAATTAGCAGCAACATAGTTTGATGAAGCCGGCCCTAGAGAGAGAAAGAGAGAGACTACTAGGGTGAAAAACCCTAGCAGCCGATAAAATGACCGATATTCAACCATCCGATCCCAACCAAACCCTCTCCCCAGACCCACCTGCTTCTAAATCCTTCGCTTCTATATTAAAAACCCAATCCGTGACACCTAAAGTTCCAGTAAAAGAAATCGAATCTTATGAAGGAGAACCAATGATTCATTATTCAGTTGATGATCTTAAAACCCTATCGGAACCTTTCAAATATACTATTGTAGGGAAATTCTCACACGTTAAGCCTAATATAGATGTAATTCGTAAAACATTTAGTTCTATGGATTTGAAAGCCAATTATCACATTGGAGTTATTGATTCAAAACACATTTTAATTCGTTGTTACTATGAAGAAGATTTCCTACGAATTTGGATGCGGAAAATTTGGTACATAGACAATAGTCCAATGAGAACCTTTAAATGGTCCTATGATTTTAGTCCAAAAAAAGAATCTCCAGTTTCACCTGTGTGGATTTCTTTGTCTAAACTACCTATTCATCTATACAACAAAAGCAGCATATTCAGTATTGCTTCAGCTTTCGGAAAACCTCTTAAAGTAGATGAACCTACATCGAAACTGACCAGACCTGGTCTAGCCAGAATCTGCGTAGAAATTAATCTAAGGAAAGAACTGATAAATAGAGTAAGAATAAACTATAGGAATAATGAAGGTTTTTGGCAATATTGCAAATATGAAGAAGTACCAAAATACTGTTCTCAGTGTTTCAAAATAGGTCACTCTATAGAGGCCTGTAAGTTCACTAAATTAGATATAGTAGAAGAAGAAAGCAAATGAGAAAACTCCGAGAAAGGGAAAAATGCAGCAAAAGAGACAGAAGTAAATGGTGAAAAAGCCAAAGATAATAACAAAAAGGCCAATTATTACAAATCCCAAAATAAAATAAGCACAAAAGAGTGGGTTACAAAAAGATTTAATAGAGAGGAGGCAAGAATTTCTGAAGAAACAGCAGCTAAGCCAACTGTAGAAATTACTGCAAATGAAAAAATAAATGTGTTAATAGAAGATGAAAGAGAAGAAGTGGGTAATCCTAACACTGAGATGGTTATATTTACAGGTGAACCACCTCTAAGTCCTTTAAAGATCACACCTTTCTATGATGAAAATGTGACAATGAGAGATTCTAATCTAATTGATGCTCCTGATATTTCTAAACACTTGAGAATTGATCTAGGATTATCTCCTAGAGAAATTCCAAAGATTCCAGAAGAAGGAGAATGGAAAACACCTAAAAACAAAAGAAAATTGGGAAAATTTTCAACTAGTGTTGCTAAAGATGCTATGATCTTGAGATCCTCTAATGTAGGGGTTAAGAAAAGTTTTAAATGATTAATACACTCTTTTAGAATATTAGAGGAGTGGAAAATAAATCTACCACTAGGCGTATCATTAAGCTTTGTAAACTACACCATATTATGTTCTTAGTTTGTTTAGAACCTAAGAATAATCTTGATAAAGTTGAATTTTATAAAAGGAAATTTAGATTCGATGAAGTTCTGGTACATGAAGATAATAAGATGTGGATCTTTTATATGCAAGAGATTAACATTTCTATTATTAATCAAATGAACCAAGCTGTTAATTTGGAAGTTACTATTGATTATTTGGTCTTCAGCTACAAATTACAGTGATCTATGCTAAATGCACAGCAGCTGAAAGAAAAGCTCTTTGGGATTTCTTAAGAAATTATTTCACTACTAATACTTGGCTGATTGGTGGGGATTTTAATACTGTTTCTAATGAGGAAGATAAGATTGGGGGTCTACCTATTAATATTAATTCTGCTAATGATTTCCTATCTTGTATTACCAATCTGGGTGTTACAGAATCTACCTATAGTGGCTCTAAATACACTTGGTGGAACAAACGCAGTGGGGTGGATGCAATTTTTGAAAGAATAGATAAAATTCTTTTCAATCAAGAGTTTGCAAATTTATTCTGCAATATTTATCTTGATCATTTAAGCAAAGCTACTTCAGACCATAGTCCATTATTATTAAAGTTATAGGTAGTTCCAGTCAATAGTCCAAAAAGATTTATATTTCAAAATTTCTGGGTAGATCATGAAGACTTTTCTAATTCAGTTAAAGAAGTATGGGTTTGTTCCAATTCTAATGCATTAGATAATCTTGCTGCTAACCTAAAGGCTACTAGAAAGAGATTGAAAGAGTGGAACTACAATACCTTTGGGAATATATTCCAAGAAATAATCAAAGCTGAAGATCTTCTTCTAAAAGCAGAGCAGCAGTTTGAAATGGATCCAACACCTGTTAACAGAACTGAGCTTAATAAAGTGGAAGCTTTTTTAAAAGCTAAACTAAGCATTGAAGAAAAATTTTGGGCTCAAAAATCTAATCTGAAATGGGCTTTACTTGGGGATGCTAATACTAAATTCTATCACAGTATAGTGAAGAAAAGAAGATTAAAGAGTGGCATTGGTGAAATAGAAAAAGAAGATGGTACTTGCACTAAAGACCCAGAGATCATTAAAAAAGAGGCTATTGTTTATTTCAAAAGCTTATTGGCAGCAGACCATCCTCTTTCTTGTGTTTATAATAGTTTGGAAAAAATTCCTAAACTTATATCTACAGAGGTTAATAATTTCTTAGATAAAGACCCTACTAATGAAGAGATAAAAGAAGTTGTTTTTAATCTAAGCAGATCAAGTTCTCCTGGAATAGATGGTTTTACAGGTTAGTTTTTTGTATCTTGTTGGGATTTTATTGGACAAGACATCATCAAAGCTATTACTCTATTTTTCATGGGGAATCTACTTCCTAAATCTCTATCCACTACTGTTATTGCTCTAATACCAAAGAAGATTAAGCCAAAGAAGTTTGCTGAATTCAGACCCATCAGCTTATGTACTTTCTATAGCAAGATAATCTCAAAAATTATGTCTTCTAGATTTGCAACTATTCTTCCTAATATAATTTCTGAGAATCAAAGTGGGTTTGTTAAATCAAGAGACATTGTGGACAACATTCTTCTTGCACAAGAATTTATATCTACTCTCAACAAAAAGACTAGTGGTAAAAACATAGCTCTAAAGCTAGATATGAAAAAAGCTTATGATCGTATTTCTTGGCATTTTCTTATTTCTACTCTAAGGAAAATGGGTTTCTCTGAGAAGACTATAGACTTACTATGGAGAATTATTCTGGAAATCAGACTTCTATTATGATAAATGGCAGCCCTACTGAGCTTTTTACTCCTAAAAATGGCCTGAGACAGGGGGATCTTCTCTCTTCTAGTATTTTCTTATTATGTTCTAAAGTATTAAGCAGAAATTTAAATGACTTAATTGATAACAAAAGATGGTCAGCTTTTAAATCACCTATTGGAAGTCCTATTATTACTCATCTTGCTTTTGCTGATGATTTACTTATTTTTAGTTCAGCAGACCTCCATTCTGTCAAGAAGATAAGGAATACCCTGCAATGTTATAACAAAGATTCTGGTCAGGAAATCAGTCTAGACAAGAGTTTTATATACTTCTCAAAAAGTGTGAGTACAACACAGAAAGCTAAGATTTGCAAAGTGCTTTCTATAACTAGTAAGAATCCTCATTTTTCCTACATTGGATGCAAATTATATTCTGGTCATAAAAAGTGTATTCTTTTTCATGAGCTTATATTAAAAGTGAGAAGTAAGCTGTCTACTTGGAAGGGTAATTGGCTCAATTTGGGTGGTAAATTAATATTAATTAGGCATGTTTTACAATCTATACCTATCTATACTTTGGCTGCTATGAATCCTCCTATTCTAGTGATTAAAAGAATAGATCAATTGCTGTCAAACTTCTTCTGGGGTAACAAAAATGGTAAAAACAAGTACCATTGGATTAGATGGAGCAAAATTTGTACTCCAGTGAAAGAAGGGGGATTAAATATTAAAAGTTTTCAGGATATATCTACAGCATTTGCAATGAAACTATGGTGGAAGTTTAAAACCAAAGATTGATTGTGGACCAAATTATTGAAAGCTAAATATTGTAGAAATAAACAAGCAGAAGACATCCCTATAAAAGGAGGTTCTAATACTTGGTGCAGAATGTTTCAAGTTAGAGAATTGACATATAGTAATGCTATTATATCTGGCAATGGGGTATCTATATGGAAACCTACTAATCTTGGGTATTTTACTATTAATTCAGCATGGGAAATTTTTAGAAAAGTAGGTTCAGTTAATTGGAGAAGTGTCTTTATTTGGAACAGAATGATACCTTTGAAAGTATCTTGTTTCATGTGGAACCTGTTTAATCAAGCAGTCTCCTTGGATTGCAACCTGCATAAATTTAATATTAGTTTGGCTTCTATGTGTGGTTGCTGTAAAAATTCAGAAGAAACATTCAATCATCTCTTTAGTACTGGGTTAATAGCTAATGAAGTTTGGGAATTCTTTGAGAGAAAATGGGGGATACTTATTCAAAACAATTCTTTATTGGGCAGAATTAACAGTTGGTGGTCTTATATCAATAAGAAAAATTATTTCTCTGAGAAAAAAATTTGTCAGGTTCTTCCTTCTATCATTATTTGGCTAATTTGGAAATCCAGGTGTTCTTGCAAATTTGATAATATCAAAATGAAATCCAGTAATATTATCAGGAAAACTGAAGAGTTGATTATTCTATCTGGCTATAAGGAGAAGGGCTTCTCTTATTCAAATTCCAGTGCTAAGAAGTATATTGATAAGACCACTATTATTAAGTGGCTTCATCCTCCAATTGGGTTTCAAAAGCTTAATATAGATGGTTGTTTTAAAAAATCAAATGTCAGAAATGGTACTGGAGGTCTTATAAGGGATGAAAAAGGTGTTTTATTAAAGGATTTTCTAAATCTATAATCAGTTCTTCAGCACTCTTTTCAGAGTTTAAAGCCCTATACTATGGTCTACTTATTTCACCAAAAAAACAGATTATTATTGAGAGTGATTCACAGGTTTTAATTAAAATTATAGAGGGTAAACAAAAGTGCCCTTGGAAGATTATACAACTGTTAAACCTTATTAAAACCTTGTTAAAAGATGGTGATTACCTGTTCAAATTCGTGGCCAGAGAAGGCAATAAGGCTGCTGATCTTCTGGCAAATTGGGAGGGTAACATCTTCTCTAATTGTTTGGATGATTTTTCTCATATTTTAAAAGGGATTATTTTAACTGAGGCTAAAGGTTTTTCTAATCTAAGAAGGCGATGAAAATGGAGTAAAAGGGTTTTTCTCTCTCTTGGTTCAACTACTCACTGGAAATGAAGAGGTGGAGAAGACACCTGTGAAATTATTACATCTTTTTACAGTCTTAGTCCCTCAAGTTCTATTCGCCAGTCTATTGACTCCTGATCTGCAGAATTAGGAGTATTATGTTTCATTAATTTCATTTGGATGTAATAGTTTCCTGTTATTTCATTTTGATCTCGTTATTTGAGTTTCACACAGTATTGCTACTTGGTTTAATTTCTATAGGGTATTTTACCTACATTTCATCAATAAAAGTGGGTTCTCCCCACCAATTATTTTAAAAAAAAAATCCTCCAGGCAAAATAGTATAATTAGTAAACTGTCAGAGTGAACTATTATTAACTGAAAAACACTAGTAAACAGAATGTAAAGCTAAACTACTGGGAAAAAATTGAGACTTGCAGAATAATAGAAGACTGAAATATAATTACAAAAAGAGAAACATTAACAAAATAATAAAAATTAAAAGACTTAAAGTAAATAGATGTTGTAACTGCAAGCATATTCCCTTGAATGCTTGTTGCGCTGCCACCTTTCTGTTTGTGGGGAAAAGGCCACTGTATTCCCGAGTTATAATATTTCACAATGTGACTAGACAAAAACATGCACTAAGTCACGATTCAAGCAGTTGGTGATGTGATTCTCTCTGTAGATGCTATGTATGAAGATTGTGTTGTGTTGTGAGAAGGTTAGAAATTACCATGTAAATTTTGTAGAATAATATTGGTGTTAATTCTAATAAGTTACACAAATATTTTTGAATATATAAAGTAACATCGTATTCGATAATCTAAAAAAAAAAACCTAGTAATAAATTAAACAACACTATATAATAATCATCAACCCCTTAAATATTATTAGAACATTTAGAATCCAACAACCTTTTTAAAAAATTTAATAAATAAATAATATTCAATTATGGATCTAAACGGATGTAAATATCTTCACTTTTCCAAAATAAATTAAGTTAATTCATTTTTAATAAATTAAAAAAAGGAGATCACGGGAAAATTTCTACACATCTTTTATACCTATGTTCAATAGACTAGTTTTAAAATATACAACCAATAACGTATTAGTAACTTATAGCTGTATTATAAAAATCTAGGTACAACCTTGTTTGTTGCTTATTTTACCCTTATATTTTTAGATGGCTTTTAAAATCTAAAACCTTTCAAGTACTTAGTTTGTAGATAAAAAAAGCTTTCGATTCTCATATTACGACTTCCTTGTTTGGTTTTAATAATTTCATGTTCAATTTTAGAAATAGGTTGAATATTGTTAGTACATGTTTTAATGTTGATTGTTTGGTTATTTATAGGTTATCTTTTTTCTTGGAGCTTTGCACTTTGCTTCCTGATATGGATGGTATTCTTTACGCACCTTGGGAGCGTATAGCGTCCCAACAGTTTTCCGATTGGTTAAGCAATTTAAATAAGGTGAACAAGTACCTTGAGTGGTGTAACCAGGTAGTGTGGGATGCGTGGTTGGTGCATTGGAGTGATGTTGAAGTTGTGGCTAAGGCTGCGATCAAAACTGCCAATCAGCGTGGGAGAAACAATGCTCCTCCGAATCACACTTCATATTTGTAGCATTCCTTGTATATCTTTAAGAAAGAAGGTGTGATTCCTAGTCTCTTAAGGTCGTAGCGGACATAGGATCAAATGGGTTTGGATGATCGGTTTTGTGACGTTAAATCCATGGATATCAATGAAAGTTCTTATAGCATTAATACTTTTATAATTATTGATTAATAATAACGTATAAGTTTTGGCTTTGTTTTTGATTTGGTTGGTCTTTAATTTTGAAACCATATTATGGATGTTAGCTGGGTTGAATGTGTTGGTGTGTTTTATAAAAAAAATATGCTTATTAGATATAATTGTTGAAGATCCGTTACATATGATTGTATATACTGTTAGAAATATACTAAAAAACATGCTTGTTTTTGCATTTATATTTGACAATATTATGAATTGATCTATTTTATGAGAATAATATGAGTAATTGTTATTTATCATCATTGTTTGAATGACTAAATAAGTGTCTATTATTCTATTTAGTAGATGGTCTAGTGTGTAGAGTACATCTTACACACGAAACATTAGACTGTCACTTCTAATAGAATATAAGTTATATGTTTACAACTTTAGATGGAAATGGACACACCATCAGTAGAGTTGTAGTACGTGGTTTTAGTAGGTCTGTCTTGACTACAGGGAACGGATAAATTCCAGGACTGTTACGAAATAATCATTTGGTGACTGACTAGAAATTCCAGGACTGTTAGAAATAATCATTTGTGTGTATTAAACAGGACTGTTACGAAATAATCATTTGGTGACTGACTAGAAAAAATAATTTATAACTCGTGGTCATGGTTATTCTTTATGCTCTTAATTCCTATATTTTTATTTAGACATGTATGTATGTGTTTGTCATTTTGATTCATACATGGTGAGATTCGTCACGAGTCAATAAACTTAATGAGTTGGATGACAACATTATTCGTATCAGTGTTTATTAGTAATAAAAGAAATCCACGTCCCGTAAGGGATTGATGATACTTCCTTGAGGAACCTTATAAGTTTTGTTCCTGTAAACCCTCCAGGTGGATTTATAATCCGACACGACAAATAAGTTAAGCGGACAGGCTTAGGGATAATACGTTTATTAAATAAGAAATCAGTCAGTGATTAAATTTATTAAATGAGTATCTGATTAATCTGTACATGGGGAGATAATGAACATGGAATAAATCACGATTTAAATTGATTGTGTATATTTCGAGTTTTAAGGAGATATGATAGCACGAAATCTTTTTAAGGAACTCTATTCTAATCAACCTACAAGTCCCTATCTTAGCCTACATATAACACGCCCCTTTTTATTGGTAGAATAAGTTTTTCATAACTATATTTTGGAGATTGCCTAGAGAGAGAAAGAGTCCACCCTCTTTCAACGAGCAAGGTGCTAGTTCAGGAATAAGGTAGAAGAGTTGAGGTGAATCTGTTCCATCACAGCCGTCATCTGTTCCCTTATGTTATTCGGTATGATCTAAACCTATACGGAAAAACATGATTTATATTGATAATATACGTACATACTAAATCTAAGACTCTTGACACGTTTTTTTCCGCTGTGCAAACAGTTTTTCTATCAATTGGTATTAGAGCCGAAGGTCTATGTACGTTGTTATCTGACCATTTTCTCCACATTAAAACTGAGATTTATGCAAGCTATGGAATAGATGGTAGGTTTGCTAACTCTATTTTACAGATAAGAGTCGATCTGGTTATCATGATCATATATGTATTTATATGAATGTTTTGATAACTGTATAATATGTATGTGGTTTCTCCGTTTGGAGGCATGCAAGTTTTTACTGTATAATATGCATGTGGTTTCTCCGTTTGGAGGCATGCAAGTTTTTTTTGTTTAAAGATACATGTGTTTCTCCAAGGTGTAAATGAGGCATGTTTTTCTTTTGTTTTGTTTTATGATGTAGCTGGGTTGTAAAATCTGTTTTTCTTTGATTTTGTATAAGCTATATCATATCAGTATAGGAAGAATGATGTTATTGCGGTAGCAATTGTGTGATTTGTTGAACCCATTGTCAGGAGGACTGGATATGGGCAGATACAAATTTTTACACAGACATGGAGTCGTGGAGGCAATACAAGATTTGGTGAAGATTTTTGAAGATCTTCTTGA
Source organism: Primula vulgaris (assembly GCA_963920805.1). Classification (NCBI taxonomy): domain Eukaryota; kingdom Viridiplantae; phylum Streptophyta; class Magnoliopsida; order Ericales; family Primulaceae; genus Primula; species Primula vulgaris. The sequence continues at coordinate 21,642,712 of OY987214.1, read as the reverse complement.
TTATGATAACTAGATTTATGTTTGTATTTATCTTAATTGATGGCATGTTTAAAATATATTGTTGTTATCTTGCATGATCATATCTTGTATATGTGTTAAATATTTATGTTGCCATGTATGTTAGGGGAGAACATGATAATAGATATTTATATGATTGATATGCTATTCAATAGTAATTTATACATAATAACTAAATAATAAAATGGATTTTATTTGTTAATCATGTATATGGTAATTGCTAGAATTGAATAAGATATCAACATTAGTAAAACCCTCTTTTATAAATAACTAAGTGGGAGAAGGATTTTATTTCGTATAAATCATACGGTCTCCATTAATTGTTTGTAAATGAAGTGATTCTTTTCCCATCGGTTTGGATTAATTACGGATCATTAAGTACAAACTGTGTTATTTGTGATTAGTTCTCCACCTTCCCCTCGAAGGGATTTACTAATAAGTACAAAAGATGTAGTTGTCATTAAATGGTTATACACTTAGCTATAATTAATAGTATCCTGTCCATCGTAGTAAGTGCTGTTAAATTTATAGGACCAAAGTGACGCCACTATTTAATTGTGTTTAACAAGATTTATTGTTTAGATAACATAATTAATAGATTAATAAATCTATCTATACAAAGTTAAATAGTATGTTTACTTTCCCATTGAAACATGCTAATTTATGGTGTATAAGGTTCTTGGATAATTCTATTAAAATATAAGTCGAAGGACTTTATTTTAAAGATTAGAAATTAAAATGTTAAAATTACTCATTTGTATTTGTTACATGTTTTATTCTCAGGATTTAAAAATGTCTCTCAGCCCACTTATGGTTATTTTTAAGGAAAACAAATTGGTTGGACCTAATTATATTGATTGGAAAAGAAATTTGGACATTGTACTAACTGCTGAGAAATACAAGTTTGTTCTCACTCAGATTTGCCCCGGGGTTCCACCCTTGGATGCAACTGAGAAGGAGAGGTATGACTATTGTAAGTGGATGAAGGCTGATGAGATGGCGTGGTGCTACATTTTGGCATCTATGTCAAATGTGCTGCAATATCACCATCAGCCTATGGCCACGACTTTTGATATGTTGGCTAATCTCAGGGAGATGTTTAGGAACCAAAGTAGTGCCGCAAGGCAGACAGCGATGAAGGAACTCATGAACACATCTATGGCTGAAGGCACCCCAGTACAGGGTCATGTTCTTAAGATGATTAACCTTTTTAATGAACTAGAGAACCTAGGAGCTGAAATTGACGGGGAAACCCAGGTCGATCTCATACTCCAGTCACTACCAGATTCTTTTAAGCAGTTTTTCCTAAACTATAACATGAATAATCTTCATTATACGTTGGCACAACTCCTTAAAAAATTGCAAGCAGCTGAGGGGCTTATCAAGAAGCCTATGGTTGTGTATGATGCGGTGAAAGGTTTTTCTTCTAAACCGAAAGGTAAGAAGAAGCAGAAAAAGGTACAGAAAGCTATTGTATCTCAACAGGCACAAGTTGGTATGGTAAAGAAACTCAAGGGAAAGTGTTTTAAATGCAAGCAAACTGGGCATTGGAAATCACAGTGTCGTAAGAAACAAAGTAAGTCTTATTCACTTGTGGTTGAAACATGTTTAGCGGTGTTATCTGACACCTCTTGGTGTGTTGATACGGGAGCCACTAATCATATTTGCAATTCATTGCAGGCATTTCAGACAACCAGACAACTTAGTGATGGGGAGATATATGTATTTATGGGAGATAGCACGAGAGTGCCTGTAGTTGCAGTTGGAAGCATTAATATTTCATTTCGTAGTAATAAGATTTTAATTTTGAAAGATGTTCTTTACGTGCCTTTGATTAGAAGGAATTTGATTTCTATTTCTAGTCTTGTTAAAAATGAATATTCAGTTTATTTTAATGATTCAGTTATTATTAAAATAGATAAACTTGTTATCTAATCTGGTACATTGGTGAATGGTTTATTTATTATTAATGATGGCTTACCTACTATGCAACTAAGGGAATCTAATAACATTATTAATCGTAAACCATGTAAGAGGAAAAGTCCTTTGAAAATGAATGAAACTTATCTTTGGCATTTGCGCTTAGGTCATATTAATCTAAATCGAATTACAAGACTGGTTAAAGATGGGTATTTAGGCTCATTGAAAGTAGAGGCACTTCCAGTCTGTGAATCGTGTTTAGAAGGTAAGATGACAAAGCGACCGTTTTCGGCCAAAGGCAATAGGGCTATTGAAACGTTAGAATTAATTCATTCTGATTTGTGTGGACCCTTAACTATCCAAGCTAGAGGAGCTTATGAGTATTTTGTCACATTTATTGATGATTACTCTAGATATGTTTACATTTATTTGATGCGTCGCAAGTCCGAATGTTTTGAAAAATTCAAGACATTTAAGGCAGAACTGGAGAAGCGTCATGAAAAATATAGCATGACACTACGATCTGATCGTGGTGGCGAATATCTGTTTGGAGAATTCTTGGAATACTTATCAGTGGAAGGTATCACCTCTCAGTTGTCTGCACCTGCTATGGATATGGATATGGTTATCAGGAGAAATAGAACTCTTATGGATATGGTTATATTAATGATGAGTTACTCGGATTTAACGGATTCGTTTTGGTGACATGCATTAGAAACGGCTGCATATGTTCTTAAATTGGTACCTTCGAAGTCAGTACCAACTATACTCACATAATTGTGGACTGGATGTAAGCCTAGTTTAAGACATATTCGAGTGTGAGGTAGTCCGACACATGTGCTGAAGGTAAAGACTGACAAGTTAGAGTATAGAACAGATGTTTGTTTATTTGTTGGGTACCCTAAAGAAACGAAAGGTGGTTTATTCTATTGTTCTAAGGATCAGAAGGTCATTGTTAGCACTAATACCCGATTCTTAGAAGAGAACTTTATTATGAACCACAAACCCAGAAGTAGTATTGTTTTAGAAGAGATGAGAGTGAACTTGCGCGAGCAGATTTCTAACTTACCCACAGAACGAGAAATAGTACAAGACACAGAGTCAATACCATTAGATAATTCTAGTATACCCCGTCGTAGTTGGAGGACTATAAACCCTCCGATAAGGTACACACTCTTGGAAGAATCTTTCGAGAGGATCCCGAAAGGGTTGGATACCGAACCAGTTAACTACAGAGATTCACTTCAGGATAAAAATACAGAACTCTGGCAAAAAGCACTGTACGTACATACTAAACCTAAGAATCTGGACATGGTTTTCCGCTGTACAAACTGATTTTCTATCACCTATGTCTTTAAGTTTTCAAATGGAAAACCCCTATATTGAAGTGATAAAAAAAACGTAAACTTGGCTTACAGCAGGTCCTCATATATAGGAGGATTGGTTAAGAAACTACTATCAATAAAATATTCAAAAAGTATTCTCATCAGAATTTTTCACGAGTAGGATTTTGAGAGTATTTGGTTAAGAAAATGATCTATCATTTACTAATCATTTTTTCATAAGAACTTTAAAGTGGTCCTATGAGTTCAGCATTTACATTGTTCCTCAAAATTTACTGCATTTACCTTCTCCACACTATCTCGTTTTTCACTATTATCATCTGTCACCATCTCCACAATAATGGCTTGTTCTTGCTTCCTAGTTCCTACCCATTGTTCTTCTTTTCCAAAATGCTCAAAACTTTTAATGCTGAGATTTGTTGTTTCTTCTTGCTGCAGGTTCTTACATTTTTCTTTTGATTTATCGTCTTGTTTTTCAGGGCTGAAGAAGTTTTTGGACACCCAAGACTTTGTGCTTTCCTTTTCTATTTTTTTGTTTTCCATTTTGTGAGGTTGAGGGCCATTTTGTTGATTGTACAAGTTGTCCTTTGTTGCTTTATTTTTATGCTTTTCTTGCTCTTCCGCCTTTTCTTTATTTCGTTTATTGTTTGCCTTTGCCTTGGTCACCATTTTCTTCTCCCTTTTAAAAAATGCAGACCTTTTCATTGTGACATATTTTTCTGCAGAAATTACAGTATTCATCTAAGTCTTCATAATCAAAGTATTGCCAAAACCACCCTTTTCACCATATCCAATCCTTACTCTATGTACTAAGTCTCTGTTTAAATCGATTTCAACACACATATGTGCCATCTCAGGCCTAGATAACTTAACCGTTTGCTCACCTAATTTTAATAGTTCGCCAAATGCCCTTGCAATTAAAAAAATACTTGACACGTATAAATGAATAGGTAACCTAGGTAAGGTGATCCACAAAGGCACATTAGCAAATTTTATTTCAAGATCAAAATCATATGTCCATTTAAACGTCCTCATGGATAATGTTCAATGAACCAAAAAAAATTCAACCACATCCTCTGAAAATCTTCTTTGTGAAAACAACATATTATTATATGCTTATTACCCCAAATTCCTATGTTAACCAGAGCTTTAAGTTCTAACTTGTTGCAAAACTTTTTTAAAACCACAATCTGGGGTCTACCATGAGTGAATTTTCCAATTACAGTGTATTTAAATGGCTCAGATCATTGTTGGACATCATCCATCTGGGGTCTTACAATAGACGCAAAAGACTTTGTCGAGGTTGGATCGGGGGGAATTACTTGTGAATTTGTCTTTGTTTTATCTCTTTCTGGTACTGTTTTTGCAGGGCAGCTACGTGGTTTCGATGGCTAGGTGATTCACCCTAAGAGCCTCACTCTTTCTGTCTCTCTACTCAAGATTAAAGATAAACTAATACATTTTTGGAATAAAATAGTGGAGAAACGAGAGATAAAGAAGAGGCTCAAGATTTGTTAATTCTCACCAAATAACATAATGAATGAAGAAAATAGTTCCCACTAAACTAATAGGACAAAACCCATTAACCAAACAAATAACAGAAGTGGTCAAAAACTAATAAATCAAATAACAAATAGCTTAACAATAACAAATAGCCCGCCTCCAACACATAGACCAACTCGTCCGGGCCGGCCCGCGTCGGATCTACAAGTGCTTATCAAGTGTCTTTCTTTTAACTTTGGAACGTCAAAAAATAAATGTTCATTTTTCTCTTTCAGTAAATTTTTGTATTTTTTGTAGTTTGAAATACCATTGCATGTAACAAATGATTTTGTTCAAGCTTTTTTATATTTCGATGCTCTTTTTTTTAATTTAAGTTAAATTATTACTTATCCTTAAATAACATAGTTTTCAAAAAGAGACACTTATTTGCGGACTCAATGCTTTACTTTTTGTGATAATAATAGTGTGGTAAGGCAGGCTGGTTTGGAAGTGTTGATTTGTGAAGTCCTCATATTGGCACATTGCCAAAAATTAACCTCCTCACCATAGCATATTCTTACTTTTTAAACAAGCTTTTTAGTTGTACCAACAAACACATACAAGCTTTTTAGTCAAATTAACTCTCCAAAAATGCGACTCGTACTATGTTTAAATATTTTATTGATAGTAGTTTCATTAACTTATTTTGGTATATAATAATTTTCGGATTTAAAAAATATGCTTGATATATTAAAATATGCTTCATTAACTTCGGTAGACTAATCCAATCCGGAGCAAAAGTAGGAGGAAAAGTTGATGATAATGGAACTTTGGGTAATATGAAGACATTGTATCTAAGGACATTCTTGTTGAAAATAAAGGTAAATAATGAAGATTATGGTAAAGAGGAAATTACCTCTCAATTGGAGGAGGTTAGGGAGTTGCCTCTTATGAAGGACAACAAAATTATAGCCTAACACGTGAAAATAGTAGTTTTGGAGAGGGAACTTTATTCATTGGGTTAAATATAGAAAATCAAACACATAAACCAATTTTGGAGGATAAACTTAACCTATCTCCTAGAAAATTAACACAAATTACAAAAGAGGATGGGGAATGGATTGTGGCTCTAAGTAAGAAAATTGAAAAAAAATAAAAACAAATGTGAAAGCTAGAAATAAAGAAAAGTTAATGTTAAGATTTTATGTAAAAGCCTCTAATAAAGTTTCCATATGAGTAAAATAATGGTTTGGAATGTTAGGGCATTGGAAATAATGCAACTATCAGAAGATTAAAGTTTTTTGCAAAAAATATTAATTAGCTATGTTAGTTTGCTTGGAGCCTAAGATTGATGTGGTAAAAGCTGATTAGGTAAACATAAGGTTAACTTTTGATAGGGTGTTGTCTCAAGATTTAAAAAAATTCGGTCTTTTATTTTGATAATATGGAGATTAAGGAAGTGATACAGATGAACCAAAGTCTGAATTTTAAGGTGACCGGTAATATTTTTAGTAGCATAATTCAAATATCACTGATTTATGCAAAATTTCTGGACCGTTTTAGGGAATAATAGCAGTGGTTGAAGGGGGACTTCAACACTGCTACAGAAGAGAAAGACAAGTCAGGAGGGTTACTAACTGATATGCAAGCTCCAAATGACTAGGCTGGGTTCGGTCCGGTCCGGTCCGGTTCGGTTTTTGGCAAAACCGAAACCGAAACCGAGCATATTTTTCGGTTCAGTTTTTTTCGGTGTCGGTCTTTTTACTTTTTGGACCGAACCGGATCGTTTTTTTCGGTCCAGTTTCGGGTTTTTTCGGTTTTATTTTTGATTTTTCGGTCTTTTTCGGTTTTTTTCGGTTTTTTTCGGTCTTTTTCGGTTTCGGCCTTTTTCGATTCGGTTTTACTGAAAACCGAAACCGACCCGAAATTTTTTCGGTTTTTCGAGTTCGGTCTTTTTCGGTTTTTTCCGGTTCGGTTATTGGTTCGGTTCGGTTTTTCCTGTTTTTCGCCCAGCCCTAGAAAGGACAATCAAAATTGTATTGATAACTCAAATTTAGAAGAAGTTAATTGTTTTGGATTCTAGGTTTACATGGAGGAATGGTAGAAGTGGTAATCAAAGTATTGTGCAGAGTATAGACAAGTTTGTGTCAATAATGCACTTCAGGATATCTTTTCTGATCTTACTTTAAAACATTTAAATAGAAGGATTTCAAATCATATCCCTTCGCTAGTGACTTTTTTTTATAGTGCGGAATCTAAATCCAAAAAGATTTAGTTTGCAGACTTTCTGGACCAAGCACTCTGATTTTGAGAAATTGGTTACTAATTGGTGTGACAACTTGAAAAGAACTCAAAGGTTTTACAAACTTAGAACAAAGCCACTATTGGGAATATATTTCAGAAAATTATAACTTCAGAGGATGGAATTAGCAGGCTAGAATGTATCTTTAAGGGAGATCCCACTGCTCTGAATAGGGAAATGCTACAAAAAGAGGTATCAAGGTTTCTTAGAAAAAAAGCAAACATTAAATGGGCTATTTTTTATTTTATTTTTAAACAATTAAATGGGCTATTGAAGGTGAAACAAATTCCAAGTATTTTCATTCAATTATTAAGGGTAGAAGGAGTAAAAATAATATTCATAAAGATGGGCTTGGAAATATTATAAGGACTCAAAAGAGGCTACTGATTTTTACGTGGGTCTTCTAGCTCCTAATTCAGTGCAAAGTGGCTATTATGAAACTATCAAAGTTTTGCAAAAAGTTATGAATGAAGACAATAATCTGTTTCTTGACAACGATTCAAGTTTAGAGTAAATTAAAGAAACTATTGGAGGCCTAAACAAGGATAGTTCTCTAGGTCAAGATGGCTTTAATGGCCATTTTTCACAAAACGTTGCGAAATTATTAAAGATGATATTCATAGAGCAACTATCAGTTTCTTTGTGAGAGCTGAACTTCCAAAAGTGGTGAATATTACTCTACTCACCTTGCTTTCTAAAGTTAAGTCTCCTGACAACTTTAGTGATTATAGGCCTATCAATCTTAGCAATTTTTGTAACAAAATTATCTCCAAAATTGTGTCTACTAGACTTGCTACTATTTTGCCTAAATTCATTTCTTCTAATCAAAGTTGTTTTATTCAACACAGAGATATTTCTGAAAATATTTTACTTGCACAAGAACTTATTGGTACTATGGGTTTGAAGAGTAAAGGTGATAATGTGGCTATCAAATTAGATATGAAAAAAACAAATGATAAAGGTTTTGAGAAAATTAGGATTTTCTAAATTATGGATAGATAGAGTATGGAGAGTTTCTTCTAATATTGATTTTTGTGTCCTTGTTAATGGAGTTGTTGCTGGTTATTTCAAATCCACTCAAGGACTTTAGTCAAGAAATCTTAATGCATATTAGAAGAAAGTCTCCATACTCTATCTATCCATAGTTTAGAAAACCTAATTTTCTTAAAACATTCGAAAGAAAAAGCCAACACACTTTATCATATGCTTTTTTCTGTCCTGATGAAAGTACTAGGCTTTTAGCACCTCAAGGGGATGTCGTATTGCTATTGTCACTCACCTTGCTTATGTTGATGACGTGATCATCTTCTCTTCTGCTACAAGAAATTCAATTAAAGAGGTCAGTAAAGTTTCTAAGAGTTAACAGCAAGATTTTGGACAAGAAATTAATGTGGAGAAAAGCTCTATTTATGTATCTAAAAATGTTAATATAAACTTAAAAGAGTTCATAATTGGGTATGATTATAAATAATACTTCTTTTGTTTATCTTGGTTGCAAAATATTATCTCGCCCTAATAAATGTATCTATTTCCATTCTATGGTGAAAAAATAAAAGATAAACTTACTATATGGAAATCAAAGTGGCTGTCTATGGTGTTTAAGCTTATTTTGATAAAGCATGTATTACAGACAATGCTAATTTATATTTTAGATGTGATGCAACCTCCCAAAAAGATAATTTGTGAAGTTGGAAAAGTTTTTGCAAATATTATGTGGGGTCAAGACATCCTTCGGTTTTGCAACCAACTTTGCCTCTGCCACCACCACATATGTAATTCTGCCACACACTAGGCAATAACTGACATGCTCGAGATGATTGCTTCCTAAATATTCTACTCAAAAACCATCTCCCTTAAGGGTTTTCTTGAGGATGTTCTGCATAAGTTCAATCGTGGGGTGGCATTGCAGACTTGACCTTATTGGAGAACAATCCATTTGTGCTCATGAAGGAAACCTGGTTGTCAATCCCATACACCCACTTCTCGAGTTCACCACATACCTTAAGAAACAATTTTTTTTTCTCATCAATTGAGTCAACTGCTTAATTTTAAACTTATCCAACACTCGTTGAGCTTATCTTACATCTCAATAAAAAAAAACACGTAAATAATAAAACGCAAAGACACTATTAACAATTGAGAACCAATTGTATCAAAACAACTTTAAAAAAAGATATTGAAATTAAACGCAACTTATTTGTAAAGTCACCATCTATTTTGTATTTAGCGTCTAACTACAGTAGTAAGGAGACACCGGTCAAGTTTTTTTGTTTTTTTTTATAACTAATAGGCAATTTAGTTAACCATCGTACAGTAATATGACCAAGTCTTCCGACCGAACCGCCACCATCTGCTTTCTATCACCAATACTGTCTGATTTGACCAAATTTCGTACTCGCTTGTTGGGCCGCACGACTTTAAAATGTTTTGGTGATAAAAAGTAGGATACTTCTGTTTTATATACCATATACGTACGCATATATGTAAGCGAGGTAGGATAGCTTTCTTTTTCTTACCACGGCATTTTCCTAAAAAATACGGATTCTTACACTCTTCCACTCTCCAGGCACGACGTACTCGTCGGACACGCCGTCCTTCCGGATTTCACTAACTCGTGTTAATCCCAGCATCGGCTAGATAGCGGCTCTAATACCAATTGTAACGACCCAGTCCTCCGACCAAACTACCACCATTTACTTCCTACCACCAATATTGTCCGTTTGGCCTAATTTCGTACTCGCTTCTTTGACCGCACGACTTTAAAATGTTTTGTTTATAAGAAAGAGATATTGTTAGGTTATATAATATATAGTTACTTACATATCTAGGCATGGGATAACTTTATTCCCCTTAACACAGCATTTCCGTATGGAAATACAGGTTCTTACACATACATGACATCATAATTTGGAAGATATTGTATTGATTTTTTATAATAGACAATTTCAATAACTCTAAATGTATCCCTAGATATTGCTATGTCGTATTTGATAGTTACATTGCCATACAGTTCTTAGAATTCTTACGTTAAGGCAAGGGGTACAAATATAATTGAACTTTTATGGTATCAATATTTACCTATCATAAGCAATCAACATTGTTTGAAGTTATCACTGAACAGACTCAATAATTGACAGAAAAGTTAATATAATGTTGGGGTATACAATCATATGAAACGGTTGTCAAACAAATATATCAAATGAGCATATCAGTTTAATTTAAAGTTATTGCCTAACAGACCCGACACTAGACAGAAAACTAAATAAAATATTGTAGTATATAATCATATGTAATGGTTCTTGCAGAATTTTATCAAACAACATATTTTCTTTCACAAAAGCACACCAACCCCATGTACTTCACCCCAAAGTTATCGCGTAACAGACTCGACATTAAGGTAGTGGAGTATATGATAGAAAAACAGTTTGCACAGCGGAAAAAGCGTGCCCAGATTCTTAGGTTTAGTATGTACGTATATTATCAATGTAAATCCTGTTTTACCGTATAGATTAATTAGAACATACCGAATAAAAGAAGGAAACAGATGACGGTTGTGATGGAACAGATTCGCCTCAACTATTTTATTTTATACCTGAACTAGCACATTGCTGCTTGAAAGAGGATGGACTTTTTCTCTCTCTAGTCAATCTCCAAAATATAGTTATGAAAAACTTATTCTGTCAAGAAAAGAGGCGTACTATATGTAGGCTAAGGTAGTGACTTATATATTGATTAGGATAGAACTACTTAAAAAGATTTCGTGCTATCATATCTTCTTAAAACCCGAGATACTGATTTCTCTACCATAATCCGAATATGTAATTCGTTCCAATTGTCAAAGATGTTCATTATCTCTCCACGTAAAGATTAATCAGATACTCATTTATTAAATTAAATCACTGACTGATTCCTTATTTAATAAACGTATTATCCCTAGCCTGTCCGCTTAACTTATTTATCGTGTCGGATTATAAATCCATCCGCATGGTTTACACAAAACTTATAAGCTTCCTCAATGGAGTATCATCAATCCCTTATGGGATGTGGATTTCTTTTATTACTAATAAACACTTATACGAATAATGCTGCCTCAAACTCATTAAGTTTATTAACTCGTAACGAATCTCACCATGTATGAATCAAAATGACAAACACATCCATACATGTCTAAATAGAAATATAGGAATTAAGAGCATAACAATAACCATGACCACGAGTTATAAATCATTTTGTTTAGTCAGTCACCAAATGATTATTTCGTAACAGTCCTTTTTAATACACACAAAGTGTACTAGTAAATGGAGTTGGAATTTATCTATTCCCTGTAGTCAAGACAGGTATACTAAAACCACGTAATACAACTCTACTGATGGTGTGTCCATTTCCATCTAAAGTTGTAAGCATATAACTTATATTCTATTAGAACTGACAGTCTAATCTTCCGTGTGTAAGATGTACTCTACACACTAGACCATCTACTAAATAGAATAATAGACACTTATTTAGTCATTCAAACAATGATGATAAATAACAATTGCTCATATTATTCTCATAAAATAGATCAATTCATAATATTATCAAATATAAATTCAAAAACAGGCATGTGTTTTACTATATTTCTAACAATCTCCCACTATAGACTTAAAGTCATGCTGACATACATCTCACTCCCATTTTCTCCACATGCCTACTAAAAGTATTCGCCGGAAGACTTTTAGTCAATGGATCTGCTAGGTTGTTTGCCGATGCAATCTTAGTCACCACCGCATCTCCTCTTTCTACAATCTCTCGTATAACGTTATACTTTCTCTGGATGTGTTTAGCCTTATTGTGTGTTCTAGGTTCCTTCGCATTCACAACCACCCCACTATTATTGCAATAAAGTGTAACAGACGATTGTGCAGAAGGTACCACACCAAGATTCAAAAGAAAGTTCCGGAGCCACACAGCCTCTTTAGCTGCCTCATTAGCAGCCCACATACTCGGCTTCCATAGTTGAATCAGCAACGTAATCTTGCTTGATGCTTCTCCAACTAATGGCTCCACCTCCTAATGTGAACACATTTCCAGAGATTGATTTTTTGGAATTCATATCTGACTGAAAATCTGAGTCTGTATACCCAGTAGGCACTAGACTATCCGCACCATAAACCAACATGTAATCTCTAGTTCTTTTCAGATACTTGATTATATGTTTTACTGCAGTCCAATGTTCCTGCCCGGGATTAGACTAAAATCTGCTAACCATGCCAACAACAAAGCATATATCAGGTCTAGTACACAGCATTGCATACACCAGGCTTCCTACTGCCGAAGCATAAAGAACTGCCTTCATCTTATCTATCTCAAAATGAGTTGTAGGATACTGATTACTTGATAAATGTATTCCATGCCGAAAAGGTAAGAAACCTTTTTTGGAATCCTGCATGTTGTAACGAGCGACAATATCATCGATATAGGATGCCTGAGATAATCCCAACATTCTACGTTTCCGATCACGTATAAGTTTGATCCCGAGAATGTGACCGGTTTCTTCCAAATCCTTTATATCGAATTGTCCAAATAACCATACTTTGACCGCCGATAATACTCCTACACCGTTTTTGATTAGTAGTATATCATCAACATATAGTATTAAAAACACATTAACGCCTCCATCATGCTTCATGTAAACACATGACTCGTCATAACTCTGATTAAAACCATAAGACTTAATACCTTGGTCAAAGCGATTATTCCAAGATCTTGATGCTTGTTTAAGCCCATAAATGGACCTCTTAAGTTTGCACACTAAATGCTCTTGGACCTTTGCTATGAATCCATCTGGTTGCACCATATAGATGCATTTCTCAAGACTTCCGTTAAGAAAATCTGTCTTGACATCCATTTGCCAAATTTTGTAATCGAAATGTGCCGCAATGGACAAGAGAATCCGGATAGACTTTTGCATGGCTACCGGCGAGAAGGTTTCCTCATAAATGATGCCTTCTTTCTGAGTAAACACTTTCGCAACAAGCCTTGCTTTAAAGTTTTCCACCTTACCGTCCGATCCTCTCTTTATCTTATAGATCCACTTGAATCTGATGGGTTTTATCCACTCGGGTGGTCCTACAAGCTTACAGACCTGATTAGAGTACATAGACCCCATCTCAGCATTGTGATGTGTTTGGTGGTGAAGTGTTCATAAATCTTGAAAAAGCTCCATTTTTACTTTTATCGGAGAGATTGTTTCTCATTTTTATTTTTTGGTCCTTTTATTTTATTTTCTTTCACTGTCTCTACTCTATTTTTTAATAAGGTCAGAGTAGCACTTAAAACTCAAATTTTAATGAAAATAGTGGGCAACCCCTACTTTTAATTAAAAATGGAATGTTACGATCTTACAAAAGGTTCAAAGGAAGATTTTGAATACGAACCCGTGGATATTGGCATTTTAGGTGATTGTTGTGTTTTTATCTCTCTCCCCAGAGAGGAAGATGGACAGCTGGGCATTCACGGCAGATAGGTTTATCACGCTAGGGTATCATATGCTATATTTCAACATTAATACAGCTCCATTGCAGTTCCTATTTTAAAATGCTCTTAGAGTATTAGATTGAAAATAATTTTTTATTTTTTTTAACATGATCACCAATTTATATTGATAACAATCTACGCTAGCACAAAATTCATTTTCTTTGGAACAATCTCCAAACAACTATAGAGAACCGAAAATGCATAGTCACTAAAGCTCCACAACTCTAAAAGTTCAGCTCAAACATCCGAAAGAAATTAAACCAAATTAACCTAAATAAATCATAATTAAAATAATATAACACATATCTACAGTTTACATAGAGCAGTGATATATTGTCTAATAAGTCAGTCTGAACAGATGAAATGTAGAGAAAAATAACAAAGTAATGGACCCGGTGCTGATAAAAGGAACTTAGGCAATGTCTAGTATTCGACTTGTCATGACTCGATAATGACCATCAGGGTGCCAACAACTAATTACCCATCTAAATCTGTGAACAAAGCCTAAAAACCCAAAACATAACCCAATTCTCTAATCCATCAGTACCCACCCACACAATCGTTAATCAAAGCAAAATATTCAATCCAATCATCCACATCAACATATAAGACAAGCTCCACCACTAGTCAATATAAAACATTAAATCGAGAAACATATCATACAAAAATTAAAACAACGATACCGAAAATAACTTCCATATAGCGTCTTGTAGCCCGTTTGGTTAAACCTTAGAAGGGGTGAATAAGATTTTAGGCGTTATTCGTGGTTTAAAACTCAAGCCCAACTAGTTCGATAACTAGTTTAGAAACAATAATTATGCGATAATAAATAATGAATAATCTAAGCATGCGTACAATCACAAAATAAGTTGTGAAAAGTAAAGAGTAAGGGAAGAGAGATTGACACCGCGATATATATAGATTCGGAAAACTATCCTAGTCATCTCACCGGAATTGCTTTACCGGGTATTATCACCATAATATTCAACCCAAGATTGCAAATCCTAATGAACTAATCAATCGATTTGCTCACCCTCTACCCGACGATACAATCTTGCTACAAGTGCAAGAGTACACAAAAGACGAGTCAAAAACTCCCCATCAATCTATGAGTATCCAAATGAAATGATCTAGAGCTTTTAAGTCACAAACCGACTTTTGCCTCTCCCAAACACTGAGTACTCACAATTGAAGGCTATTGGAATGTTGGGTTCTTGATCCCAATGCAAAAATGTGATCGATGGTTGAGATTAGAAGTTAATTTCAAATATGAAAATGGAGCACCTTCAACTTGAAGCACCAGTGCTTGCTACTGGGTTGGAGATCCTAAAATATAAAGGACCAATGTTTGGACCAGTGTTTGGGCCTTCTGTTAGATTTTCAACTTTTGAAGCACCAGTGCTTTCTTTGATAGCATCGGTGCTTGACCTATATTTTGTGAAAACTTGTAACTTGTTTCTTCGAACTCTAAATCGACTTCCGCTCGAACCATTGGCTTTGTTATCGACTGTTCTATCATTTTAAATACTGAAATATACATTTTCTATTTTTGTAAAAGACCAAGAAATTGTAAAATTATTAAATCATAATTACACTTATAATCAAAATTAATTATTAAACATATGGTTCAATACGTCTGACTCACCAAACAGGTACCAACTATCCTACTAGCTAATGATAACCTCATAAAAACACGCGTAAGCTAAGCCATATAACTAATCAATGACCAAGTTTCGATAAGGAGAAGTCTTATTGATAGTTACTTTGCCGACCTCTTCTAGTGCCATATGTAATCCAACACACTAATGAAGCCGATAGAAAATAAGCAAATTAAGCCATAACCCCAATATTGACTACCCAAACATGCAAATCCAAAATCAGAAAATTCAACTACTCACAAGAAACCCATCAAAACTCCATAAGCTAAAAATGCTATAATCAGACAATCAACCCTATTCAATCTAAACTCGAACGAAAGGAACAATCAAGGAAGGACATAAGATAAATTAAAATAGTGAGCCTATGAAGGGAAAGAAGGTTCTAAAAGGTGAGGAAGGAGGTGGAGACGGGTAAGAATAAGAAGTGGAGGAGATTTGAGAGGCGAATAATGTTGAAATAATAATTGTTTGGTTCAATGTTTGCTTTAATGCCATGAACCTTTCGGATACATGCATAGACCTTTGATATGAATGCATGAATAAGTTATGTTTTTTGATTTTTTAGAATAAATATTGATAACTCAAGACCTTTTATGTTCTCTTGAGTTGAGTATAAATAGGTGCTCTAGTTCCATTTGTAAGTACACCAAAATTTAGTTTGAGTTTGATATTATAAGAGTTCTTTCCCTCTCTATATTTTGTGTTATCATTTTATGTGAGTGAGTGGTCGTTTCGATCCAACAGTGGTATCAGAGCCAACGGTCCCAAAATGGCCGGTGGAATGACCACTTTTATCCCCATGCTTAAGAAAGATTTCTACGATAATTGGAGCATAAGAATGAAAGTGCTTCTCGGTTCCCAAAATGTGTGGAAAATCGTAGAGACCGGGTTTAATGAGCCCGAAGAAGACGCTGACGTAACTCAGGCTCAAATGGAGGACTTAAAGAAGAAGGATTGAAAGGCTCTTAACATCATCCATCAAGCTTTGGATGAAACTATGTTCGAAAAGGTGGCATGTGCAATCACGAGCAAAGAAGCTTGGGATATTTTGGAGAATTCATTCAAAGGAGTTGACAAGGTAAAAAAGATTCGACTCCAAACCTTACGTGGTGATTTTGAGGCTTTATGTATGAAAGTCTCCGAATCGGTTGACGACTATTTTTCACGAGTTCAAAAGGTCGTCAATCAAATGAAAAGATGCGGAGAAAAATTGGACGACACCCGTGTTGTCGAAAAAATTCTACGTTCTTTAGATTCCAAATGGGATTGCATTGTTGTGGCTATCGAGGAATCTAAAGACGTAGAATCTATGACGGTAGATCAACTTTTGGGCTCGCTCCAAGCTCATGAAGAAAAACTCAACAAAAGAGTTGTGAAAGAAGAGCCGCTCGAGCAAGCTCTTCAAACGAAATTTAGCATGAACGAGAAAAGTTTTGGTAACTCAAAAATCCAACGAGAAAGAGATCGAGGTCAAAATTATGGCCGTGGTGGTTACAGCTCTTTCAAAAAAGAAGAGAGGAGACAAAACTCTTATCCGACAAGAGGCCGTGGAAGAGGAGGAAATTATAATGGAAAACGGAGGTATGATAAGTCCCAAATTAAATGTTATAATTGTCAAAAATTTGGGCATTACGCTTCCGAGTGTAGATTGAGTAATAATAAATTTGAGGAAAGGGCTAATTTTGCTAGAGAAAATGAAGAACGTTCTACACTTTTATTTGCGCATAATGAAAATAAAAGCGGAGAAATTACTACATGGTATTTAGATACGGGGGCTAGCAACCATATGTGTGGTAATAAAAATATGTTAACCGAAATTGATGAAATGGGAAATGGAGATATTTATTTTGGTGATGAATCTAAAATTCCGGTGAAAGGGAAGGGGAAAGTCTTAATCCAATTGAAAATTGGAGAAAATGATTTTATCTCAAATGTTTATTATGTGCCAAATATGAAGTCTAATATTTTGAGTTTGGATCAACTTTTGGAAAAGGGCTATGATATTCATTCGAAAAATTATAATATTTTATTAAGTGATAAAAATGGAAATTTGGTTGCAAAAGTCCCGATGTCGAAAAATAGAATGTTTTCTTTGGATATTAAAAATGTTGGGGCTAAATGTTTGAAAGCGTGTTTTAAAGAAAAATCATGGCTTTGGCATTTGAGATTTGGGCATCTTAATTTTGGTGGTTTGAAATTGTTGAGTAGTAAAAATATGGTGAAAGGTTTACCTCATATTGATCATGTTGATGAACTTTATGAGGCATGTTTGTTTGGAAAACAACCGAGGAAAAGTTTTCCGAAACAAGCGACTACAAAAGCTAAAAAGCCCTTGGAACTTGTTCATACAGATATTTGTTGTCCTATTAAACCAAGTTCTCTTGGAAAAAGCAATTATTTTGCTCTTTTTATTGATGATTTTAGTCGAAATACATGGGTTTATTTTTTGAAGCAAGAATCCGATGTTTTTGATGCTTTCAAAAAATTTAAAGCTCGTGTTGAAAATGAAATTGGTCACAAAATAAATTCTATGAGATCAGATCGAGGGGGAGAATTTTTCTCAAATGATTTTGAAAATTATTGCGAAGAAAATGGAATTTTTCGTCCTTTGACGATTGCCTATACCCCACAACAAAACGGGGTTGTTGAAAGAAAAAATCGATCTCTTTTAAATATGGCTCGTAGTATGTTGAAAAGCAAAAATATTCCAAAAGAATTTTGGGCCGAGACTGTTGATAGTGCGGTTTATTTGTCGAACCGATCCCCATCTCGAAGTGTTTGGGGTAAAACTCCCGAAGAAGCGTGGAGTGGAAGAAAGCCGGGAATAGCGCATTTAAGAGTTTTTAGGAGCATCGCATATGCTCATGTTCCGGACCAAAAAAGGTCCAAATTGGATGCTAAAAGCGAGAAGTTTATGTTCATTGGCTACGACCCGAGGGCAAAAGGTTACAAGCCATACAATCCGCAGAACGGAAAATTTGTTGTGAGCCGAGACGTTGAGTTCGACGAAGAAGGAACATGGAATTTTGACAAAATGGAGGACGACTATAATTTCTTTCCTTATTATTGCGATGAGGAAGACGAGCAAGTTCAAGTAGAAGAGGAGCCCACGACGCCACCACCATCACCTCCTTCGCATGATGAAGTAGGATCCGCGAGCGATGAAATTTCAAGCGAAAGGCCCCAACGTTTTTGAACCTTACAAGACTTATACAAAGTGACCGAAAGAATCGACGACAATGTTACTCTCTTTTGTCTCTTTGCGGGTTGTGAACCGATTGGCGTTGAAGAAGCGATGCAAAACGAAATCTGGAGAAACGCTATGGATGAAGAAATAAACTCAATAATGAAAAATGATACGTGGGTGTTGGCGGACTTACCGAAAGGACACAAAGCTATTGGCGCGAAATGGGTCTATAAGGAGAAGAAGAACGCAAAGGGAGAAATCGAAAAATACAAAGTTAGATTGGTCGCAAAAGGTTACAGCCAAAAGGCCGGCATCGACTACGACGAAGTGTTTGCTCCCGTCGCTCGTTTGGAAACGATAAGATTTTTAGTCTCTTTGGCGGCGTAAAATAATTGGAAAATAAATCAAATGGATGTGAAATTCGCGTTTTTAAATGGAAACTTAGAAGAAGAAGTTTATTTGCAACAACCGTCGGGTTATGAAATAAAAGGTCGTGAAAATAAAGTTTTAAAATTGAAAAAGGCGCTTTATGGTTTAAAGCAAGCTCCGCGAGCTTGGAATACTAGAATTGATAAGTATTTCCAAGAAAATAATTTTATAAAATGTCCTCACGAGCATTCTCTTTATGTGAAAATGGATGAAAATGGAGATGTTTTGATCGTTTGTCTATATGTGGACAATTTGATTTTTACGGAAAATAATCCAAAGCTTTTTGAGGATTTTAAAGGTGTTATGAGTCGTGAATTTGAAATGATGGACATCAGACTTATGTCTTATTATCTTGGTATTGAGGTGAAGCAAAATAAAAATGGTATTTTTATTTCGCAAGAAGGGTATGCAAAATATATCCTTGAAAAGTTTAAAATGAAAGGGTGTAAACCAATTAATATGCCGGTGGATTGCGCTACAAAATTATCGAAGTATTTTGAAGAAGAAAGTGTGGATCCAACGTTCTTTAAAAGTTTAGTTGGAAGCTTGCGTTACTTGACGATTACGAGACCGGATATTTTATATGGAGTTGGTGTTCTTAGTCGCTATATGGAGGCACCAACTTTATCGCATTGGAAGGCCGCGAAACGGATTATTCGCTATATAAAAGGTACAATTGATTTTGGGTTAAACTACTCATTTTCTAATAATTATGAGTTGATTTTCTATAGTGATAGCGATTGGGGAGGCGACGTTGATGATCGAAAAAGTACAAGTGGATTCGTATTTTATATGGGAGATACGGCGTTTACATGGAATTCGAAAAAGCAACATATTGTAACGCTTTCCACTTGTGAGGCCGAGTATGTGGCCGCCAATGCATGCATTTGTCATGCAATTTGGTTACGAATTTGTTGAAGGAATTGGGAATGCTGCAAAATGAAGCTACAAAAATATTTGTTGATAATAAATCCGCGATTGCCCTCACTAAGAATCCGGTGTTCCATGACCGAAGTAAGCATATTGATACTCGTTATCATTTTATTCGTGAGTGTGTTGAAAAATGAGATGTTGAAGTGAAGTACACGAAGTCACAAGACCAAGTGGCGGATATTTTTACGAAGGCGTTAAAGTATGAAGACTTTCGAAAATTGAAAAGTTCACTCGGAGTTGCCAAACAAGTTTAAGGGGGAGTGTTGAAATAATAAATTGTTTGGTTCAATGTTTGCTTTAATGTCATGAACCTTTCGGATAAATGCATAGAACTTTGATATGGATGCATGAATAAGTTATGTTTTTTGATTTTTTAGAATAAATGTTGAAAACTCAAGACCTTTTATGTTCTCTTGAGTTGAGTATAAATAGGTGCTCTAGTTCCATTTGTAAGTACACCAAAATTTAGTTTGAGTTTGATATTATAAGAGTTCTTTCCCTCTCTATATTTTGTGTTGTCATTTTATGTAAGTGAGTGGTCGTTTCGACTCAAGAAAGAAAAAGGGATGAAAAGAGGGGGGAAACACACCCAAATGAGTGAGGATAAGGTGAGAAAAGATGGGAATGGGAGGAGGGGGTGGGTGTTGGTGGATCGAGACGAGAAGGAAGGAGGGAATGAAAAAGAAGAGAAAGCGTGGAGAAGAGAGGGAGAGAGGGATATATAAGCTGCGGTGGTCATCCCCTATCCTAAGCGGCGGTGGTCATCCACTATCCTAAGCGGCAGCAACACCCTTACTGTATCTAGGGTTAGGCTTGATGAGGGAGAGAGGGATTGCTTGTGTTTTGTTTTAAATTAACATATATAGCATTCAAGATATAATATTTGATATGAGCAACTATGACAACAATAATATATCAACTATATCTCCATGTCTTCTGGTAAAGAACTCTTGAACTTCTAATTCCGAAGTTGGGTATCCTTTTGAGAATGTTAAGAATATAGTTCTCTGGTCCAATTCAACTTCTGCTACACCGTGATGGTGTTCATAACCCAGTCCTACACCCTCTTGCATGATAACATTCCCAAACATATCCCGAGTTCCATTGCTATTATACAGAACATGCATACTGCTTTCTCCAATGACAACATTTCCTCCATGTGGTGGAGCACGGAAAGGGACTGCCCCAACAGGCTGTGCCCCAATCACACTAAAACAACCGTTCACAAAAATAATGTCATCAAAAGCCCTAAGACACGTTTCCGCTAATATTTTTTCGATGCCAGCCAAAATTCGAACCC
This sequence comes from Primula vulgaris, assembly GCA_963920805.1. Classification (NCBI taxonomy): domain Eukaryota; kingdom Viridiplantae; phylum Streptophyta; class Magnoliopsida; order Ericales; family Primulaceae; genus Primula; species Primula vulgaris. The sequence goes on along the minus strand of OY987214.1, from coordinate 21,621,624 downwards.
TATTTTCCACAAAATAAAACAGATCGATCAGTCCCCGAAGAGCACTGTGCAGCAATGGGACATCATTCAACCCCCTTGAAAACTCAGTCATAATGATCCAATCATTTTTGACACAATTCAAGCACATCAGGGATTCCTCCGCAAGCATGTTCACAAATTCAACAGGAAAAATTAGCAGTTTATTGACGAAATTACGGCCTTGCCCGCTATGGCGCTCAAGCCAAAGCCATAGAGACATCACTTGCATTGATTCTGTCGGGTCCCTGCCATTGACAAGGACTAGACGAGAATACAAGGCACGGTCCATTGAATGGAAGGCATTAAATTCGTCCTTTGTGATTGTGAATGTTGAAATAGGGAAAATGGAATCAATTGGTGTATCCATGTTGGTTTAATATAAAAAATAGAAAATTCTTCACCTAGTTTTTTTGCGAAATTTAGAACAAACACAGAATGGTATAGATCGGCAGAGAGTAAAATTAGAGAATATATGAGTACTGGCACTATAGATTGAATAAGAAAAAAGTCTGCAGCATGATAGGGTTTATTCTTTGTTGGAATTTATAGAGTCACATTGGGCCTTCTAAGAAAGAAAGAAAGTAAATGTCATTAAATATTTTTTCCCTCCCTTTTGGCGGACATTGTACATGGAAAATCGAAAACCTATCTGTAGGAATTTGAATGTATTTACCAATTAAGAAATTTATTGTTTCGAAAAAAAATTAAACTGAAAACTTAATGTTGTTTATATTTGAATGCATCTACCAATAAAAAATTTATTGTTGAGGAAACAAATTAAATTCAAAACTTAATGTTGTTTATTTACTTGATGTCAATTGAGAAATAATATCAACTGAGATTTAATTATCATGTATCTAACCATTGCAATTTGCAATGTACTAAATATTTGACCCCCTTTGACATTCAATATTGGATAAGCCGATTAGTGCCTTTTCAATCGTTTTATTAAGGTGTTATCTCTCATATTAAGATGCTATCTCTCAGTTGTCTTCATAACTTTTGTTATGACATAACATCAAGGAGAGTTGATGTGTGGGCCAATGGCAGGAATTGCTACAATATTTTTGTACATTCAAAATTATTGTAAGACATTTTCGTTAAATTGCTTACAACAACTCTTGTATGGCTCAATTTTTGAACAAATGTTGTATTTTACAAAACATGTGGTGTTTACAAAGACAATCTCATGTAATGCTCTAAAGACAATCTCATGTAAGCACACAATTTAAAATTTTCTTTCCGAATCTATTTTAACAAAATTTAGTTTTCATGTTATGTTATTATAATAATATATACGGACACACTTTTTATATTTTGTGGTCTACAATATTAGATTTGCAGACAAAAAAATTATTTTGTCCCTAATAATTTGTCTAAATCCTAATTTTCTAGTGTGATCATATGTTTGTTAGCACTCGATATCCCATGGTGTAGCATATTTTTTTTTCTTGAAATATTATTTTGAGTTGAACCAATATTCAATTGAGGTACAATTGTAATATGTTTTGATGATAACAAACGATTTTTTTGTAGGTTTTCGTGTACGAAATAACAATTAAACAATAATAAAAGACTAAAACGAAATAAACAAAACCGGTGTAATCTTTATTAATTCAGAATTGAAAACTGAAATTACAGATTACAACATGTAGGTACTGAATAGTAATTAAAGCAAACGTTATTCAGATTATTATCAATTAATAATCTGATGTACTGAATTGCAATAAATAGAAACTGCCGGACTGGAAAGTATAAACTTAACAGCCGGACTGTTCTGATTGAAAAAGAAATTACAGGGCTGAAATGAAACTATTCTAATTACAGAATTAAATTACAGAATTGAATTACAGAATATAAACAGTACTTTAAAGAAATTAAAAAAAGGTAAAAACAAAATTGAAAATTACAGCTAAGTACAGCAAATTAAAATACTGAAATAAAATTACAGAATTGAAAAAACAAAAATATAAATTACAGAATTGAAATGCGTTAATTAAAAGACATAATTGAAAAGACGAGGCGACTGTAAACAGTCTGCCATTAACCGATATTCGCCTAACCATCTTAAGGTTTCTGGTTGCGTTGGCGCTTCGATCCCAAGGCACAACGTCTCGGATAACTCACCGGAAACTGACGACGAGTAAAAGTCGAGTTGTTGGTGGGTGGTTCTCTCTATTTCTAATATGCTATGAGAAATGTATGCTGTTTTTTCAGAATAAAAAAGTGTGTTTAGAGAGTGGGGGAGCGCTGCCTATTTATAGGCTAAGCTGAAATCTCAGTCATAATGGTCACTTAATTCCGAATTCGAAACTGCGGAATTAATGATGAAATTATTCTCATTTAATTGCATCAGTTACAACCTTGCTGGAATTTTTGAGACTTTTTTGTTATTATTCAAAACTCTCAAACTTTCTTGGAACCGGAACATTCCCCAAGTCCCAAGTCCCAAGTCCCGCGCCCATGCTCGTGCCCGAGCGAACATGCGCGTGTGTGGTACACTTGCCTACACACACACCTATGAGGCTACACACTATTACCACTCTCTAGTGGTGAATATGTATATAAACTATTCAAAATAGTTTTGCCTCTTTGATGTGGGATAATCATTTGGGTGGCTTCCCCATCCATTTGATTTCCCACTTCCTCTTCCAAAATTTCCGATTTCGTCTCTCCATGGTCCAACTTCGGAGCCAATTTTCATTCACACCCATTCACTGAATAGGTCATACGATATACCGTTTCGAACCTTGTCATACAAACTACTCGAACCATTAGAGTACGGAGTCTAAACGTTAGATTCTTCGCATGTAATTTGACCAAACTTTTTGACTCGTGACCAATTCGGAAAACAATGGTTTTTCCCAACATTTCATTTACATCTGGTTTACTACAATGTGAATACCAATTTATACAATGTGAATATTAATTAAGGAAATGGAGAAATATGAATATTAATCAAGGAAATGGATAAATGGAATAAAGTATTACAATACTGAATTTACAGCATATAACCGGATAACTAAGAAGTAACCACGTAATTGATATAATCGGTTGAACTAGTAACCGGTTATACACTCGTAAATATGAAAAGTGCAAAGGTGTCTCAATGGGAATTTTTAAAATATGAAGATGATTCAAGAAGCTGTCCAAATTTAAAAGTGGCCATTAGAATATATTCTATAACATTTATACATAATCTATGAATATCTCCTTCACTTAAAACGACATTTATTCAACGAAATATTCATTCTAGAAAGTACCAACTTCGACAAGGCTAACAACCCAATTCAACGGGTTATGTCAGATCTGACCGGTTATTTTGAACTATATTTTGAAATTCAAATTTGAAGATTAAGCACACTTAGGTCATCCTCCATTAGTGTCAATAGATCCATAGAGGTCAGAAAAAAGACACCACGCTATTATCATTTTATTATTTAAAGCTAGATAAATTGTAAATATATTCGTCGATTCGAAGCCTTCAACATCAATATCGACTTAATCGTCTCATTCTTTTAATTTAGCCATCTCAGAAGATCAGATCATACATTATATTTAGCCATCAATATCGACAAAAGTGACTGAGGTTAAAAATTAGGGTTAGGAGCTTGTAGGAATTGTAATACACACGGCATGACACCTAGCAATGAGGAAGGATTTAATGAGCATTTAGTGACCTCATCGAGGGGAGCAGATAGGGTTCTGAACCCGCTTTTCTCGCCGAGTAGCTTATCAGCGAGATATCCTCCAAAAGATATTCTTGTATCTAAGATAATTAATCAGATATTACACAAATGAAATAAAAGGGATATTCAACTATAGACATATCACATAAGGATAGGGATATTCAACTATAGACATATAACATAAGGATAGGGTTAAACCCCTCGCACACCGACCCCCTAATTATCAAAGCTAGGATCGATGGATACTACGTCGAAAGGATACTCTTAGACCAGGGAAGCGCTATAAACGTCATGTATGGGAGCCTATTCAGAAGGCTCAAGATTCAAGAGGAAGACTTAACGATCTCTGACGCACCCCTCTATGGGTTCAGCTTTGAAATGGTGAACCCTCTCGGAACCCTGGTCCTACCGGAAAAGCGGGAAAGGTGGCAATGGCAACAGAGTTTGGCATCGTTGATATTCCCCCCACAATGAGATATTTGGACGTTCTTGGCTCTACGAAATAGGGGCAGTGGCCTCGACATAGCACCAGCATATCAAGTTCTATAACGGAGGAAATATAGAGATAATATGGGGAGCAAAGCCCCTGTCAAGGAGAGAGATGATTACAGAAACGAGAGGAAAAGCTTCAATGGAAACAAGGTACCAGCCAGACCTCAAGGCAGGAGAAAAGGTCGAGGAGACTCGCCAACAGGCTTAGCAAGAAACTACCCCTTCGGATAAGCGAAGCCTAGACGAGATCTCGAAAGAGTAAAATGCGATAAACAGCGGCCAATTCAGGTCTGGCGCAGACATGCTACAATTCCGTCCATGAGTTTAGAGTGTTTAGTTTTCATTTCGTATTTATTTTTAGAGTGTTAGTTTCGTTTTAAAGGAGAGGTTGCGCCCCTCAGACACCTTTTGTGTTAGGAGAAGAAAAAGAGAAAGTTTTAACTAATTCAGAAATCAATAAAAGTTGCTTTCTCTAAGAATTTCTATCTCGCTAATCATAAAAGAAAAGATATCAAAAACAGATAGGAACTAATAGATCTCAACCCCAAAAAATGATGAGCTTGGCTATTCTCAGGCTGCCCCATGGGCATAGAGCTCAAAGCTCTAAGCTCATCCCATACAAGAGTGAGCACCGCCCCTAAGAAGTCACGCCTGATACCCTTCCCATCAGAAGGAGCATGGCCCCTCTCCCTCCGAGTCGAGGGGAGGGGATTGCGAAGGAAGAGGAGTTATAGTCCTCGATGTTGGAGGCTCATACATGAGGGAGGGAGGAGAGAACTGGGGAAAATTCTCCTCCTCCTCCCAGGGTCAATGGGGTCCAAAGGCAAGGACCCCATGCCTACAACAGAGGTCTCCCGCGCCTCTCTCGCCCTCAAACGGAGACGACGACCACAATGACCCGCCAAAGCCCCCAGTAGGGCAGATGGACCCTGAGGGGGGACCGGCACCGGATAAGCTTCCTCCTTAGCTATCACAGAAACAGACGTGGCCCTTTCCCTCTTCCAAGAAGTAGAGGCGGGAGGATCTTCCAAAAGTCAAATGAAAAAAAATACTTAAAGGAACAAAGGAAACCCTCCATAGGGAATGAAGATCAAATTAAGGGTAGAGTAAACAAAAAAATAAAATTTATCGATACAAAGCTAGCCTCTATCAGAAGATCCGGCAGCGGCGCAGATAGGTCCAAGGGAAGCTTGATCAGAATAAACCCATCATCAGGACCGTCAGGGGTCTGGGGAACCTTTGGGCCCTTCAGCATGTCGTTCTTTGATCTATTATTGCAGTTGAAGGCTGTAAGGTTATAGGTAATCTTCGTGACCCAGAAGTGATATATATCTGAGGCCAAGCTTTGGCGGTCAGGAGCGAAGCTCGAGAGACGACAGCAGGCTCTTGCATCCTTGTAAGGGGCATCGTGAGGCCCCCAATAATTGAGCATGCGATGGAGGGTGTGTTTTTTCCCCTTAAAAAAGATGATGTTAGGACACTCCTCCAACATGAGCGGGACCTGGGATACAAAGTAGTAGAGTGAAGAGCTCACACCCATGGACCAATCACGATTAGCATGTCATGAATGATCATCTTGTTTGCTGAAGGAATTCCCATGACAAGCAATTCTGTGTGCTAGGGTCCTTTGGAGTTGCCCAATTATACATATAGCATGCCATGATATCCTTGATGGTGAGGGCAACCCCAACCTCCTTATCAAGGCGAAGGCTTCCCAAGAGGATGTAACAAGCGTTTAAACCTAGCTGGAAGGTGGGAATCCCCAAGAGGACCAGAATGTCCACCAAAAAGTCCTCCATAGGAAGCCTCATGCCACAGTGCGTGAAGATGGGGGCAGAAAAAGCTAGAGCCCCAGACTCAGAACTAGAGGTGTCACCTAGGAGCTCAGCATCGTTAATAATCTAGCAAACCCGGATCCATGAGTGGATACCAAAAGCCACCTTGAAATCGTCTTCTCCCATACTGTTGAAGAGAGAGACAGAGACTGTCCAGCAAGTCCGGTGTTGTAAGCAGAAGGAAGAAAGGGGCCCTCGGGGATAGAGAAATCCCAAGCAGGGATCTCCTCGGGACCCTCCTTGATAGCCCCATCGACAATAGTAAGGGAAATAGTATCATCCCCTTGTGGAATGTTGTCTTCCATCATGAAGGGTTCGTCCTGAACAGCAGGCTCCTTTGGAGCAGAGGGCAGAAAGATCGCAGCGGTAGAAGAATCCACCTCCATACGAGAGGAAGACTCTGCCGCAACAAGTTTAAAGGGATGGGAAGATGAAGAGTGTGCTAGGGAATCTCAGCAATGATGTGGGGGTATCCTCCAAGTTTCGCTATTTGTGTAAAGGTGAGATAAGTGGTAAAGTGTGTAAATTTCCAAAGGGCTCACCAATGTCATGAATAGCAGTGTCATGAATAGCAAGAACAAATGTACAACATCTTTTAGGCGTGGCCATGTGTCAGTATCACATATGCGATAAGCTCTTCATCTCCCCACTACGCCATCAAATACCGCGTATAAAGCACAACCGTCATAAAAAAGTAATGGGTAATGTCAGCAAAGCAAAAAGCATTCTTCCCCTCTGTCAGTAAAGAAGGCGTGCCTCGAGGAGTGGGGAAAAGCATCATATAATACATCGGTGGCCTACAGCCTCTTATTGTTTCTTCAAAGGCAATTGTTATATCTCTCGACGAGGGAGATCTCAAGCAAGTAAGAACTCTTAGCACGGATCAAGATGTCTGCTCCTCCCCTTGCGACGAATTCAAGGGCAATGGGCATGGAAAAGGTATCCCACATACGATCCAAAGCTGGGGAATGACACAAAAGGGAGTACGATTCAGGGTAAGGCTAAGCGCTCTAATGAGCCAAGGATCTCCCAAGGAAAAGAATAAAACAAAAGCTTCAGGAGAAATAATAAGGGATTAAAAACTGCGAGAATCCGATCCTCGCACTCCCACAGTTGGGGAGCTCTTGATGGAAGTTAAAAATTAGGGTTAGGACCTTGCAGCGATTGTAGTACATGCGGTCTAAAACCTAGCAATGAAGACGGAGTTAATGAGCATTTAGTGACCCCATCAAGGGGAGCATATAGGGTTCTGAACCCACTTCCCTCGCCGAGGAGTTTATCGGCGTGATATCCTCTAAAAGATACTCATGTATCTAACATAATCAATCAGATATTACATGAATGAAATAAAAGGGATATTCAACTATAGACATATCACATAAGGATAGGGATATTCAACTATCCAAAGTGATGAAGACATAAGACCAATGCATCCAAAGGCTAACGAAAGTGACATGGTCTCTCTGAAGAGCTTCTCTCCCCAGCAAGGAGAAGCAGAATGGCCCCTCCAGGCTAGCCAAGTCGGTAGAAAGTTACATGAGATATGGCAAGATATATCTCAACACGGCATTAGGAAAACGAAAGATATAAGGAAGATGTGATTGGTAAGATCATAGCAATCATGAAAGATACTCCCTAGATCGGCTCCACCACCTATATAAGGGGCTCATAATTCAAGAAGGAGATCATCTGAACCCATATAAACTCAGACATACATTTAATTATCGGGTACTGCTAACTCTACTTACATTCAATGGATATCTACATTCACTAGCAAAACCCTACGTTAGGCGGAGGAGGTTAAACGGTCGTCAAACGACCAAGTACTCATTGATCTTTGCTATTTATCCTCAGGTCATAAAGAGCTAACAAGAAGTCTGGGCCAAGCCCTAGAAATGAGCTATCTCATTGGCTCATAGCATGTGAGTGGAGTTCACGCACTAGACCTAAAATTCAAGGTCTATCAAAAAGCGGTTTTTTGCAGGGAAAAGAATTATAAACATTTATATTATTAAGTGTGTGAATTAGAATTTGTTAATACTTTCGATTACATTGATAGTAAGATTTGAAAAAAGATTAGACTAAATTTGTTGATTGTATGACTTGTGTAAAACTTTAAATATTTATACTTGGTTAGATCGTGTAATCCTTTCTATTTAGGAGGTAAACAATTTTGGGTAATTTTGCCCGTTAAGGTAGAAGAGGGGTGTAGATTGCTCTGCCCCAAATGAGAGTGTTCATTTTTGGTAGCTCTGCCCCTTAAGGATGAGAGTGTAGTGGGTAGCTCAACTTATAAGAATGAGTGGTTGTAAGGGTTTTCAGAATTTTTGTACCCATAAATGTTGTTCTTATCTCGATTAGTACCCTGAATTGAAGTTTATTATTCTATTTCGTACTATTTCATTCAATTATGTTTCACGTTGCATTGGAATAATTGAATTCAGGCTACTAAGTAAGAAAATAATTGAAAGTTCAGGGTACTTAATAAAAAATATTGAGAATCCAGGGTATTAAAATTAATGAAGAAATTCAAAACATAAATGAAAAAAATCCCTGAATTCAATGTACTTAATAAGAAAAATAGAATTCATGGTAGTAATCAGGAAAAATACAACAAATTAAGGTATAAAAACCATAAAAACTCTTGTTGTAAAGAGTAAACCTCTCTAAAAGAAGTATGTTGAAGTTATAATAAATCTCAAGATCTAGCTAGAACTTGGGAAAAGTACGTAGTCTCTCAACGAGGCAAACTTAGATAAAACTCCCATAAAATATTTCCCTACCTTACACTTTACAGTTTAGTGATATTATAACATTTATATACATTTTGATTCATATTTTTTCTTGAATTACAGCTAACTTATATCCAAAGAAAACGTTAATATGAATTCTTAGTTGATATGATTTATTCGTCGATTGCTGAATTGTAAAAAGCTAACATTTGGGTCAATTCAATAGAATCAATTCGTCGATAACTGGACAAGTCGGTTTGTATCTATTTTGTTTAAATATTAATATATTTTATCTTAACTATAACCTAACCAAGCCGCCACTTAATTGAATCGAAGAAAATTTGGAAAAGTGCTCAAACCTATTCAAGATAGGACTTTTAAAGAATGTTTTGAAAAGTGCTCAAGCCTAGGTTTGCTCTATGGAGAAAAAGTGCTATTAGAGCGAGTGTGTGATAAAATTTTAAAAGTAACGGTTTAGAGCTAAACATGCACATGACAAACCATGGTGAACTCATGCGTACACTAGGACATTATGTATCCAAACCATCCATCTTCTACAAAGAGTAGTTTTTAGAATGGAACAGGAAATTTAGATTCTAAATGTGTACCAACAACTATAACGAATGGAAAATGATAGCACGCATAGAATACTCAATGTCAACCAGAGAAGATATGGTTCATGGAGATGAAGAACAGTTCATTCTAAACTGTAAAGTTATGAACTCACTCTACAACTTCATTTTACAATGGATTATAAAAACTGATTATACAATAACCAGTTAGGGATAACTCTCTAAGGAAACTGGTTAGGTTAAGCAACATGCCAAAATTGAGCAAACTAGGAGAATAGAAAAAGACACTAAGCAAACAGTAAACAGGTAGAAAACAATGAACAAAGAAAATCTAATATTTGCAACCATCCCCGGCAACGGCACCAAAATACGAACTGCTCTCACGAGCATGTTCTTAAAACGCACAATGGTCTCAAAAGGCCACAAGAGCACTTGGAGTAAATAACCCGATAAGATACCACAGATCGAATCCCAAGACAGATTATATGCTTTGATGAGATTCTGAAATTGAAGGTTTAAAGAACTTCAAGATTTTAATCTACATGGGGAGATTCGTTAGTGGCTGAAGCTAACACTTTCGGCGAATCAGGTTCTCCCTACGAGATCAAGTTTTATAGCGTTTGAAAAGTTTTAGAGATTTTAAAAGTGATAGAATAATCTAGTTGTTATGGTTGATCAAGCCTATCAGGCTCCTAAGTTAGTTTTATGGAGATATTTTGAGTGTTATAATTTGCCACTAATAAAAACAATCGAACAACGAGTGTTGCAAATCCTATATGCATCTAAGGCCGTTTTAAAGTTATTTTAACAATGTCACTACCATCTAACGAATGCAAACATAAAAGAATTGAAAAACATAACAAAGTAACCGGAAAATAAACAAGTTAGAACAATTTCCCATATAATTTGGAGCAAAAACGAAAGCCACATGCGCTTCAATTCTAACTATCTATCTCTCAAGGTTTTGGAATTAAGTTGCTAAATGAATAAATACAGGTCTCGAATTTGAGATTATATTTGTTAAGACAAGATAACGCCTATCTCTAACAAGTTAAGGCTAATTCTATTGGCTTCCTTTCTCTACTTGTTCTTTATTCTAAGAAAACAGAACAAGAAAATTATAATTTTGACACAAATTATGTAGAGACAATCAAAATTTGTCTTTAAATATAAATTTTAAAGGAGAAAAATAATTTATTTGTCCGCAAATCTAATTTTTAGATATTAAGAACTATCTCTAAATATAATCTATGATCACCATAAGGAGGCAATTTAAATTTTTTTCAAATATTTGTTAACAAAAAATAAGATGTGCTCTTATGCTAGTATAGTGATTTATTTTACAACAACCTTTTTTTTTAATATATTTTGGTCCATAATTTTAGATTTCAAGACAAAAAAATTATTTCTAGTCCTAAAAAGTACAATTCAAAGACAATTTTTGATTGTCTCAAAATATTTTTTCTCTAAATCATAATTTCTTATTGAATGAGCTTTTGGTCTATAACACTTTTCATTATTATTTTATTTTAGATGTTTTAAATTTTGAATTTTCGGACTAGTCTCCTTTTTCTGTCAAATTCACTACCTTTACTTGAAAAATACAAATAAACATCAATTAAAAGAAATACACAAAATTAAAAGCACATAAAATGCATAATAAATCAAATCCTAGACTGGCCTAAAATGGCCTTATAAGTACTATTTAAAACTAGTTGAGTAGAACCTCTATAAAAGAATACTTCATATAGGAACAAACTATATATATATGAATAAAAATTCTTAATCTCAACTCGAAACCAGTTATAAATAGAAATAACTTGCCCATTGTCATATTACATCAAAATTTTAGGTCTCGTCTTAAGAAAATTACTTATGTAGTAATAAATAGCATAGAATTGTAAAATTATATATATGTCGTTACATGAAATTTAAGACGGTTTTCTATACTAAATTATACATAGTATTCAAGCATGTAAAGAAACTATTAGAAATTTTTTTAAATGAATTTCCACTTTTCTAAATACATGTACTCAATTTTCTAAAAAAGTATGTACTTAATTACACTTTCTTAAATTTATGAGTGTATTATACTCATGATTTCTCACTTCTCTTGGATTGCTATGCTTTCATAGTTGAAGTAAATATATGTATTTGTCTCCTAACTATTTGTGTTGGTTATTTAAACAATATATACATCTATCTTGTATTATGCAAAATTTATTTCAAATTTTTATTCTATATGAACCTTTATTGAGGAATAAACTCTACATAGTAATATATTTTTCAAGCCATAAGTGTATCAGTGTATAGAGGTTCTACACTTCTACTATATTACTAATGCCAATTGGCATACTTTTCACCGGCATCGTTTTTATATTTATTGCTTCTCTTTCAGCTAAACTGACCGTCTCACAATTGTGTCTTTAGTCATAATGATAAATCAATTTTGTTTTGCAAGTTTGCCACAATTTCCAACTAACTTTGTAAACCTCATAATCAGTGGCCGTTGAAGAATTTTATCCGCTATTACAATAATCGTACAAAAAAAACGAAGCTTAAAAGCTCAATTGAGTTGTCCATTAATCCAAAAATTTCAAACGAAAGAGAATAATTCACTACGAATACGGATTTATTATAATTTAAACCTTTTTTATTTATAAAATTTTGTCCTAGTATCTAAAAGATGCAATTTGAGTGCAATTAATGGAAAAGTAAAGAGTAAAGAAATTCTAATTAAATGAAGAGTAAAAATAATCATGGGATACGAAGGACCAAGTGAACTAAATTAAAATTTGTTCATTGTGGCACAATTAATATATATACAGTCTTAAATATCAGAATTTTTCTATATGAAAAAATAATTTTAAAAGTTTCTGGGTTGGTCGTCGCCACCCTTGGCACCCGTTGCATCCGCCCCTGCTTAGAATCACATATTGAGAACACCAAATGATTTTAGTTACAAAATTTGTTGGCCAGTGTTTCTTAGAGAGGACTGGAAAGTGAGAATTAACATGTCTTACTTTCCAGTCCTCTCTAAGAAACACAGGCCGACAGATTTTGTAAGTGGTGTGGCCCAAAAAGACTTTCTCTTTCTATCTCTCTTCTCATAAAACCCTAGCCGGCTCCCCCACCGCATGGGGTGGATGAGCTGCCCCGCAGCCTCTTCTGCCCCCGGGACCTTTAACCTCTTCATTCTCCCCTATTTCTCACCCTTCTCCGCTTGTTTTCTCCTCTTTCGCTTCTCTTTTCTCCCCCCCCCCCCCCTTCCGCTCCACTTTACCTCTCTTCCTCTCCATGTCTACCACTCTTTCTTTCCTCATCTTTCCCCTCCTCCGATCCCAAAACCCCCTTTCCCTTTGTAATCCTTCTTTTGATGACCATCTTACGGAATTGTTTGCGGTTTTAATGGAACCTTTCGGTGTAATATTTCAGCGATCTATTAGTCGAGGGTAGAAGTAGGTGTGACGGCCTCACACTATGTGTTTTAGTTTTGGATATCGGGATTTTTTTTAGTATTACGGACTTGTAGGCCTGCTTAGATTGGGTCTAACAAAGTGTTGGCACCCCTATTACGACTACAGTGCTGGACATGGATGTATGCTCTATTCAACCCTTCGGACCTTCCTCTACATGTGGTCTAGTATGTCGCCTCCTTATTCTCGGATCTGGACGAAAGATTGTAGATTTGGTTTAACTGAATAGGGACTTTTGATGAGTTAAACGATTTTGGGTAATTATGTTATTCTTTCTACACTAGTTAAGCATATTACATGATATGATTTTGTTTTGGTTGTTATACACGAGTATTGACTAGGCTTGTCTAGTTTGTCCCAATCGTAGTGTGTAATATTGTTTGGTTAGATGTCTCTGTGGTTTTGTAAAAACCATTTCGGCATACGGGGTTGTTCATTTAGGTCTTTCTTGGTGATTGATATGTTTAGATCGGTTTTACTGTGTGCTGGCACCCCAATAGCGTTTTATTTGTCTAGTCTGCGTTGGAACTATTTCTAAACCTCTCAGTTTTCTTTTGGTTGGCACGAGACCTTTAGACGGTTTCTCATCTTCTATGGCTCGATTGGCGTGCTTGACAATAGTTCAGTGCTTTAGTTTTGATAGCTGAGACATTTTTTTATTTTTTTTTTATGTTTTTTGGTGTTTGCTAAATTTAACCTAACCGGAAGGAAGGATTTCATAAGAGTATATGTTCTGTATTTTAGTTTTTCTTAGCCTTTTGGAATTTGCTTCAAAGGCAATTATCCTTGTAGACGCTTGTTATTTTAATTAATGATAAGTCAAGTTAGTTTGCTGATTAAAAATAAAAATTAACATGTCTCAAAATCTATTTCTATCTAAAACTATAAAAATTCCAACTTTAAAATAAGCTGGATGGAATGACTTCTTCACTTGGTAAAAAATTGAATTTTAAATTAGTACGTAAAGTGAGCTCTATAGCTAACTGATATGGAAATAATTCTGGCATGAGAAGTGGTATCGATATGACAAAACGCCACAATGATGAACTAGTAATGCTATTGTCTGAAACTTAAAGCAGCCCTACAATAAGGAGTACACGTAAGCCCTCAATAATACAAATATAAAAAACAATAAACAATACTACACTACTACACTACTGTTCTGCAATTATAGGCCAATGGACTTGATTAAAGTTTTATTTGTCACTTGTACTTTCATTTGCAGTAGCAATAGTCCGCACGTTCTGGAAAGTGCAAGATTTGGTCCTTAAAGACTAAGCGCACTTCAATTTGGTTCAATTTAATTCTAGTTGAAATCTACATGAACCCAAACTAGGAACTTTAATTCATTCCTTTTGCAAGTATATTTTGACATTTTCATGTTTTCTTTGTTGGATTCGTCATTTTATATATTTTACGCTACAATAGGAAGTCTGAACTAAAGAGAGAAACACACCCATTTAATTGATCAGTTCACCTTTCTGTTAAGTTTAGCTTCCCATGTTTAAATGTCCAACACTAGTTACAACCATGTTAACAATTTAAAAATAGAAACCATGACCACATTTTGTGGTCCAATATTGTAAAATATTACATTCCAAAAAAGAAAAAGAAAAGAAGGACCAGATTCAAATCTAACAAAAACTATTCAGGAGCAAGTATGTAATTTTTCAGTTAGTAAACGCTGCAACCCCCAGAGTAACCTCCTATCTAATCTTAGCCAGAAAGCAAGAAAGATAAAAGAAAAGTTTCATTTCCATCTATCTGTCCGTTCTAGAGAGAGAAACCATGAAGCAAACAATCTCATCTTCAAAAGTACCCAACATCTCTACCAGATCAGAGACAATAAAAAAAACGACTCCTTGTTGTGCTAAGGTCGGGGTAAAGAGGGGTCCGTGGACCCCCGAAGAGGATGAGGTTTTGTGTGAGTACATAAAAAAGGAAGGTTCAGCTGGTCGTTGGAGGACTCTGCCGAAGAGGGCTGGCCTATCAAGGTGCGGCAAGAGCTGCCGTCTCCGCTGGATGAACTATCTTAGGCCATGTGTCAAGCGGGGTCATATTGATTCCGATGAGGAGGATCTCATCCTCCGCCTTCACCGCCTCCTCGGAAACAGGTATATATATGCCTCACCATCTTGAAATTAGGGTTTCTTCTTCATTTTTTGTTTCCGATCCACTGTTTTTTTAGGTCAGTCTAGGGCTTGTTTCCTAAATGGAGTAGCTTGAATCTGATCCTGTGTACTTTTCCTACTCAATGCTTGTTTCGGGTTTTCGATACGTGTTTACTCTATTCTTCTCTGGCCAGATCATGATCCATCTTACTAAAGTATGCCCGAAATGCGAATTTGTATTCATTTCTGTTGCATTTATTTTTCACACAAGCAATCTGTACTCCAAATATAGGACTTCAGTTCCTTTTACCCCTAGGTTTTAACTTTTTCTTGTTTAACTTACAAACAAGTTTCCAATTTCCCCAGTTCTCTATTTCATCTTTTCTTCGATTCCATGATCATGATGTCTTGTTAAAAACTTCCCATCTGTACTTCAAGATGCTCTCAGCCTCCTCCGCGTCTCTATCTACTATAAAAAATATATATATGCACAAATGCCACTTAAGCAAACATGAAATATCAAAACGCTTCAAAGTTCAAAGTACTAAAACACAAATGAAACTGGAAAAATAACTGGTGCTTAACAAATGATTTCGAGGTTGTGTGAGTGTGTCTCAAACTAGGGTTTGTCTCAAATGTTAGAAGTAGTTTCAATCTTTACATTTTGACACAAGCAATCTGTACTCCAAACATAGGACTACAGTTTCCCTGCAGGAAAAGGAGTTTGATCTAGTTACTTTAGACAGCCCTCATATAATGAAATTAACTTATTTGACTAACTGATCTAAAATTTGCGTTGCATCTATATTATTTCAATGATTACACAGGTGGTCTTTGATAGCGGGAAGGATTCCTGGGCGTACAGATAACGAAATAAAGAACTATTGGAACACGCACCTTAGCAAGAAGCTGATTAGCCAAGGAATTGACCCGAGAACACACAAGCCATTAGAATCTACTAAAAATAAACCCTCCTCTTCAACACTCAACTACTCTCAAAACCCTAATCATTTCGCTACTCCGCCACCCTCATATGACCCCACTGTCCATAACCAATTCACTGAAACTTTTGGGTATTATCATGAAGAGGGAACCAATATAGATCACTATCATGGACTAGATCTGCAGATTTCTGATACGATCCGGAATGAGGACAATTATGAAGATGATAACCTTAATTACTGCAATGATGATATTTTCTCTTCATTCTTGAATTCTCTTATAAATGAAGATGTATATGGACATAGTCAAAACCAAATGCAACAACAACAAGAACTCGTTACGGGAAAGAGCACTGTACCTCAAGCTAGCAGTTCCGATGCTTTGATCTCTGTCCCTCAAATGAATTTTGCATTTGGAACTGGATGGGACGCTCCGATCATGTCTGATTTTAATCAAAATAATGAAGCAAAAAGGTTTATTGATGATCAAGTTGATCAGAAGCAGTGACAGTAATATATATCTAAATATTTGGTGAGAGAAAAGCGAGGGTTCGTGGTTCCAGTGTTATTTTATCTTAATGGGTCAAGAGTTATATATGAAATGTTGTTATTCCACTTCTTGTTGCATTGTTGCTTGACATGATTTTATCCTATGATGTTGTAAACAATTACTGAATTCGTTAATATTAAATATAGTGTGAACTTCATTTTGTTTTCATTCCATATTCTTTATTTCTATTCTATACAGTTTTTTTAGGCATGGCTAAACATGGTGAAAACTATTCTTTATTTCTAATCTATGCAGTCTTTTTAAGCATGGCTAATAAGATTTGTTTCTTAATATGGATAGTATGTTCATGTAATAGCACTAGAAAGGTGAGGGTTTGAGTCTTATAACGTACTAGGCGTGATAACCTTTGATAATGTTTAATAAGATTTTCAAAAAAAAAAACTACATACTATTGGCAAAGAGTAACCACTGCTTTCCTCTTTTATTTTCTCAAACTTAACAAAAAAAACTATATTTTTTCTAATTTTACATAATACTTTTATATCTACATAAAATATCAGCTTCCCCATAGGTTTACTTCTTTTTTTCTTCTTATAACTAAGAATGAAAACACAAATAATTAGAGTTTGTTGTAGGATATTATTGAACTTATCTTGGGCTTTCCTAACATATCTAACTCTACCTTCTATTATATAAAGAGGGTCAGGGATCTCTTGATGTATCTCTTTGTACAATCATATTAATGAATAAACATTTCGTCTGTTGTTTCTCATACCTCTCTCTATATCTATACATATCTCTATCTATATCTATAACGAGCTAATATGTCACACAACACGTTATCGGCACTTTGCTCGCGAAGAATAGGATATACGCTCGCGGATATTGGAGATTTTTGGTAAACGCACGGATATTGGGTATTTATAAACCTTGAGGTTTATCCGGGTTTTTAGGGTTTTGCTATATCGACCTTCACCAACATACCGTGCGTAAGGTACCGAATTTAAAACTTAATTTATTCCATATATGTGATCGCACGTATTATTTTATGGATAACTAAAACATGATAAATATCCCGTAGTGTATAATCCATGTGTATTAGATTTTGTTACTTGTATGGATAACTATATATGATCGTAACAAAATAACCCAAATTGCATGTATTTGTTGAAGAAAAAAAACTATGCGTGATAGATTTTTTTTTACTGTATAACATGTATTAATCTGTGGGATTAAATCTGTAAAAAAAACTGAAAACAGTAGGACTGTTTTGTAATTCGCTGAAACTATTGACTGTGCATGTTAATTACTAAAGGACTAAACTGAAACTTGTCTGAAATTATGGACTGAAGCTGTAATAATGCTGTAAATAGATATATATTTTGCTGAAATTACACGGATAGTCCCTATAGTATATTACATGTATAAAAACAGTATATATATGTTATAAAAGTCAATATTCGGTCTAAATATTCACCCACATGCATATATATATATATATTTATTAAAAAGGCAAGTGAATAAAAATTGCATGTTAATTGAATAAATTGATATGTTTTCATGTATATTTAACCACTTTGCATGTTAAAAATTACCATATATAGAATTAATTGGTAATTAAAAATATATTGCTTGCTTGCATGTTAAAACTAGCATGTATAGAATTAGTTATATGACAATAAACCGTAGATAATGATTGATATCTTGTTAGTATAATCAACATATCTTTTGATATTATCATAGATATAAATATACCATATGGCAGTTAATTGTTTGATTTGATTTAATTGATTTGATTTGATTTGGTATGATATAATTTGTGTGATTGATAATCCTGAATTGATTTAGTTTATTACCAAATCTACTGCATGATTAGATATATATCATGAATATATTTTATACTGCCTTGTATATATATATGTGGTTATCTAGAATAGATATATCTGTTATTTATTGCCATGAATGGTAGAATTGCGAAATCATATATATTCACATTTAAGTTGGAAAAATTATGAATCTTCCCTAAATAGGTTCACCTATTTGGATACGATGTCTAGGAAAGATATAGGCGGAAGTCGATATCCTAATGAGGTCGGGTTTTAAGTGGCATTCGTGCCCTCCACCCTCACCGTCTTTTCTGGTCGTTTTTCAAGTAGAGCTACCGAAAGGGGTTGACTAAATAATAATTTTCCCGAGTGTGTTTATATAGTGATGTATGTTTCGCCGAATTGGTGTCTCTGTATCGACATGTCGTTCGATCAATGAGAACCTATTCACATTAAAAGCAAAACTATTTTTCGAACCTGTCGTTTCAAAATAAAGTTTATGCTTGTGCAAACCATAAACATATAAACCAATCGTTTTATATGATAAATAATCCAGAACTCCCAACACATGTTGGATGCCATCTATGATGAGAAAAATCGTAAAAACATATTTGCGAAATGACTATTTAAACGTTGATTTTAATCCGTCACCACATGTTACTCACCCTGATGTGTGAAAATGTGATGCCCAAATTTTTTTTGGATGCCATCTTTGATGAGTAAAATACGAGTTTGTTGTTACCTTCATGATAAATGTTAAGGCGTTGATTTTATTCCGTCACCACATTTGAGACGTGATGACGTTTATGGTGAACAAATGTCTGAAATTGACATATTGGAGCAATCCTTCACCAAAATACTAGCTTGGAAATTGTATTCCATAAGCAGTATCGTGAATTTATATTCACCATCTTCCTTTATCGCCCATTTGTTATTGGATAAGAAAATTACCCCGGTCAGTAGTTTTAATCCTATTGGGTCAATGGCGAATTGTTTGCCTGATATTAATGCTCTTCGTGTATATTTTTTTTCCACGAATCGAGATTCGAGACAAGTGTTATTTGTCTCGAACTGTCGCGATCCCGATGAATCGCCTAGCCAAGCGAGATTTTAGACAACCGTCAAAATCGAAAACTTGTGGCTCCAAGACAATAATTGAAAGGAACAATATGGCCCGTTGTCACAAAGCAAGAGATAATGCTCAAGGAGCCAACTCTATGCTATAAAGACAAAGGTCATGCACGGTTACTCCTTAAATAGTTCACAACTATTATAAAGATGGAAAAACCGATGCTAATCTGGTTAAAGTTAACTGAAAGGAAACTTTTGAGACCCCCGATTTTGTGGCTCAAATGAGTTTGATACCTTTCTTTATTGATTTTGATAAATCATTGAGCCATTTTTTCTGTCATCTGGATTATGTTTTCCATTTGGATTATTATTTTCCATTTGGACCATACTTTTGGATTGTGGTTTGCCTGTTTACGAAATTTCTAGAAATAATTTAAAGTATTTTGAGCAAATTCCTTTGACAAATGTGACCAAACTTTAAATTATGAAATTTTAGGCAATACTTGTGGGGTAGTTGATTTTTTTGGAAATAGTGGGTAACAGTGTACCACATAATTTCACCAACTATTTACCTAAAAGAGTACTCAGTGACAACGATTCTGGACCTGTCGTTCCAAATCAAAATCTTTGGTAAAACCAAATTGATTTGTCAAATATGAGGTCTTATACTCATATAGGTCCTACCGTACCTTGTTGAGTTATAAAATATTCGAGAAAACCAGTGTTATCTGGTAATAGCTCATGAAATAATTAAAAAAAAATTACATAGCCTCCATTCAATACGACCAAAAGCATATTTTAGAGGAGTTGAAATGTCTTTCAAGTGGTTGCTACCACATTCTTTAAAGCATTTAAAGTTACCTTATCATTTCGCCTGTCGTCGAAATGATAAATGATTTAGATGCTAAGACATGATTGTCTATACTATCATTCGCCTGTCGTCGATTGATAAGAGCATTTTGATATTGTGGCAATGACCGGATGAGATATTCCTGGGTCAAAAGATGATGCTTGATTTATAATCGCATCGCATTTGGATTCTTTCTGAGAATATATTTCGTGATTAATCCGAAATTCATGCCACTAATGCTCACTTTGAAAGACTAGTATGTGTAAAGATCACGAAATGGAGTCGTAAAATTCTTGTAAAGAATTGAAGGAGTTATTGTGGACTTATCCAACCATAAGACGGACTAAAAATATAAATGGTTATGGTTGATGCATCGACAATAGGTCACATGATTATTGTTGTCCACAGAAATGCAGCATTTCCCAAACTTTTAGCCCCATCATTAAGTTGATGGCTCATGATCCGGATTATCCTGAAAAGTCTAGTCGACTTGATAATACCGAAGAGTAAGAATCGAAATTTCGATTTGAATTACTTGAGTTTGGAAATTGAAACTGAACATCCTGTCGATTATGTTCAGACCCAAATGGACTCACGGAAAGTTTGATTATGCGACTGCAAATGATTGCATGCACTTCTTGGTCTTGCGCACCAAGATTATTTTTCCATGTGGGGTTATGCTATTTTGCTGCATTGGTCCGTTATGTGGCCCATAGACACTCAGACATCATATGTGTACCAGCTGGTTACTGGTTATGAGCCAGAAGTCTCATATTAACGCGTGTTTGGAGTGCTTAATTAATATTTTGATTGAGACGTTATAGCGTTCAAAATATGGACCTCTGAATGGGACATAGTCGATTATGAATCTCATGCCTATCATTTGATAGAGTAACATTGGCAAGCGATCTCTTTACCGCATGATATGCGAAAGTGACATCGCTAAGACTGTTATCCCCGTCGTTAGGGGGAGATTTGCACATTACCGTTGATAAGAAACGACCTGAAGTAGCATGGCATAACCCACTCAGTCTTAGCTTGATCCCCAAAACTGCACTTAGTGATAAGTAAGTGCATAGACTCCCTCAAGTCTAACTAAATGCCAGACGCATTTAATGACTTTATGAGATGTCACGAGATCATTTATACCTGCTGCAAAATGCTTGCAAGGATAGACGTCCTTGTCGGACGCCGTGTTTCTGTCGTAACACGTTGCTTTGGCCGAACCCGCCAAGCAAAGTACGCTGTCGTCGGCCGTCAGTCTGTCGTCCTTCCCAAGATATGAGAAAGTTGACCGGTTCCAAATTCGTTCAACCCCAGAAGTCGTGAACTGAAACTCGTTTGTCGCACGAGATTATAAAGGATCAAGGAGATGTGTGATTTCCTCCTCATCCTAAGAATCTCAAAATATCTGTCGATCATGATATCTTATACGATATTGAAGCGAAACGAGACTGTCATTGATTACTTGTTCATATATTCGGTGACGACTGATAATATGAGCAAATTATGACAGAGAACCATGTACCGTTGCCTGAAGTCAACGTAGAATAGACTGGACTAATGGAAAATTGCAATCCAAGTAGACTCCTTAGCGAAAGTGTGTTCAGACCTGTAGCTCCAACACCACCAATGTTAAACGAGTTCGTTTATTTGGTTATTCGTAAGGAAAAGTGATGAGAATAATGAGATTATAGAATGCTCGCCTAGTAGCGCAAGGCTTCTCTCACATCTTGGAATTGATTACGAGATGGTTGATTTCCTCGTAATGGACGTTATAACGGTCCCCTACTTTATCAGTTTAGTAGTTTCCCAAAAACTGATTATGCAGCATATGATTGTGGTAACTATTTTATCTCTATGAGAATTTAGACAAAGAGATATAAATGAAGGTCCCTGTGTGACTTCATATGCTTTAATCAAGTAGTTCCTGACCACGGAACACGATCTCAATTAAATGAGACGTTCACTATATGGATTAATATAATCCAAGCAGATGTGGTATACACTCCTAAGTGAGTACTTGTTTAGCTTGGGATACTTGAACAAGTATTATGCCCTTGCGTGTTTTTATTATGCGATCCACTTTTGGATTTGCCTTCGAGATGAAGGATCTTGGGAAGACACGGTAGTGACTCGGCTTGATGATCGAGTCCCGTAAAGATTGAATCTAAGTCCATGATTCAGACTACACCCAGAAGGTGTTATGACGTTTTAGTCATCATGACACTAAGTCGTCAGATTCTCCCATGATCGTTCGATCACTAGACATTGATATAGACCCAGTTTGTCCCTAATGTGATGATGAAGAGATATTGAACCATGATGTTCATATCTAAGTACAATAAGCGCATTATTGTACTTGGTCTAATGTGCTAGGACGAACATCTCGTCTGCTGTGAATGGTATAGCTCGACATAGCATCGCGCTAACACGCTGCCATCGAAATGGCATAAAAGGCATTTTCCCATTTCCTTAAGGTAACTGTGGATGAGGGCTTGTCTTATCCCATTTTGCATCATCAAGTGTACCTACCCCCTTCGGTACTCGAATTAACGTAACCCTTTTTCGGTTATACCGATTCTGGTTACTTATCAGACCCGCATAAGGGGTATTCCTAACATGGTATGTCTTTGCCATTAGGAATAAGGCAATACCTTGGAGGTCTTGGAATGACTCCAAACAAATCACTCTGATCTAT
This sequence comes from Primula vulgaris, assembly GCA_963920805.1. Lineage (NCBI taxonomy): Eukaryota > Viridiplantae > Streptophyta > Magnoliopsida > Ericales > Primulaceae > Primula > Primula vulgaris. The sequence continues at coordinate 21,598,799 of OY987214.1, read as the reverse complement.
TCGTGTTCTATGAGACGACTAGAGAGTGTATATGGCTTCGAGCTAGTATTAGCCATATTTGAATTACATATGCTCTGTCTCACGATCCAGATAAAACACTTGTCTTATTTGAGGACAACTTGTTGTTATCGATCAACAGAGACATGATTAGATTATGCTATTTAGCATTTCTTGCCAAAAATAAATCTTCACATATGACGTTTAAGAGCATCCTGTCGAATGCTCGGTTTATTCCACGTTATCTTTTCTTGCATATAGTCGTGTGCAAGTAAATGAGGCATCCAGTCGAATGCTCGTACTCTTTATTCGAATATGAAATTATTGCACCCAGTCGTGTGCAAGTGAGGGGGAGCATCCAGGTGAATGCTTATTGTACTAATTACTACTTAGTCGAAATCCTCGCACCCTGTCGTGTGCAAGTGAGGGGGAGCATCCAGTCGCATGCTCGTGTACTCTTTTTTGTCCTTAGACCAAGGTTTTTTCCCACTGGCTTTTCCTTGGCAAGGTTTTTAGCGAGACACGTTCCCATCATACCTCACTTAAGATTACCGAAATTAGGGGAAGTATCCTGTTGTATACTTCTTACCACTGTGCACTCTTTTGTCATTCGACTGGAGGTTTTTCTCACTGGGTTTACTCTAGCAAAGTTTTGAGGAGGCACCTGTTTTGTGTTTGATTCCCTATTACTACCACTGTTGCACTCTTTTTTCTTCGATCAGAGATTTTCCCATTGGGTTTGCTCGGGCAAGGTTTTGATGAGGCACGCTGTTTTGTGGTTAGTTAATTACATAGAATTTCGGCCTATATCATTCGGCTACACAGTTTCTCCTAGGTACTGGTTTTGTCCCACACTGGGTTTTCCGTCCCTAAGGTTTTTATGTGTTTAGCACTGCGAATGAACTTGACTCACATCGACAGCATGAAGACGAAGAAATCAAGACGTCCAAAGGGGGAGTGTTGTAGGATATTATTGGACCTATCTTGGGTTTTCCTAACATATCTGACCCTACCTTCTATTATATAAAGAGGGTCAGGGATCTCTTGATCTATCTCTCTGTACAATCATATTAATGAATAAACACTTCGTCTGTTGTTTCTTATAGCTCTCTCTATATCTATAACGAGCTAATATGTCACACAACAGAGTTATAATATTAAATAATTATGGGGGAGACTTTTTCTTCCTCATTTATAGGGCATGTTGAAACACATCTATAATTTGATATTTCAAAAGAGCAAGTGGATAGAGTATGTTTTTTTGGTAAAAATCAAAATAATCCCCAAAATATAGATAAGAAGATGAGATAGGGGTGTCTACAACGCTTGCTCTAACACCTCAAAGTCGGGCGTCATTCTAATACTCAAATTAATTAAACCCCATGAAAATATTTTTCATTAAATCAAACAATATAAACTAATAATTTTTCAAACTTTTTTACGTTTTTATGATTTTGGTTATTTAGATGTCTTTTGCGAGAATGTTTATTTTAAAATGACAAAAAAGAAAAATTTTATTTTCCAAAACTAAAAAAGTTGATGTGTAACTAGTATATTTGTTGTATGATTTAATAATTAAAAAAAACTAACGATTTTATTGGCTTAAAAGCATGGAGAACAAATTGGAGACCGATACCACTAAAAGATTATTATTAGTTTTTAGTACCGCTTGTAATTTTTATTAGTATAGGCTACATTTTTCAAACATTTTAATTTGGTTTTGGTACCACCTACATAAATATAAAAGGGGTCCAAATTATTTTTGTGCCATTAACGAAAAACACTATCTATCTCTAGAAATCAGCTCCAAAAACAGTACCCCGCCACCGCTCAACGAACTCCGCCGATGCAACTTGGCCGGAGTTTGGCTTGAGACGATGGCCTCCCTCCGGCGAGATGTGGAGCTCACCGCCGCCTCGCCGTCTCTCTCCTCTGTATGCCGTCAGAGGTCGTATTCTCTCTCTATATTTTGCTCTCTCTCTCTCTTCTTCTGCTCGATCTCTTCCTCTTCTTCTCTCAATCTCCCTCTCTGGTTCGATTTACGGCAACGATGTATATATATATATGTATGTATATATAGATAGATACTCAGATCTGGCAGTAATGTTACCAGGGACTGGGTTTTGCAAATTCAGTTATGTTTAGATTTTCAAACCAGTCCCTGAGTTAATAAGAGCTCTACAAAAATTTAAAAAGATAACATTTAAGTCCACCAAAAGTGACATTTAAGTCCATTTTTTGCTTTTGAAAAGCCGTACATAGTGAAACGAGTTAGAATGTCTAATAAACACTCCATTAGACAGTCACTAGTGTATTAGACTGAAAGTTACATTGTCAAAAAAATTGAATTATATTGTGAAAATATTTGTACTATATTGTCAAAAGATTTGAATTATATTGTCAAATTTTTTGTATTATATTGTCAAAACATTTATATTCGATTTTTAAAAAAAATTATTAGATTGTAAAAAAAAAATTTAGATTGTCAAATTTTAGTATAACATTGTCAAATAAATTACAATTTATTAGTTTTTCTAAAATCATGTATTAGATTATCAAATTTTTTGTATTTGTCAAGAAAATCGTAATATATTCTCAAAAAATTTATATTATATTTTCAAAAAAAACGTATTAGATTATCAAAAAATTATATAAGATTGACAAAAAAAATATATTAAATTGTCAAATCTTTTATATTAGATTGTCAAAAATGTTATATTAGATTGTCAATAATTTCGTACCAAATTGTCAAAAAATTATCAAAAATTGTCAAAAATTTGTATTAAATTGTCAAAAAATTGTATTAGATTGTAAAAGAAAAATTACAAGATTGTCTAATAAATTTAATTAGATTTAAAAAAAATTAATTAGATTGTCAATTTTTTTGTATTAGATTGTCAATTTTTTTGTATTAGATTGTCAATAAAAAAATATTAGATTGTCAAAGAAATATATTTTTGAATTTTTTTTTTGGATTTTTTTCCAACATTTTTAAATTGTATTAGATTGTTAAATTTTTTGTATTGGATTGTCAATTTTTTGGTATTAGATTGTCAAAAATGTTGTATTAGATTATCAATTTTTTTGTATTAAATTGTCAAAAATGTTGTATTGGATTGTCAAGAAAATTATAATAGATTTAAAAAAAAATATATTAGATTTAAAAAAAAAATTGTATTAGATTGTCAAAAAAATTATATTAGATCGTCAAAAAAAATCATATTAGATTTTCAAAAAAAAATTATTAGATTGCCAGATAAATTATATTAGATTCTCAAAAAAATTGTATTACATTGTAAAAAAAATTTATTATATTGTCAAAAAAAATATATTAGATTTGCAAAAAAATTGTATTAGATTGTCAAAAAATCGTATTAGTTTGTTAATTTTTTTGTATTAGATTGTCAAGTTTTTTATATTACCATGTCAAAAAATTTATATTAGACTCTCACAAAAATTGTATAAGATTGTCAAAAAAATTATATTAGATTTTCAAAAAAATTGTATTAGATTATCAAAAAATCGTATTAGATTGTAAATTTTTTGTATTAAATTGTCGAATTTTTTATATTACATTGTCAAAATATTTGTATTAGATTCTCACAAAAATTGCATTAGATTGTCAAAAAAAATTGTATTAGATTGTCAAAAAAAAAATTGTTTTTTTTTTTTTTTGTAAAAAATAATTTTATGGATTTTTTAAGATTTTTTTGTGGTTTTTTAAAGAATTTTTAATTTTTTTTCCAAATTTTTTATTTATTTCCAAAATTTCTGGATTTTTTAATTTTTTGAGGAATTTTTATATTTTTTTGAGTATTTTTAATTTTTCCGGAATTTTTATAAATTTTTTATTAGATTGTTAAAAAAATTATTTTTGTTTTTTTTGGATTTTCATAAAAAAAATAATTTTTTGGATTTTTTTTAAATTTTTCTAATTTTTCTGGTTTTTTTTTTTTCTTTTTTCTTTTTTGTCTTGTTTTTTAACGGTTTTTCTTTTTTGTCAACGCCGGAATCCAGCGGTGAACGCCGGAGACCGGCGGTCAACGCCGGAGACTGGTCAATGGTCTTGGTCTTTATCAAAGTTTTATTGGGAAAAATGTGTTGAACTTATGTGTATTATAAATTGATACTAATATGTAATAAATAGTTTGTAAGTGGTACTAACTCTTAAATATGTAGTTTTAACTGGTATTCATCACAAATTCACTCGTGTTGTATGACAATTAATCTGTGGTCGCTAGCCGAGAAATTATTTGGTCCACCATCTAACACATTTCTTGACCATAGTCCACACACTTAATATATTTTATTATTTAAGACTGCGATACCTAGCAATTTTGTGGTCAAGAAGGGTTTCGGAGGAGTTGTCTGCAAGCCTCTTTTTCCATATGTTATGTGGACAATTGACAAGCCAAGATGTGATGTATAGTGTTTAATCAGTTAATGTTGGGTTGAAATATTATTGTATGTCATTTATGAAACAAGTTTCATATACAATACTCAATTTGAAACAAATAATATATAGACTATAATTAATACCTCCATATTGTATACAACTCCGAACTCTTCCTAATGTGTTGGTGTTGCTAAATTTTAGCAGGTTTGTGTTGGTGATTTCGTTGTGAATTAATCTCTAGTGTACGGTTAATTAAAGTAGTCAAGTATACAAATTACTATTTCGAATACAATCAAGACCAAAACAGGTTTATTCCAATTTGGGTAGGTCTCTTTCAAGGCCATTAGAAAACCAAGATTATCGGACTATTTTTTCCTACTCTAGCTTAGGGGTATAATACATGACTCCGGGATTGGACTTTAGGCTTTAATCTATGTTTGACCTTTGAAAATGTTAATGTAAAGTTGTCAGTTTTTTACAAAGCATTGAAAGTTTATTCCATAGCTTATGATATAGGGAACTTTTGTACTTGTGCCTTTCATAAAACCGACAAAAATAGGTGCTCAGGACAGTTTCAACAGGGGAAGTAAGAGATAAAGAAAGTGAGGAAATCCACTGATATTAGCATGCATGTTGAAGGATGTCGGTCTTATTGACAGCCCCATTTGGACATGATGGTCACAAATTCCGGGCGGTTTTGCTTTTGGTGCATTTAGCGTCTCTCAATTCAGGCACATTGGTTCAGACTACTTTCAATTTCAGCCACTCCAGTACGGATGGTCAAAAATATTAAAAAACTCGAAAACTGCACCGTATATACCCAAAAAACGCAAGAACCAAACCGTCGTAGAACCGTTGTCGGGCCTACCCAACCCGACCCAACCGGTTATAGGGTCGGGTATGGTTTTCAACTCTATACCGCAACAACCGACCCGCGGAACTGAACCGTAAAACCCGCCTAAAAACCCGTAATATACCCATGTTTTGAAAAAAATATGCACTTCCATTATGCATTTGGCTTACTTTAGTAATATGCCGTCAACTATAACATCATTGGAACTAACATCATGGGAATAGAAGCACATGTATCTCAACATAGAATATAAACAATAATAATCATTCAGTATATGTACATGAGGCGACTTACTTTTATTATAGTCTGTAAAGCAAAAGAATTGATAGAAAATCATTAGTTTGTTATTTTTTACAGGTGAATTTAATTAATTCCTTAGAAAAACATATTACTTATCAATTTGTAAAAATGCCTTCCAAAAAGAAAATATCTAAAAGGGTAGAATAACTATTATAAAAAAATGATAACATTTGACTTTTAGTTGTATCAAATTGTATTATTTTTACAACTTTTCTAATAAAATGGGTTTTGGATATATATCCACACCGAGAACCGTTAGACCCATAATAAATACGGGTATGAATCGGGTAAAATAATTAGAAAAAGTTATATAGACCCAACCCGACCCGTAAATGACAAGAGAACCGCTAAAACCGCTACCCGAATACCCAAAAACCATCGGGTCGGGTAAAATTGACACCCCTATCTAGGTTTAAGTTTATTCATGCTTGGACTAAATAGCGAACTTATATGAACCTAGTTCAGAGTATTGGGTCAAACCTATATATCACTCGGCATGAAAGTTTTATGTGGGAATTTAGAGCGTCTCAGGGGTCGTCTTCGTCATTGGAAGCGGACGGTGTTCCAAAACGTGTTTCAATATGTGAACATGGCAGAGGAAAGGGTTCGTAATTTGGAGAAGAGGTATGACACGATGCAAAATATAAAGGACCAAATGGCACTACACAGAGCTATGGCTCATCTATAGAGGAACCTTTTCACGGAAGAGAGTTTTATGCTCCCGCAGTCCCGGGTGTGCTGGCTTCAAAGGCGAAGGCACCATGTGCTACTTCCACGCTACGGTGCATCATATTAGAGAGGGAGATTCGAAAGATTGGATTACTAAACCAAAGGGCTAGGGGAGTCGGTGGTCCGATATTTTATAAGCCTAGTTTAGGAGTTTCCAAGAGTATCCTAAGAGAGATTTATGAAGCTGGAGATGGTCCTCCATGAGCAGAGCCGACACTGGACGAGGTTCGAGAGGCCATTTACTTAATTATTAATGATAGTGCGCCTCGCGGAACGATTTTTCCAGTCAATTCTATAAAGTTTGTTGGGATATGATCTCGGTTGATCAGCTAGGAGAAATGTTAGATTATATTTGCGGTCGGCACATGGCAAGGGGTTGTCTTAACACCAAAGTGATTTTACTCTTGAAGAATGATTGTCCTTCTTTTTGGCCGATTTTAGACCTTAGTCTACGCAACGTGAGCAACAAGATTCTTTCTAAGATTCTTTGTACTTGGTCTTGCAACTTGTCTAAAGACAGCCGATGGGGTCAGAATGTGCCCACAATGGACATGGAGGATTCAATATCTCGTTGGGGGACAACGTAAGTGATGAACTTGAAGAAAAGGCCTGAGGGACATTGATGACACACCTCCTCCTGATCCGGAGGTAGGACCCGAATCATTGGGGGGAAAGAAAACTTTTAACTGTCCAAATCCGGTTCACGCACTTTCACATTTAGGGAGCTGTTGATGGAGGTCTAATTTTAAGGTTATAATGTCACCAAATCTGCATAGAAAACTTTTTTCCTAGTTATTTAATCTAGATATTAATTGGCATTAATTGTCCCTTAGGAGAGGGACAGTTAGAGTTTCACCTGCCCCTTGGGGAGTATTAGATTCGAAATAACCTCAAGAAGATACTGATAAGCTATTATCAGGAAAGAAATATCTTTAAAAAGAAAAAGAACACCAACTCTCTCTCAATCGCATCTATCAAGTGAGATATGATTGAGCAAATCATTCGCCATATACAAGTAAGGCAATGATCGCAGCAACGATCTCTCAACGCAAGAGGGGGCGCAATGCCTGCCACCTGGACAGGGGGCGTAATGCTCGGAGAAGTATAATTCACCTGATGAACATGAGCCTCACCTATGCCTGCATCCATTCTAATGATCTTACTCCTGAGACAAACCCTTCTAATAGTGAGCATCGCTCTCGCTCTGAAGAGTAGAGGAAGTCGGTGGACATCAAGGGATTAGGGATATATATATGGGTGTCTATATATAGATTAGCATAATATCATTTCAAATGTGATATCTTATTAGATATAATTGAAAATATTGTATCCAATAATATTAATCAAAAATCACCACCTATATAAGATGAGCATTCATCAATTAAGAGATGATGAATTATCAATCTTAATCTTTAACCCGACTCATTTTTTCCACATACACTTTTACATATATTTTCCGTCCTTCGCTACAGATCTCTTAGTGTGATCGGTTGCAAACCAAAATAATTCTTCTAATCTAGAGCTGTTACATGTGCAGATCACACGAAACAGTACTTGATAGACCTTGAAAATTAGGCCTAGTGCGTGAACTTGACTCAAAAGTTGTGAGCCAATGAGGGAACTTCTTTCTATGGTTTGGCACAGATTCTTTCCTATCCTTTTATAACCTGCACAAAAGTAGCTAGAATCAAGTGGAACTTGCTGGATTGGCCACCGTTCAACCTCCTCCGCCTTAAAGGAGCAGTGAGAAGGCTAAACATTTTTAGGGTTTTGAATATTAATATATGTCAGTAGGGTTTAGTAGTACCCGAATAATAAGTATATATCTGAGTTCGTATGGGTTCAGGTGATCTTCTTCTTGGATTATAAACCCCTTATATAGGTGGTGGAGGCAATTTAGGGTGTATCTCTTGTGATTGATATGATATTATTAATCACATATTCTCCATATCTTTTCCTTTCCTTATTCCGTGCTGAGATATATTCTGTTATATCTCCCATTTCTTTTCACCGACTTGGCTAGGCCAAAGGGGCGACGTCACATCTGCTCACAGTCGAGGGAAACTTTTCCGAGAGAGCATGTCCCTTTCGTTAGCCTTCAGAGGTGTTGATATTTTAACTGTACTTTCTCGAACAGTCAGGTATCCTTTGACAAGGAGAACCTGGCGTGGGCTCCTCGCTTGACTTTCAGTCTTCCAGTTGGATATACTTTCCTTTGTGATTAATGAACGTATTTTAAAGTAATTGACCCTATATTTATGAGATATATTCACATAGATCCAATGTCTTATTTCCTTTGTGGAGTATCTGATTAATTATCTTAGATACACGAGTATCTTTTAGAGGATATCTTGCTTATAAGCTGCTCGACGAGTGAAGCGGGTTCAGAACCCTATCTGCTCCACTCGACGGAGCTATTAAATGCTTATTAACTCCGCATTTACTGCTAGATTTCAGACCCCGTATGCGGCACTTGTCACAAGGTTCTAACCCTATTTTTTAACCTCCGTCAGTACTAGCGAAGATAGCGGAATTAAGTCCTAGAGCATAGTTTATTATTGGTTGTAAGAAGCGGGAATAAAACAAGTTTTGTACCCATATTTCAAGTTCCATTAGTACTCCTATGTATATAGCCATGAAGTTCATCTCCATTAGCTTCTGGTTATTATCGTATATATATATTGTCATTTATAAATTGAAAAGGTTATACACTTGTATAGATTGTGAACAAAGCAGAAAGAAATTTGTTTTCATTTCAATATCGTTATACGTATGTTAGAAAACCATCACAGATACAGGTGGAATAGCCTCAAAACCATATATAGAAATACATCGTTTTCCTATACTTCGAGTTAATACTATGCCATTAATAGTCAATATAAATTCCAGACTAATCAGAACATTCTTTTTCCAGTTTCTGTTTAAGCATTAAGACGAGTGAGAGAACAAAGAATGATGATTAGATCTGTCTGACAATATAAATTGCCTCAAAATTTTAGTAATGATTGTAACCTTCTTGATGCACGACTCTTTTTATTTTGGGAAATACCATTTGAACATGGTCTTGTAGAACCACAAGTAGCATTTATGCATTTAATTTCATTAACTTTGATTTTCATATTGAACTACCAGGACATCACTCCTTTGAAAAGATGAAACTGGTAGCTAGTAAAGTTTTGTTTACTTAACCAATAGAGAAATAGAAAAGAAAAGGGGTTACAAGTGCATAAAGTTTGGTAGTTGACTTTCTGGTAACTTGGATGACGTTTATCATTCAGAGAAATATTTTGTAAAACAATTAATGGTCTAAACTACTATTACTGTATGTAATCCGTGTATCGGGTCAGACTATAAATCCCCCTTTCTACTAATCCAGAACCACAACTTCTTGTTTAGATTTTAATTCTTATATTATCTTTGAACAAAATATTTGCCAATGTTGTCAAATATTACAAATCAGGAGTCGATAGTGAATATGGACTTGTCTAATTTTCTCCACTGGATGTGGGTAGACTTTATAATAAATAAGCTGAGAACTGAAGGGAAGAAAAACTTTGGGGAGAGAAATATGAAAAGACATACATTTACCCAAAAATGTGAAAATGAAATAAATTTTACATTGGAAATAAATAAAATTTATTATGTAGTTCTGGCCCTGGGGGCGCCCGGCCTCTGGCCTCTAGGACTAATATCGGAAAAAAAATACTACGGTACTTATTACACGTAGAAATTATATATGGACAAACGCCTCAATGCGATTTTGTCAATCTCCACTATTCTCTCTTTGACCAAACTTTGTAACGTCTCAAATATTGAAATGCTAAAATGACCTATAAGTACGTCAAATACTTATATTATATTATATATGTGGCTATGTATTCACATGCCGTTGTAGTTTCTTTTCCCCCAGATTGAAGTTATTTGAAATAGCTAAATCAAGCATGTGCTGCATGTAAAAACTGATAAGATACTTTTCAATCGATATTCAATCATATTTAGGCATGTTCTACTTTCACTATGCTAAAGTAGAGAATCCATAAAAAGAGGCAAAACCTTGACAAAAATATCCCATTTTCATCTACATTTGAATTTAGAATAACAAAAATGAAGTCATACATATTTTTTACCCCAAAAGCTAAGGTTGAACGAAGAATGAGAGAAAAATAAAAACTAAAGTTGAGCCAAAAATGATCTAGAAAATCAACTTACCCAAAAAGCTTGACCGAAAAAGTTGTGGTTTGCAAAACCCAGCAATTATTGGATAAGCTGGCCCATTTGCTTGCTACACAGTGACATGATAAATTGATGATTATGGCATCTTAAGCTTTTGATCTCTTACAATTGAAAAAAGCAAGAGAATGTTTTTTCTTGTGTAGAATGAGAAGTAATGGGAAAAAATACAGAATTGTGACATGGGACGGTCCATCCCAACTATTTTATAAGAACTAATATTCTGCCAAGAAAAATAGGTCCCAAGTATTTGGGTTGACCGGTAGATTCCCTTTCTCTCTGATTCTCTCTAACAAACACAAAGATATGAACATGGATCATATGTATGTTACTTTCCTAAGAAAATTGAAGAGCAAAAGAAAAGCCACATTTACCAAACGTTCTTCTAACAAGTTTGGTCATGAAAAATATACAGATAGACCATTAAAATCACCTCTCTTGTTACCAAACTCTTCGATACAATTCCTCGCCCGAGATGTGGCAGTTGAGCCCTATAGGCTCGCGGCTTACTTATTTATTATTGTCCTATTTGAACTAGTTTGTTATCTTTTCTATTTTGTCATTTATTATTGTACAATCTCTTATTTAAAAGCAATGTTTAAATAGCGTTATCGTTACTATAGCGTTTTTTGAAAGAAACGCTAAAAACGCAAATAGCGTAGCAACGTGGCGCTTTGCGGTGTATTTTTTTTTTTTGCCTAAATATATAACAATATAACACTATAGTCATACAATTTATACTAATTATGTTAACAAAATTTAAAGTTAAAAGAATTAGTTGTGCTTTTTGGGGGAAAGAAAGAGAGGGAGATGTTTGGTTAAAAAAATCTATGGTTTTTAAGTATTTGAGGATAAATGTATTTTTTTTATATATATTAATTACTATATGAAGTAATTTGTGACATGTTATTTACTATAAAAGCGAATATGTGACATGTTATTAATTATAGGGGGTAATTGTGGCATGTTATATGTTAAATGAGGTAATTGAGATATGTTATAAACTATAGGGGGTCAGCCCAGTATTTACACTACCAGTCCATGTAATCTGTTTGAAAAACTCGCTATTTACGCTACCAGTCCAGCAATTTCACGTTTTTTGCGCTTTTAGTCCCAATAGCGCGAATTTAGCGTTTTTCCATCTAAATAGTGTTTTTTCGATATGTTTTTTTTCCAAAAAAACGCTATTTCACACAATACAGCGCAACATAACGTGTTTTTTGCCACCAATACTTTCTCATTCACTAATAATATTTATAGGAAGTTAAGTTTTAAATATATCTACATAATTGTGTTTTTGGCACCTTTACCAGAACGAGTTGCGGTAACCAACATAAAAATTTGTCCGGTGTTTGTAAGTTTTGCAGATAAGTCTCTGTTTGTTTTGTTATAAAATAGGTGTAAACAAATATTTACGGGTAAAATAGATTTTTTGGATGATTAATTCACCGTAAAACATTTTTTTTTGGAAAAGTTTTCCCACATATCCAGTAAAATTGGTGGAAATGATTACCCCACAAATAAAGTTGTAAATGATTTACGGAGCCTCTCTAGTATTGTAACTATTATTAATTATAGGTCTATCTTTCAAATTTATTTAATAATTAGTCCAATTCCATCTAATTAACCAATAAAAAAATGAAAAAAATAGGAAAATCTCTAAAAATAACAAAAAAAATGGAAATAAAAATAAAAATAAATTCAAAAAATGTAAAAAAAACCCAGGAAATTTGAAAAAGCTAAAATCTAATTAACCAATAAAAAAAAGGAAAAAATCTAAAAAATGGAAAAATAAAATCAAAAAACCAAACTTTTTTAAAAAAAGCTAAAATCTAATTAACCAATAAAATAAAAAATAGGAAAAATCTAAAAAAAAAATAATAAAATAAAAAATCCTGAAAAATCTGAAAAACCCAAAAAAAATTTGAAAAGGCTAAAAAAAGTCAATAATATCTTATATACTTCTAATTTTATGAGTTTATAGGTTGAAAATTTATAAGTTATTACAATTGACGTATATAAAAGAAAATACGTATTTAGATAAAGTTTCTTATACATGTTGAGATTTTTACCAATTATTTGTTAAAAAAATAATTTGTACAAAAAAAACTTGAGTTTGTATAAAATTTTAGGTGAAAAACTTTTATGCACCAAACGTCCATAAATAAGGTAAACAAAAATTTTCGGTGTAAAATATTTTCATGTAAATATTTTGCCCATTTAAAACATTTAGTATAAAACAAACGAAGTCTAAGTAGAAACTAAAGTGGAACCATCAATTGCTATTCAGAGGGTATGTCCAATTTGGTAAATAATTCAATGAATACGGAAACAAGATTTAAAAAAATTGAGAAGTCTTTGCCAAGGTTGGTGGAGGAGCGGCAAAGAACTCAACGGACAATCCAAAAATTAGTGGTGGGTTAGGGTCGGGACCCGACCCGTAAACGCTCAACCCGTATCCCGACCCGATTACTTTTGAAAGTAAAAAAAAAACATCCCGATCCCGACCCGACAAAAGTCGGGACCCGAATTTTTCAGGACCCAAATTTTCGGGATCCTGTAGGGTCGGGATATGTTTATCCCGAATCTCCCGACATTTTTTTTTATTTTACGACGACGTCATTTTTTATTAACAATTTTCATTTGAGAAGTCTAAAGATGTTATTAACACGAAACATAATGCTAGTTTAAAAATAACATTCCTAATAAATGAAAAAATAAATTAACATGTAGTAGAAAAAATAGTGTAAAACTACAAATAATAGAGTAGATAAAAAAAATGATACATTTTTTATCAGATTCTTTAAGTATTTAGTTTTATTCACACAATAAACAATTATCATACTAAATGAGATACATTATCATTATAATTTTATAATCGGAAAATAATAATGATTTATCTTTCTTGAAAATAACAATATAATTTTTTAATTTAAGTATATTTTTTTTTATTTTAATGGTTTCATATATTAAAAACTATAAATGCATATTATACTTATATAATTACAACTAATATATAAAACAAAAAAGATTGTAGATCATATGGTAGGGTGTTTACATTGTATGCTAGAGGTATACTGTTTAATTCTCATCACTTGCATTTGATATAAATTAATTTATATTTTTATATAAAATATAAATTAATTTAAAAAATAGGGTCGGGTCGGGTCCGGACACCCGACGAAATTAAAATTATCACCCGATCCCGAAGTTTATCGGGTCGGAACGAAATCCGATATTTTCGGGTCGAGACTATTTTCGGATCGGGAAATTTCGGGTAGGGTGCGGGTCGGGATTTCAGGATTTTTTTCTCAGCCCTACCAAAAACTACTGCACATGTCAACCTACGGCCGCTTGGGCAATTCGAGTTGGGTTGCGTATCTAAGCGGCCATCGATACCGCCGAGAGATGAGGACACATAATTTGGCACGGTGACGGTAAAATCAATTTACCTCTATCCTTAGCCGAAAGGCCAAAAACCACTCCTAAGTTTTTGGAAATTGCGGCCTGAAAAGAAACGCTATTTTCAAAGAATACGGAAACAAGATTTAAAAAAATCGAGAAGTCTTTGCCAAGGTTGGTGGAGGAGCGGCAAAGAACTCAACGGACAATCCAAAAACTACTGCACATGTCAAACTACGGCCGCTTGGGCAATTTGAGTTGGATGGCGCATCTAAGTGGCCATCGATACCTCCGAGAGATGAGGACACGTAATTTGGCACGGGGACGGCAAAATCAATTTACCTCTATCCTTAGCCGAAAGGCCAAAAACCACTCCTAAGTTTTTGGAAATTGCGGCCTGAAAAGAAACACTATTTTCTTATATTGACTTAGATTTTATTTCCAATCCAGCGTTTAGTCGTGTGCATGATGAAGATTTTGAATTTATCTCATCCAAAAATTTATATGGTTCACTTATTGGAATAAACCACCAACTTTTGATGCATATTCTGAAAACGATTTGAAAGATAATGAGATTTACTAGTCATAACGTGATAGATTTAAAGGAAGAAAAAGATGAGCAGGTTTATAAAGTGGGTTTGGAAAAATCAAAGATTAAGACTACTTTTTCCGCAAAAACCTCCTGATGCATATCGATGAAATTTATGGTCAAATATCGACACTCTCTAAATATGCCGGGTTAAGAAATTTTGATAATAAAGTAAAATTTATCTCTACAAATTATATATATGGAGTTGTATTGCGTTATTAGAGATAAAATATTTGCGAGATAAATTAATTGCTAAAAATGTGTTTGACCATTTATTTGTTGATAAACATGGTGTCAGGCATGCATATGGATTTGACATGATAGAGATGTTCGTGAAAAAATATGAGTTAGCTATATTGAAAAACTTAATTTAACGTTAAGGGTGTTCGATAAAATGCCGAAACAAAAAAAAATATCGTCTTTATGATTAGGTTTGGTGATTTCTCCTACTATAAGGCGATCTATATCTTACTCGGCATTCTTTTAGTGTTTTCAGTTGAATTGTTATTTAAAAAATAGTTAAATCGTTGCACTAGTAGAATTTATTTTAAGTTCGACTTGCTCAAATCTACATTTTATCAATTTTGTCGATGCGAAAAAGATTAAATTATTCAATTGATTGGGTTTATTATTTCTTTGGACGTAACAAAGCTAGATAGAAGTGCTTTATATCTTGTCTCGGTGGATTCGGACTTATTGGGTTTATTTGCAAAGTTGAACAAGTTGTCTGTTTTTACTTATTTTGTTGATTTGTTGAGTTGTACGAAAATTGCATTTTTTTTTGTAGCGAATGGAGTCGAACGAGAAAAAAATGTTTACGGGGAGGTAAGGGGGAGGTACGGGAGACGTTTTTGTACGTTCTCCAATTTGATTCTGTCTATTTGGATGTGTGATTATATGTGAAATAGTAATCGTGCCTCACGGATGGCGGGTGTGACGTGCAGTGCAATCAAAATATAGAAAATAAGTGTAGTTACGATAAAAATACGAGGATAATAATAAAAAAAAAGATGATAAGACTTAAAAGAATGTTTGGTTGTTAAAGAGGGATAAATATTGTTATTAGTTATTACTTTTTATATTTTTTTATGTGAGTATGGTATTATTGTAATTAATAAAAAAAAATGTAGGGGTACTTTTGGAAAAAAAATTGGTAAAATTTGACAGTTTCAAAACTTTTGAGTTGAATTATAATAATAGTATAAATATTTAATGATGGTTCGGTTATGTGTATTTTCCAGATTTGTTGAGTTGTATGCCATTTGAAATTTTATAATATATCAAATGGACATCACTTTGATACCATCGCATGTGATAAGTGGCGGCACCATATATCGCATAGTTAAAAACGTTGCGTTTTTAGCTAAAATTTTGATTTTGTTGTAGTATATTATTGACCATCTTGGATCTTAGTCCATGGGCTTTACTTATGTCTAAGTTGGGCTTTCTAGGTCTTGTAACTCTACCAACTATTATATAAAGAGGGTTACTATATAAAGAGGATTAGGGGGTCTCTGTATCTCTCTACACATATGAATGAATAAAGACGTACTGTTCTCTCTCTATATTTGTATATCCATATCTATATATCTAGCTAATATGTCAAACAACACGTTATCAGCAATTTGCTCGCGGAAACTAAATTATACGCTTGGAGATCGGATTAGAAGAAGATATGAATCTGATATATATATAATATAAACATTGAGGTTTATCCGGGTTTAATTGGTTTATTCCTATATCAACTTTCATCAAAATACCAGAAGTACGGTACAGATTACTTTGATCATATTGTAGTATATCAAAGTCCGTGATTATATACACTGATAATTATGAGATCTAGACTGCATGCTACATAATTATAGCCAAACTATAATATAATTGGACTTGTAAAATAAAGTAACATACCACGACCGCATGCAATCCCTAGAAACTGAGATATTTATTAGGTGTACATAGTCATATTGTATGCTACCATCAGATACAAGTTTGGCATATTTTGTTTGGATTTCATGTGGAAAATCTTAGGCTATAAGATATTTTATATACACTGCATGCTAACATTATTTGTATTGAAAAGAATAATTGAACCAGGGCTTCTTGTTAAAATAATAGATATATATATACCAAGATCTTTCATCTCCACATGAAACATATCGCATATTAGTAACTTGTGTTAAGAAAAACTCCAATATTATCATATTTGATGTTATACATTAGTACGTATACTAAATTGTAGAACGATTGGGGCTTATTGGGAATACCCTCAAATTAGGTTAAAACTTATGGACTGCATATGAGTTACCCGTAACTGATTATATTTTTACTAATGTCCACCACATGAGTAGTAAATTAATGTCCACCACATGAGTAGTAAATTAATGATCGAATTATTTGATTGACTGGCTGTTGAATATTACCGTGTGAGAATTAATTAATATTGCCACGTATACATGCCATATAATGTTACAAATCTTGTTCGTTAACTAAGACAGAATATGGGTATAGTTTGTACAATACAGGTAAAATACGAATTACCATATATTAATATTTGATTCCTTACATAATGTGATTAAAATTTATGAATTACCATGTAAATAACTTACCCGATGAAATAATAAAATATGGTAAATTTGCGAAATCATATATTTTCACATTTAAGTTGCAAAAATTATAAACCTTCCCCAAATTAGGCTCACCTATTTGAATACAATGTCTAGAAAAGATATAGGTGGAAGTCGATATACTAATGAGCTCGGGTTTTAAGTGGCATCCGTGCCCTCCACCCTCACCGTCTTTCCTGGTCGTGTTCAAGTAGAGTTATCGAAAGGGATTGACTAAATAATAATTTTTCCGAGTGTGTTTATATAGTGATGTATGTTTTCGCCGAATTGGTGTCTTACTATCGACATGTCGTTCGATCAATGAGAACCAGTTCACTTGAAAAGTAAAACTAGTATTTCGAACCTGTCGTTTCGAAATAAATTTTGTGCTTTTGCAAACCATAAACATATAAACCACTCGTTTTATATTATAATTAATCCAGAACTCCCAACAAATGTTGGATGCCATCTATGATGAGCAAATCGCAAAGCATACTTGCGAAATGAATGTTTAGGCGAGTTATTTTACGCCACCACATGTTAGTCACCCTGATGTGTGAGTATGTGATGCCCAATTTTTTTGGGATGCCATCTTAGATGGGTAAAACACGAGTTTGTTGTTACCCTCGAGATGAAGGCTAAGGCGTTGATTTTATTCCGCCGCCACATTTGAGACGTGATGACGTCTATTTTGAACAAATGTCTGAAATTGACATATTGGAGCGATCCTTCACCAAAATACTAGCTTGAAAATTGTATTCCGTAAGTAGTATCGTGAATTTATATTCACCATGTTCCTTCATCACCCATCTGTTTGTGGATGAGAAAATACCCCGATGAGCAGTTTTAATCCTATTGGGTCAATGGCGAACTGTTTGCCTGATATTAATGCTCTTCATGGATATTTTTTTTCCACGAATCGAGAACCAAGACAAGTGTTATTTGTCTTGAACTGTCGCGATCCCAACGATCGCCTAGCCAAGCGAGGTTTTAGACAATCGTCAAAAATCGAAGACCTGTGGCTCCAAGACAGTCCTTGAAAGGAACAATATGGTTTGTTGTCCCAAAGAAAGAGATAATGCTCAAGGAGCCAACTGTATGCTATAAAGACAAAGATCATGCACGGTTACCCCTTAAATAGTTCAAAACTATTATAAATGTGGAAAATCCGATACTAATGTGGTTAAAGCTAAATGAAAGGAAACTCTTGAGACTCCCGATTTTGTTGCTCAAATGAGTTTGGTACATTTGTTTATTGATTTTGATAAATCATTGAGCCGTTTTTTCGCTCATCGGGATTATTTTTTTCCATTTGGATTATATTTTTTTCCATTTGAACATACTTTTGGATTATGATTTGCTTGTTTACGAAATTTCTCGAAAAAATTAAAGTATTTTGAGCAAATTCCTTTGACAAATGTGACCAAACTTTAAATTGTGAAATTTTTGACAAATGTCACCAAACTTTAAATTATGAAATTATGTAACAGTGTATCACATAATTTCACCAACTACTTGCCTAAAAGAGTACTCAGTGACAACGATTCTGGACATGTCGTTCCAAATCGAAATCTTTGGCAAAACCAAATTGATTTGTCAAATACGAGGCCTTATACTCCTGTATGTCCTGTTGTACCTTTTTGAGTTATAAAATATTTGAGAAAACCAGTGTTATCTGATAATAGCTCATGAAAGAAATAAAATTTCTTTACATAGCCTCCATTCAATATGACCAAAAGTGTATTTTAGAGGAGTTGAAATGTCTTTCAAGTGGTTGCTACCACATTTTTTAAAGCATTTAAAGTTGCCTTATCATTTCGCCTGCCGTCGATTGATAAATGATTTAGATGCTAAGACATGATTGTCTGTACTATCATTACCCTGTCGTCGATTGATAAGAACATTTTGATATTGTGGCATTTACGGTATGAGATATTCCCGGGTCAAAAGACGATGCTTGATTTATAATCGAATAGCATTTGGATTCTTTTTGAGGATATATTTCGTTATTGATCCGAAATTTATGTCACTAATGCTCACTTTGAAAGACTAGTATGTGTAAAGATCACGAAATGGACTCGTAAAATTCTTGTAAAGAATTGAAGGAGTTGTTGTGGATTTATCCAACCATAAGACGGACCATTAGAAATTTCTGGTTATGGTTGATGCATCGACAATATGGTCACATGATTATTGTTGTCCACAGAAATGCAACATTTCCTAAACTTTTAGCCCTATCATTAAGTTGATGCCTTATGATCCGGATTATCCTGAAAAGTCTAGTCGACTTGATAATGCCGAAGAGTAAGAATCGAAATTTCAATTTGAATTACTTGAGTTTGGGAATTGAAATTGAACATCATGTCGATTATGTTCAGACCCAAATGGACTCACGGAATGTTTGATGATACGACTGCAAATGATTGCACACACTTCTTGGTCTTGCGCACCAAGATTTTTACTTCCGTGTGGGGTTATGCTATTTTGCTGCATTGGTCAGTTATGAGGCTCATAGACACTCAAACACCATATGCGTACCAGCTGTTTACTGGTTATGAGCCAGAAGTCTCATATTAACTCGTGTTTGGAGTGCTTAATTAATATTTTGATTGAGCCGCTATAGCATTCAAAATATGGACATATGAAGGGAACATAAGTCGATTATAAATCCTCTATCTATCATTTGATAGAATAACATTGCCAAGCGATCTCTTTACCGCATGATATGCGAAAGGGACATCGCTAAGATTGTTCCCCCGTCGTTAGGGAGAGATATGCACGTGAACGTTGATAAGGAACGATGCAATGTAACGTGGCATTCCCACTCAATCTTAGCTTGATCTCTAAAACTGCACTTAGCGATAAGTAAGTGCATAGACTCCCTCAAGTCTAACTAAATGTCAAACGCATTTAATGACTTTATGAGATGTCACTAGATCATTTATACATACTGCAAAATGCTTGCAAGGATAGACATCCCTGTCGGATTCCGTGTTCCAATCGTAACACGTTGCTTTGGCCGAACCCGCCAAGCAAAGGACGCTGCCGTCGGCCGTCAGTCTATCGTCTTTCCCAAGATACGAGGAAGTTGACCGGTTCTTAATTCGTTCAGCCCAAGAGGTGGTGAACTAAAACTCGTCTGTCGTACGAGATTATAAACGATCAAGGAGATGTGTGATTTTCTTCTCATCCTAAGAATCCCGAAATATCTATCGATCATGTTATCTTAGACGATATTGAAGCAAAACAAGACTGTCATTGATTACTTGTTCATATATTCGGTGACGACTGATAATATGAGCAAATTATGTAAGGGAACCATGTACCATTGCCTAAAGTCAACGTAGAATAGATTGGACTAATGGAAACTTGCAATCCAAGTAGACTCCTTAGCAAAAGTGTGTTCGGGCCTGTAGCTCCAACAACACCAATGTTAAACGAGTTCGTTTATTTGGTTATTCGTAATGAAGAGTGATGAGAATAATGTGATTGTAGAATGCTTGCCTAGTAGTGCAAGGCTTCTACACCTTGGAATTGATTACGAGATGGTTTATTTATTCGTAATGGACGTTATAGCGGTCCCCTACTTTATCAGTTTAGTAGTTTCCGAAAAACTAATTATGCAGCATGTGATTATGGTCACAGTTTTATCTCTATGGGGATTTAGACAAAGAGATATAGATGAAGATCCCTATGTGACTTCATGTGCTTAAATCAAGTAGTTCCTGACCATGGAACACGATCTTAATTGACTGAGACGTTCACTATATGGATTAATATAATCCGAGCGGATGTGGTATACCCGTCTAAGTGAGTACTTGATCAGCTTGGGATACTTGAACAAGTATTATGCCATTGCGTGTTTTATTACGAGATCCACTTTTGGATTTGCCTTCGAGATGAAGGATATTGGGAAGACACGGTAGTGACTCGGCCTGATGATCGAGTCCCATAAATATTGAATCTAAGTCTATGATTCATACTACACCCAGAAGGTGTTATGACGTTTTAGTCATTATGACGCTAAGTCTTCAGATTCTCCCATGATCGTTCGATCACTAGACATTGATATAGACCCGGTCCGTCCCAGATGAGACGACGAATAGATATTGAAGCATGATGTTCATATCTAAGTACAATAAACACATCATTGTACTTGGTCTAATATACTAGGACGAACATCTCTTCTGTTGTGAATGGTATAGCTCGACACAGCATCGCGCTAACACGCTGCCATTGAAATGGCATAAAACACATTTTCACAATACCTTAAGGTAACTGTGGATGAGGGCTTGTTTTATCCCATTTTGTATCATCGAGTGTACCTACCCCCTTCGGTACTCGAATTAACGCAACTCTTTTTTGGTTATACCGATGCCGGTTACTTATCAGACCCGCATAAGGGATATTCCTAGCATGGTATGTCTTTACCATTAGGAATAAGACAATATCTTGGAGGTCTTGGAATGACTCCAAACGAATCACTATGATCTACCCGTGCTCTATGAGACGACTAGAGAGTGTATATGTCTTCGAGCTAGTATTAGCCATATTTTTCCTTCGACTAGAGGTTTTTCCCACTGAGTTTACGCTGACAAGGTTTTGATGGGCACCTATTTTGTGGTTGATCCCCTACTACTACCACTGTTGTACTCTTTTTCCTTCGACCAGAGATTTTTCCATTGGGTTTGCTCTGGCAAGGTTTTGATGAGGCACACTATCTTGGGCCTTAGTCCATGGGCTTTACTTATGTCTAAGTTGGGCTTCCTAGGTCTTGTAACTCTACCCTCTACTATATAAAGAGGGTTAGCGGGTTTCATGTATGTATCTCTCTACACATATGAATGAATAAAGACCTAATGTTCTCTCTCTCTATGTTCTCTCTATACTTGTATCTCCATATCTATATATCTCGCTAATATGTCACACAACAGATTTGAATATTTTTAAATGTTTAAGCTAATTATGTTATTCAAATTGTGTGGTGAAACAAAACAAAAAGTAAAATTGCATTTTGTTTTTAATATATATTTTTAAATGTTTGGTGTTCATTTTAATAAGGATATTTTCGCTATTTTTATTTTTGAAAATTCTTAATACATATGTAAACGCAAGTTTTATTAATTGAATGACACATACTTGTCTAAATATATACGATTGATATATATACACAAGCGAGATAAAAAAATATTATTTTTTAATAAGTTTACGCTTAACAAACGTTGTCCTATATAAATTTGTTTTATGCGAATGTAGGAGATTAATGCATATATGTACGTTCTAATATTTGAATTACGCAAGTTGGAGAGTAGATTCTCGCAACTAGATATAAAGTAGATGACCATAGTAGAATAATTGAGGGAAGATAGAGAGAGTTTAGATGGCATTCTAGGCAATTCTAGAAACTATAAAATTGAGTGGTATTTATTGATAGAAAATCAGTTTGCACATCGAAAAAAACGTGTCTAGCTTCTCAGATTTAGTATGTACGTATATTATCAAAGTAAATCCTATTTTACCGTATAGGTTTAGATCATACCAAATAACATAATGGAACAGATGGCGGCTGTGATGGAACAGATTCGTCTCAACTCTTCTAACTTATTCCTGAACTAGCACATTGGTCCTTGAAAGATGGTGGACTCTTTTTCTCTCTAGGCAATCTCGAAAATATAGTTATGAAAAACTTATTCTGCCAAGAAAAAGGGCATGCTATATGTAAGATAAGGTAGAGACTTGCACTGATTATGATAGAGTTCATTAAAAAAAAATCGTGCTATCATATCTCCTTAAAACCCGAGATATACACAATCAATTTAAATCATGATTTATTCCACTAAAGATCACGACTGATCTCTCTATCATAATCAGAATATCTAATTCGTTTCAATTGTCAAACATTTTCATTATCTTTCCACGTAAAAATTAATCAGATACTCATTTATTAAATCAAATCACTAACTGATTTCTTATTTAATAAAAATATTATCCATAAGCATGTCCGCTTAACTTATTTGTCGTGTCGGATTATAAATCCACCTGCAGGGTTTACATGAGCAAACCTTATATGCTTCCTCAAGGGAGTATCATCAATGCATTACGGGACGTGGATTTATTTTATTACTAATAAACACTGATACGAATAATCCTGTCATCCAACTCATTAAATTTATGACTCGTAACGAATCTCACCATGTATGAATTAAAATGACAAACACATCTATACATGTCTAAATATAAATATAGGAATTAAAAGTATAAACAATAACCATGACCACGAGTTATAAATCATTGTCTAGTCAGTCACCAAATGATTATTTCGTAACAGTGCTGTTTAATACAAACAAAGTACACTAGTAAATAGAGTTGGAATTTATCCGTTCACTGTAGTAAAGACAGACCTATTAAAATCACGTACTACAACTCTACTGATGGTGTGTACATTTTCATATAAAGTTGTAAACATATAACTTATATTCTATTAGAACCGATAGCCTAATCTTCCGTGTGTAAACTGTACTCTACACACTAGATCATCTACTAAATAGAATAATAGACACTTATTTAGTCATTCAAACAATAATGATAAATAACAATTGCTCATATTATTCTCATTAAATAGATCAATTTAAAACATTGTCAAATATAAATAAAAAAACAAGCATGTCTTTTTAGTATATTTCTAACATTTATATCATCTTATGTGTCACATTTTAAGAATTTAAAAAATACAACTTGTTGGGTATTTTTCCAGAAATACATGTGCCTTTAGAAGCAGTTTTATAGGAGGTTTCTTAGTCTTCTAAGGTGGTTAACTAGACCACATGTACCCTCAACTTTCTTAACAAATTCCCTTTCTTGATGTTTATAACAAATTTTCTCATTAATTTAATAGCTGAAACTGTGACTTGCCGATACATTAATAATCAACATAACTAAACAAAGTGGTTGGCTCAAGTGATAAAGACCCTATTATACTACGCCATCAGGGTTCGATCAGTGGCGCTCGAAGCATTAGAAACCAAAACGCAGATGATGATTAAGCCAATTTTACCCTTTTCATTCTCGCAGTTCTTTCTTGTTAGTCGATTAGTTCCAATCTCTTTTGAGAAAAAAACTTGTAGACTAACAAAAAGGGACTTATGCTTGTGATTTTATAGCTAACTTTTTTTTTAGTATGAAACGAGAAACAGTTGGTCGATTAGTTGCAATCTCCTTTGAGAAAAAGTTGTAGAATAACAAAAGGCGAGTTTACTTGTAATCTTATGGCTGGAATGTTTTTAGTATGAAACGAGAAAACAGCAAACAGAGGTTCTCTGAACGTTGTGGAATATATTTCTTCCGGTGCTGAAAGACAAGTTACTGTTTTCCCGGTCTAAAACCTACTGTATACGATTAATTTTGGTACTAATTATCAAACATGTTTAAATGTATTTATAATATCTCTTCCCAACCCAATGGCAAGCCCACCTACCTCTTACGACACTAGTGGACGACCAGTAGTCCCCGTCAATAAACCAATAATCTCTTTGTGTGATATCAAAAATCAATTACAAACAATCATACTCTATGAAAAACAGCTTACATAATGTACAAGAAAAGCCCTTCCATGAAAAAATATAAAAATAAATTAACGAGACCCATTCAATTTCAGTTTCAGAACATCTGAGATATGCTTATATAAACAGTGGCAAACAAGCAAAAGCTGTTAAAGGCTAATGTAGTCAAAAACAACTTTCTTACTTTTTGGTGCGACCCAAACAAAATTCCAATCGCTTAAGTTATGCTCCTTATGTAACTAAGGAAACAAGTTTCAGCAAGAAATAATATGGCATACAAAGATCTTTCCATTACCAGACCAACAGATAGCAAGTATACAAAAAAGAAGGCGGACATTTATGATAGAACAACGAAACATATCTTCATCGTGATCAGCAAGTATTAACCCCATCCTTGCAATCACTTGTCAAGTTATAAAAGGTTTCCACACGTGTTTTAGCCCTAAAAAGAACTTCAGTATCGATTTCAGCTCTCATATAACCATCAAATTTCACTTCTTGACCACCATTTAAGGTAATTGTCTCATTATACCATTCGCTAGTATTTCCCCACAGCTCCTCATAATCATCAAGCAAGTGAACCTTATAAAGAGACCTCAACTTATCAAAATAATTATAAAACGGCTCATTGGTAGCAACATACAAATTCCTCCACGGTTGAACCATCGTTTGGACCTTTGTAACAAGAGCATCTGGTGATGTGTCAGCATCTAAGTGGGGCCATAATTCTTGATTCTGTGCCTTTTCTCCTCGTACCACGTGTACCACATCAAAATCCCAATCCATTTTCCCACTAATTTCCGATACAATATTCATTAATCTTTTCGATTTCCATAAAGCATGCCAAGGCCTCTGAATGTGTTTCGTGGCTTTTCCTTCGCAAACTCTATACCAATAATTTTCAGGCTCAGGACCATCGAATTGCCGCCAAATAATCGTGCTAGTATCGTTCTTAAGTATCATCGGCCTTGTTTTATAGCTTGCGACTTTCCTAACTGGTATTTTCTTTTTATGTGCACGATCCCATCTTTTCCAATCTTTATGGAATTCACCCTCTTCCACTATACTCGCCACTTCTTTAAGATGCTCGAAATCGAAATAAAACCTAAAATCCTTCCCTTCCTCATCTTTATTCGAGTTTGTATACCTCCCCGATAAACACATATTCAAATCCATAACGAACGTCCTATTCAGATACTCTGCCTCACCAAGAGCACACAAGAAACTCCAAATATGATGATTCATATCTTTACAATAATCTCCACCTCGCGAATAATACAAATACTTACCTTTCCTAAA
Source organism: Primula vulgaris (assembly GCA_963920805.1). NCBI lineage: Eukaryota > Viridiplantae > Streptophyta > Magnoliopsida > Ericales > Primulaceae > Primula > Primula vulgaris. Next base: position 21,572,842 of record OY987214.1, on the reverse strand, counting down.
TGTATCCGATCCAACGGTTGGGATGGTGTCATTGATCTCATCATCACGAAAAACCGGTGTGAGTTTAGCGCTCTCTCCTCTTCTATCCGAGTCACGAGGCCTAACTCTCGGCCTACGTGCATTTATACCCGAATGCCAACCCTTCGCATGAACCACTTTATAAGTACAATTCTGACCATACCCTATTGTAAATCTTCGAAAATCTCTATATTTCCGCCAGGATTTCTCCTTTTTGTTCCTAAACCGCCACGCCACATCACACTCGTCCCCACTCGACCCGTTCACCAGTTCTCCATAAGCCAAAAACCTAATCGACTTAAAAACCCTCAAATTAAACCTCTCGATTGCCAACAAAGCACGAGGGTCAGAACAGTTCACCACATTCATATCCTCACACCCCGTCTTCACACTCGCGTTATACAAAACCCCTTCGGATATCTCTATAGATTCTTGAGTGATGGATGGTGCAGGGGCATAGACGGAGGGCATGGGGCCCGCGTCCTCGCCGGTCTGAAGAACAGAATGGTCTGTTCTGAAAGTGGCGTTTTCGACCTGGGTGAAAACGCCGATAAGGGCACGAGACGACTCCCACGGATCGGGTGGTTGGTATGTGATTGCAATGACAGTGAAAATGAGGACTGAGAATACAAATACTGAGAAACAAACATTGCTTATGAGCTTAATGAGGTTTTGCCCAATTGGGTTTGTGTCCATATTGGGTTTCATCGACTCCAAATCTAGTATTTAGTTAAATAATCAAAAGTGGTGCCTATATTAGAACTTATACATACATATGGATATATAAAGATTAAAGAGGTAAGTTAAGGGGGTATTTTACCTTTGGTCTGTACTTGATGAAGAGAGAGAGAGAGAGAGAGAGAGAGAGAGAGTGGATCTGAAGTTGAACAAGGACCGTAAAAGTAAGTATCTACCAACCGATCTTAAAACACAACTCACTTTAAGCTTCCCATATACTCCTGTTAGGTGAGGATGTACATCACATCAGACGGTGTATTTAAGAACCGTTACTATTTAATTTAATTATTCGTAGGAAATTGCGTGTAATTTTAATTATTTAATAACTTTGTATCAAAATTATCGGAATGTAAATTTTTAAAAGTTTATCATATAGTTCAAATTGCACGTAGTTTCGTAATGGATAATTAAATATGAACGAATAAAGTAATAATTTAGAAACAATAACAAATTCTATTTTTTATACTATAATTTTAATAAATTAATCTCTAAAAATTAACTACATCATGTTCATAACCAATTCTCTATTTTTATCGAATACCACTATAATTCTTTAAAAATAAAAAATAAATAAGACTATTTATCAACTAATAAGTAATGAACCACACTTTAATCATGTGTATATTATTCCTCAAAATATTAATTTTACATTAAAATATAATGTTAAAATAGTTAATTATTGATAGAGAGTATGTTTTGATAAGCGTGTAAAAAGTACAATATTCTATAAATATCAAAAAGTTGAATTTTTACTCCACATTTGAAAAAAAAAATTGATGAGGCTAGTATCGATGCTCTAACAGACTAAAATCCATATTCTGAGCATCTCCAATAGTGTTGTTATCTCTATTGTTAATTAAAATAGTTAGATAACAATACATTCTTTTTATCTCTATTAAAGCATCCATATTAGTTTTGTTAACTTTTTGTTGTTAACTAGTGACACATCATCATTTTAAAAACTATTAAATGACACATATGCATATTAAGTTAAACAGACACATTAGTTTTAAATTTAACAATGTTATCTATTTTAATTAAAAATTAAATATTCAAAATACAGTAGTTATCTGGGTTTTTTTTTCCAGCAAACATACGTTACCGCCAAATTTCAGAAAAGATAGAATTTTAGAAATAGGGAAATAAGTTATTTATTTTCAACATATCTTTATAAATAAAGGGATGGGTAACAAATCATGGGTTGAATGATTCTGTGAATATTGCTACACTGGTTTAAAGAGATCGCTGATGTACAGGTTAGTATTTGTATTTCTTTCAACATTTTGTTGTTTTTTGTAATTGATATGTTATCAAACGATTTGGTGATATATTTTCATATTAAAATTGAAAATGGATTTCTTTGATTGTAGTCTATCTATGTTATGCATGCCAACTGTCTCATGAAACAATTCATAAAAAATAGTTTCTTATCTATAAGCTTTTAATTAATTATATGAGAAAGTCTTTGTTGTTCTTATTGCTTGTTTCATCGGTTTAGCAATGAAATTTTTTAAGAGTAGTTTTTTAAGACAATGTTTAGCCAATGACCCAAATAGAGTATATTCATGCTTGAAATTTTTATCCATAAATCCTGGCTCCTAAAGATTAATAGAGATGTTTTTGACATTGAAATTATGCAACAACCTGACCTTGACAAGGTATTACAGACTACTCACAAGGATTTTACTCAAGATTAGTATCATTCCGTACTCGACAGAGTTGTAAGTATTTTAAATATATTTGATGCAGTGAAAATTTCATTTTTTTTAGGTAACTCTTGGACATGATTTACATTGGATCCTAAGAAAAATCAAAAGACGAAGTATATGACTTCCTCATCTCACATTAATGCAAAAATATAGCTCTGAATTTTATAGCTCTTCCAGCTCATCCGAGGAAGATGAATATGCAACTTCTAGAAATCATCGAAAAAGAGTGAATAGGGTTTTGAATATACTTTCATCCGTGTATGCAGTTCTATCGCGACCTAACAGACGAAGATATTTTGAACGTAACCGAGAAAGAAGACACCGACAAATTTGGAATGAATATTTTGCTGATAATTCGACTTATCCAATTGAATATTTCTGCAGGCGCTACCGGATGCGGAAAGAGTTAGTTCTTCGCATATTGAAGGATATTGAAACAGAAGACGATTATTTTGTCCCAAAAAATAATTGCACCGGTCGTTGAGGATTGTCTTCGCTTCAAAAAATGACTGCTGCTGTACGTATACTCGCTTACGGAGCATCGGCCGATCAATGTGACGAGTATGCAAAGATTGGTGAAATCACTGCTATCGAGAGTTTAAAGTGTTTTTGTAATGCTGTAATCTCATTATACGAGGAGCAATACATGCGCTCACCAAACGAACAAGATATAACACGCTTACTTCAAGAAGGCAAAGATAGAGGATTTCCGGGTATGTTGGGTTCTATTGACTGTATGCACTGGGAGTGGAAAAACTGTCCTACGGCATGGAACGGAACACATAAAGGTCATCATCATAAACCTACTCTTATATTAGAAGCAGTTACATCAAAAGATCTATGGATATGGCATGCTTTTTTGGTATGTCAGGTTCACACAATGACTTAAATGTTTTGGATCATTCTCCGGTGTTTGATACTTTTATCTATGGAAATATGCCCAATATTAACTTTGAGGTGAACAAACGTCCATATACTTTAGGATATTATTTATGTGATGGTATATACCCAAAATGGGCAACGTTGATGCAGACCATTGCGCACCCGACACCCCAAAAGAGAGTTTGTTTGCTCAGAAACAAGAGGTCGTTAGAAAAGATATTGAATGAGCGTTTGGTGTGTTACAAATAAGATGGGGAATAACGAAAGGAGTAGTACGTTTTTGGAAAAAATCTGACTTGTGTGTTATAATGAAAGCATGTATCATTTTTCACAATATGATTGTTGAAGATGAATGAGACCTCGATGTAGAGGAATGGAGACCTCCACCCGACGAGACAGTTTCTCTCCCTCAATATATTCAAAATAAAGCACTGAGAAATGCGAATATCTCTTCTCATCTTGGTAAAGTTTGTAACAAAGAGACAAACGCGATGCTTAGATCGGATATGATGGAAAACTTGTGGAATAAATTTGGAGATGAGGTTATTATGTAAAAAAAGTTTAAGTTCGTATATGGTCTAGTGTAGAAAACACAATTTGTTAGATTTAATTGAAGTATATGTTCATATCTTGTACGTTTCAGAATTTGGTGAGGATTTTTATTGGAATGATTTTTGGTTATTTAAGTATTTTCTTTGTCAACAGATTGTTGTGCTAAAAGAACAACAAGAAATAAATTGAAAATGAGTGAGAAATATGAGGGTGAGTCAGTTTTTTTGTCATGTCATCAACTAATAACACTTAAAACAATATTTTTAATATATATAAAGTTAACACACACTTTAACACATCTAATAGAGACAAAATTGTATTGTTAGCTAACATTTTTAGTTAACACACACTTTAACACATCTATTGTAGATGCTCTTAGTTGTGTTATCTTTATAAATGTTAAAAAAATTGTTAATGTTAACAATATTTTTAATGTTTATAACCGATGACGTGACAAACACAGCCCACAATTGACATTATTATCTTCTATAAATTCTCCCCATAAAAATAGTAACCAGTAAAATAAAAGAGAAATGGTTAATTAAAAATTGATAACATTGTTAATGTAAAACTAATGTGATCATTAAATTTAAGATGTGTATGTGTTATGTAACACATTTTTAAACAATGATGTGTCAGTACTTAATATTAAAAAGTTAACAAAACTATTGTATATCCTCTCGTTTGCATAAGTTAACAAAACTATTGTATATGCTCTCGTTTGCATAAAGATTGCTGATGTGGCACAATTTTGACGAGATCTAATTTTACTAATTCTTTTTTTGAGTTAATTAATGATTGATTTTCGAAATAGAAACTATTTAAGGATCGATCTATCTTCCAAACTTATTTAAGCATTAGTCTATCTTACAAAATTATTTAAACATTGGTCTCGTTTTTACAAAACTAATTAAGTATTAATCCTAATTAAGTATTAATCCATTACTCGTTAAATATAAAAAACCTCTCAATTCTATTTTTCCCATTTATCACTTCTCTCTTCAAAAAGCACACACATAAATATCTACACTCTACCACAACCACTACCACCGCTCCGCCACGACCATCTTCTTGGGCGAGACACCACACCACCCCTCCCACATCGGCGACCTCTGTCTTCTTTCTCTGTATCTATATCTCTATATGTACATATATATACATATATATCATTATATACATATATATATATATATATATATATATATATATATATATATATATAACGACGGATCTGAAGTGGTGGCGGGCTTGGCAGCACGGCGGTGGTCACTGATGTGGCGGTGGCGAATGGGTGTGGTTGCGGTGGTTCTCTCTCTGGTTTTTTGATCTGTGTGATGTAAGGAAGACGATGATTGAATTGTAATTTCCAAAAGTTTGGTAAATTATAGAACAAGTCTATGCCATTTAAAAGTTTAAACTTTCAATCCGCCAGATGAAACTAGGGTCAATTTCAAATAAACAAAAATAGATAAAAGTGACACGAATGACTAAAGATTATTTTAAAAAACTGAGGTTTATTTAAAAATAATTCATACTGTTTTTAAAACAACTCAGACTATTTTTAAAATAGCTCAAACTGCTTTTAAAATAACTCAGACTGTTTTTAAAATAACCCAGATTGTTTTTAAAATCACTCAGACTGTTTCTAAATTACTTAAACTGTTTTTTAAAATGATTTAAAATCACTCAGGCTGTTTTTCAAATCACTTAAAATGATGATTTTTTTAGCGTTTTTCAATTTTTGTTGATTTCCATTTTTGAGGGTTTTTTTAAAATAACTCAGACGGTTTTTAAATCAAATTAGAATATTTTTAAAATAAATTAGACAATTTTTAAAATAACTCAGACTGTTTTTAAATTAACCTAGACAGTTTTTAAAATTACTTAGATTTTTTTTAAAATTACTCATACTGTTTTTAAAATTACTCAAGTTGTTTTTAAAATAACTCATAATGTTTTTAAAATAACTTAAAATAATTCAGACTGTTTTTCAAATTACTCAAACTATTTTAAAAATGATCATACCGTCCATTCATTGTTTTAAAACAATTTAGACTGTTTTTAAAATGACTCAGACTGTTTTTAAAATTGCTTAGACTGTTTTTTAAATCACTCAGACTGTTGTTAAATTATTCAGACTGTTTATTTAAAATGACTTAAAATTACTCAGACTATTTTTAAAATTGCTCAGACTGCTTTTAAAATTAATAAGACTCTTTTTAAAATTGCTCAGATTGTTTTTAAAATCACCCAGACTATTTCTAAATTACTTAGACTGTTTTTTAAAATGACTTGAAATCACTTATACTGTTTTTCAAATCACTTAGAATGATCATTTTTTTAAGCTTTTTTGGAATTTTTTGAAAATTTAAAGATTTTTACGTGTTTTTATTGGGTGTTTTCCTTTTTAATTTTTCCTTTGTGATTTTGTTTTTTTTTTTATTTTAAATTTTCATCCTTTTTCGGGTTTTTCCCGTGTTCCTGTCCTTTTTAAGCTCTTTTGGGTGTTTTCAGATTTGTCGGGTCTTTTTACTTTTTATTTTTTATTTTTGGGGATCCAATATTTCAAAATTGCGAATTATATATAAATTCTAACTACATGGACTGAAGTGCTAAATCTGTAAACTACAGAGGCAACGCTATAAATCTAGATAGCTGGAGGCAGAGAGTCAGTACATAATGCGCACTGTGATTTGGTATCGCTGAAACGGACGTAGACCGATTACACATGTAAAAAAAAGTGTTTGTTTTTAAAACCCAATTTAATTCAAAGGGAAAAAGGCCCCAATCAGACTCCAAAATTTGATTTAATATTTCATTCACGATGAGGAAAAGGTATTCGTTGAAAATTTTGATCTTCAATAATTTTTACAGAATCGTCACAAATGAATTTACGAAAATGGGTTTAGAATAATGGAAAAATATATATTTAGTGTAGTGTATTGTACTATCCGTTGTTAACGATTTTGGTAACATACTATGATAATTAACATTTGAGTTACTCATCCATCAATACATTAATTTAAATGGATTGAATTTAGTTTGAAGTTTTATTTTGCTAATTGTTTATAATATGCCTAAATTTTATCCCAAATTTTCTGAACTATCTCATTTTAGTATAAATTCTAAATATATATCAAATAATGCCCAATAGGTATCACTTTTAAACTTATATTCTCTTTAGATACCTAACATAATTTACATTTCCCATAGGTAACACTTTTTATTAGTATAAATACCTTAATAATATAATTTCTTAACCAACTCACTGGGTCTCTCTTTTTCTCTCTGTACATCACAGATCGTCTCTCTCAAAGGTGGTCCTATACATGGCGATGGAGGTAGAGATCGATTCTCCTCCGACCCCGACAATTGCAGCACGGTATCATCGTCTCCGGCGAGGCTGTTTCCGGTACAGCGGAGGTTGTCTCCGGCGAGCTCAAGCGGCAACGCCAACCTGCTCATCTCCGACGAGCTTCAAGGTTATGTTCCTGAGGTCATTTCTCTCCTTCTCTCTATATCTATATATGTATGTATAGATGGGGAAAAATTAGGGCAAACTAACTCAATCATGGATATTTGTCGACAAATAACTCATACCTAAATTGTCAAAATCAATTATTTTAAAATTTAATCACATAATTCAAATGTTAAACTATATGAACATATTTTTAAAATTTACATTTTAACAATTTAACCACGAGATATTTGCCGGTTAAAATTGCACGTATATACATAGAGCTCCAATAGTTTGGGACGGAGTGAGTATTTGTTAGCAGCTTTTAAGAGGAACATCTTTTTATTTTTGCTTTTAAAAATACAAGTGTAAACCTTGACTCCATCCCATTATTACTATTGTTGTATTCACGTTTTAGATGTTAATTGGAAGTGCATTTTGCTGCTGAAATGAATCTCGTTTCGCTTGTGAAACAGGGACCTTTCAGTACCTGAAACGGGGCCTAATTCGCTGCTGAAACGGAGCATGTTTCGCTGCTGAAACAGAGTGTTTCGCTCATTGTCTAACCACTTCAATAGCACTCTCATGTGCTATTTGGTTGTAGCTTTTAAGTGCAATGTCATCTTGTTGTTTTTAAACATATCAAGTATAAACCTTGATTCTAGTCCATTATTTATAGGTGAAGTTCCGCGTGTTCAACCGGATATACAAAGGTAAAATTAAGAAACCGAGCTATTAAAAGGAAAAAGATGAAAAAACGAAGGTATACAAATATTAAAAACTCGGAAAAGCTAAATTTATATTAAATACTCAAGTTCACATATAAAAATATTTGTTACACAATTTCTTTTTACTTACTTCGCATAGAAACTACCAAAAGTTTATTTAAATTTTATTTGCAACCACCACTATATGTTGTTGTTGTTATTATTATTATTATTATTTTAGTTTAATTTTCCAAATATTTGTGTCACATGTGAACATGGTATATAAGTTAGTGTCACAATATCTTTTAATTGTTTGTTACTTTTTTAAGTAGTACTAAAATGTCATAATATGTTATTGTAGAAACAATATATGATTTTGAAAGAAGTTGCCAAAAAAAACATTTAAGGGGTTGCCAAAACACATTATATGTAAATTATTTTGAAAAACCTAGTAAAAAAAACTGAAAATTGTGGGGTTGCGATGGCAACCCCTTGTCACATCGATGTTCCGCCATTGTTTACGGGCGAGGTCTCTGGTTCAAGTCCAGGATGGCCCAGCTACGCTATGGAATGATCAAATGCGACATCAATTAGTTAGTTCGGGTTTTTATGATAAAAGAAAAAGAAAATATGAGTCTATATTCTTCAGAATTTAATCGAATCCTATGTGTTGGTGATTCTAATCTTATAGATCTTGCCGTTCTCCAGGGGATATTCATGTTTGGCAGATGCCTACTCTGATTGAGATCTTTGAAGATGATTCTGTACTACAATTCGGTGGAGGAACTTTAGGACACCCTTGGAGAAATGCACCGGGTGTTGTAGCTAACCGAGTCGCTCTAAGAGCATGGGTACAAGCTCGCAATGAGGGTAAACTTTATATGTTGTGCTTAAAGTAGTCTTAGTTGATTGACGTTATTGGGGACAAACAAATAAGAAAAGTAGAATACTAGGATTCATTGTGCAGAATTGTTTGAGGATGCATTTTATGGTATGTCTAATGAGTGAAGAAAAACAAATGACAATCATTTTTTAGAAACAAGTAAACAACTGTATAAGAATTTACTAATTTTTCTTACAACTTTTTACCCTAAATTTGCATATCGGTCTTTCTGTTAATTTATATAAAAGCAAATGAAAAAAAAGGCAAAAATTACAAAATAAAAAATTATATAAAGAAAAAATATTATAGAAAAAAAGAACAATAAGGAGATAATCATGTAACCCACTAGGAATACCCTAGTGAACTAGAACTCGCACTATCAAATATGTGAAATATTCTTTTGATCCTCTTTAATAAGATTTTAAAGAGATAAAAAAGAAGATAAACATGTAAAGTTTTGCTTAAATATTTATGATCTCGGTCATGCATTATATAACTTGAACGTGACATCATGATAGTACGAAACTGATATGATGGAGTACGAGAACTGGAGTGACGGTTAATAGGTTAGGATGTGATTGGGCACCTTCAGCGATGCTCAAAATCAGTTAAATGAGGGTGCAACAATAATCATATATTCGTCGCATGCACTCCGGTATACGTAAATGTTTTATAAAATGCAAACGCATGTACTTAAAAAGTGAAAAAAAAGAAAGAGAAACTTGATGAAGGATCAATGAAAGTTGAAAATAATAGTGAAATTATGAAGTTATCAATTAATTGTATAGTATATTTAGTAACCCAACAAGTAGTAAAAACGAGTTATGAAATTTTTATTAAAAGGTGAAAAAACAAAAATTTGCGTACTTTAATGTGACATTTATACGTTTGTTAATTATGTATAACTAAATGTATGTTTTTTTGGGATTCCAAATGAGTTAAGGGAGCATAAAAAAAAATTCAAATCTTTCTACTCGTCTTATTCTAAATTTTTACATTATACACACTTGTAATCGAAGGCAGATTTGTTACAGAAGTTCTTCAGATTTGGTGAAAAATTTGAAGATTTTGATCCGTAGAAACGTCTTGTTTGCTGCTTTTAGATGTTCTTGAAGATCGAATGCCAAGTTTATTGTAGATTTGTTGCAGACTTTGAAGGCGTTCGTTGAGGCCGGAGTGTGCAGAGCTTCCCCTAGGAGTTGATCCCCTGACGTTTGTGGGGGAGCAGAGCTGATTTCCTGACGGCTGTGGAGGAGCATAGCTGATTTTCTGGCGGCCGTGGAGGAGGTTCTCTCTCTAGTCTTCAAGAGTTTTTTGGTTGTGAGAAATATGGCACCCCACCCCTCTATTTTTAGGTTTTGGGATGAGCTTTTATTTGCAAGGTCACCTCCTCAAGTTGGGGCCCATTTTCATATAAGACCGACACTTATTATTTGATTTAAATTTATTATTTGTACTTTAAAAATATTTGAATGAGTTCTATAATTTAAAAAAACTCTTTGTTTGCTCCATAATAAGTGGGTTTTTAGGAAAATAAATACTTTTATTTTATTTAAATTTACTATCTTAATTTTATGTGATAATATTAGAATTTCTTTTCTTTTAAATTACTAATAATTTCTTTTCTATTTAAATTTAGAGATTAGTAATCAATTTAATTTTGTTTAAATGACACATGACGCATTTTTAGTAGCCATAAATTTTACGTGTCAACAAATATATCTCATTTAGTATGATAATTGTATCTTGTGTGAATAAAACTAAATAGTAAAAGAATCTGATAAAAAAACATATCAATTTTTTTTATCTATTTCATTATTTGTAGTTTCACACTATTTTTTTTATTACATGTTAATTTCTTTTTTTATATATTAGGAATATTATTTTTAAACTAGAATTATGTTTCGTGCTAATAACATGTTTAGACTTATCAAATGAAAATTGGTAATAAAAAATGACGTTGTCGTAAAATAAAAAAATATGTCGGGAGATTCGGAATAAACCTATCCCGACCCTACGGGATCCCAAAAATGTCGGGTCCCAAAAATGTCGGATCCTGACTTTTGTCGGGTCGGGATCGGAATTTTTTTTCACTTTCAAATTTAATCGGATCGAAATACGGATTGAGTATTTATGGGTCGGATCCCGAACCTAACTGATCTATGTCTCTCAGTGCATTTAGCAATTTTATGTGTCAAAATATCACTCTCTCCTCCGATACTATATATATCTCCTCTAT